>JACEFO010002039.1:600000-1015076 GCA_015342445.1 Digitaria exilis
GGCACGTGAACGGAGTCACATCAACTGCCAGCGTGGACCGCAACACGTGGATCTGTAGGTTCAGCGACGAAATTTTTGGTTCGTCGTGGATCAAAACGGTTCTGCGATGATGGCTCAGTCGATCGTCGTGGAACAAACCTCTTTTGCAACGTTTTCGCTTGTTACGTCGTTGCGGACTTTTCTTGTCGCTCGTTAGGCGACGAACACAATTTCGTCGCTAATTCGTCAAAAAACACCCAGGATGACGTTTTTAGCCCTTTCAACGACGAAAGCAGAACGTCTAGCAAAGTGATATCTCTAGTAGTCATAGGAAAACTAAAGAAAGCCGCTGAAGCCGGACATACTTCTATATAAATACGCTACTCCATCTTCACTTGAATATCCAAGTGCCCTCATTGTTTGACGAAGCCACACTTGATACCACGACCATTTTTCTTGAGCAGTTTCAGAAGAAACTCTAGGGAATAGGAGACATGAGGAATCAAGCAGCCTGTGATACGATGAGGTAGCAGCCGACTCGGGCAGTTGCAGGAACAACACTTGATTGCACAGCATGCTCACCTCAAACATAATTATGAGAAGAGGAAATACAAAGTACTCGATGCGTACAATCTTGATGAACCAGATGATAAGGGAAAAGAAAGACATTCGCAACAAGATGTTAATTGTTTAATGAAACAGAACGGAGCATTGACTACGCTAGAAAGTATTGCACAAAAACAGATTGCGGAGTGTTCTGCTGCACTGAGAGAAACACAGCCCTGTATACATGCAAGTGTCTCGGATTGATACCAATCAAAACAAGTTGAAGAGCCAAATATTCTAGTTGTTTAGCATGAGAAGCAGCAGCTGTGCCTGTGGCTGTTGTTCACCACCTTCCTCGTGCTGCTTACCCCACTTGAACCACTGGCTCTCCGGGTTGCATCGGCTGCCACTGCCGCTCAGACATCGGCAGCGCTTGGCTTGGTGACCAAGTTCCAGACATCAGCACCAACGTTTGAGGCAGAGCATTTCAGTCCTGGAGAAGATGACGGCGTATGAACGGTGACGTGCAGCTTCAACTCCGACTCAGGAGACACCTGGCGCTCTCCATGGGATATGGGCCATAAGTCCAGAACTGTACGTGAAATATAATTTATATCACAGTAAAATTGCTATAATATTTGTTGAGTCCGATTCCAAGCTACTTTTGGTCATAATTAAACGGAGTCTTATATGTATCAAATTCTTTTTTCTAAACTTTTCTAAATCTGGTCCAGGCAGAAACCATGTGTTCTCTTGCTCAAAAACCATTACCATCCTAAGATTTTTTATTAATATATTACAAATTTAATTTGAAATTAAAAGTTTTTATATAAAATGTCCATTCTATGATGATAAAAATTATAATTTCTTTGATTTCAAAGGTTAAAGTGTGGCATTTAAGACTGCACTAGGCAACTCACCTAGTCCCCTCTAACCTTTCACATGCATAGATTAAGAAAGTAGTTTGTCAAAAAAACAAATTACTGTGCACACATGAACAACTGACTTTGTAAAATCTTTAATCCAAGGGTGGAAACTATGGAAACTAAAATCTGGACCACACGATGTTGATTCAAGGGTGCGACCAGATTAGGTGGGAGGGGTGATATGCAAAAGCGTTTTGTAAATCACCCCTCCCATCTCCCCTGAGCTTTGCAGATCACTCCTTCCACCTGATCTGAGCGAGCCCTTAGATCAACATCGTGTGGTCTAGATTGATGTTTCCATAGTTTTCATGGGAAGTTGGTTTCCACCAGATATGTTTCCTATATATGTATATATATATATATGTATATATATATATGCATATATATATGCATATATATATACATATGCATGTATATCTATATATGTATATGTATATATATCGGAAATAACGAGTAACCACAGGTGATAGCTCTCCCCAGGGTGGTAGCTACCCCTGTCTCTTGCAGCCGTTGGATTCCGTGCAGGAATCATCTCGCCGCTACCACATGTTCTCGCTTATTTGTATTCCTCGCAACGCTTGGCGAATTCCTTTGGCTAACGCCGTTAACCAACAGAGGTACCAGTAGTTGGCAGCAAGTTCTGACACGGCCACCGCGCTTCCCCTGTCGTTGCGCAGGGTCGGCGTGCACCTGTTGCTAGCGTAGGTACGTGGGTGTATTTGCCAGGCTTGACTGCATACAGATGTTGACCAACCCTCGAAAGAAGACGATCTAGCACCAGCCTCCGGTGTTGCGGTAACTCAGGAGTTGTCACATGTACGTTGATGTGGTAATTGCACATGTGACTGCACAATGGTCGCATCTAACCGTACCGACCTCACCGTTTCCCTTATTTTTGAATCAGGACATGTACACAGTTGTCGTAGTAGAAGCATATAAAGCAAAATGTCTAAAACATCTAACCACCGCAAGGACTGCTATTGAGTTCGAGACGGACGAACTTGTGAGGCAACTGGCTAGGACAGGACTTGCCCGTGAAAAGATAATCCCTCAGAACGGGGGACCTGAACCACTTCCAACTGATGCCCACCCTGAAGAAACACCGTCGAAAGAAGGCTCGATGCCACCACCAGCCCCCACTCCGGAGGAAGGTATGATTCTTGTTTATGTAGCAAATTAATCCGTTTTTACATTGTTCTTCTTCAATGCTTGTGCACCATAGTTACTAGCATACATATATTTTGTATTTACTGCAGTTGTAAAAGTGAAGAGGGCGACCATCACAGCTCCGTCCTTTGATCTTTGTCTGATGATGAAAAGACTGAAGACGGTGAGGAGTCTAAGGAGAACCGCCTGCATTGCAAGCCAACCCGGGCGCACCTGTTTTCCAAAGCCCTTGTAAAACTAGGCGCCAACTGCCCCCACGGTCACCTTTACGTGGCATAAGTGCGACCTCTTTGGATGGTACGAATGTCCATTTGTGTTGGCAAGGATGTTTCGCAACTTTACCAGTCTATCCATGTCCGCGGTCTGTAACTTAATCAAGTGATACTGGGGAAGGAAACCAACATCAACTCGGGCGTCATCCTAGATGCATGGAATAAACGGGTGGAAATGAAAAGTTGAGTACAAATCACAAGGGTTAGGAAACGAGAAGGGAGAAAGGGAAATTCATACCCTCGATTGGATTGCTCCCATCTTTCCTTCGGTGCCTTGGACGCGAGCTCTAAGCTATATTGTTCCACGCCAGCAAAAATGTACGCGAGATCAGCTACTTTATAGGAAAAATACACTACCATGAAAGGGGGCCAGCAAAATACCCGAAGTGCTAGATACGGGGGTGTGTCTGTACCGGACCAAAGAGTGCACAGCATAAAATAATTCTACCGGTCAAAAAAGAATAGGAATCATGTAACAACCTGCTGGTCCATACACATACATACACATTGAACAAGTGCACAAACAGATACGACAATTGTTTCCAGAGGTTCTACAAGAAACCAGTGAACCAGCCCCAAACGTGCACCCTAACGGCCGTTAAAGCTACTGGTCCCGCAGCAGATGCACGTGGCATCCAGGCAGCTCTTGGGTAGCTACCACCACCAGGGGGAGAGCTATACCCGGTGATATAAAATCCACACTAATATATATATATATACATATATATATATATATACATATACATATATATATATATGTATATACATATGTATATATATATAGCGGCCGACTATTGGGAGCCTATAGGCTTCGAATATAATGTTCACCAATAGATTTCAGGGACTTAAAATTCTAGCACTTCCTAATTTCTTTTTGTATGAACTGCAGGACAAAGTTCTAAAGGGGGATAATACCTTGAAGATGCCAATGTGCGTGCTGCGTTTGTCGGAAAGCACATATCTTACAATATCCACGACTGTAATATGGTATAATTTTAGTGCCCTTCACAAACACAGCCTCTAAAACAATTAGCTATTGAATACCAACTCATTGGAAACCCTGTTTCAGCTTGTTCTCCCTATTGTTTTGAATGGAAGTTGGAGCTGCTATTTCTGGGACTTTGCTTCAAGTAAAATACATGTGCTAGATCCTACAATGATGAAGTCCAGCATAACCTGTGTTCAGAGGCGCCACCATGCATCCGTGACAAGACTCAATGATGCAATTTCAAGTTGCAAGGATACTTTCTTCAAGGGATGGTCAGTGAACATGAATGGTTGGACACAATGCTACGTGGTGGGACTTGGTGTTAGCTGCCACAGGTCTATACACACCTTTACAGTTACATTTCATTATGCCCACTTCTGTCATGCCAAATATTGTTGATCATGAGCTGTGGTTAACTATTTTCCTTTTATGTCGCTATGTGGTAATATCAGCAACAATTAGAAAGACACTGGAATATCATAAAAATGCAGCCGAACAGTCACATTAGAAGTTTAGCTATGAGATTTTTTTTATCAACAGATACTTTACATCACGAAACGACAGTAATATCGTACCGTTTTTTGTAAGGCACTCCAGCTTGAGCAGCATCAATATATATCTCCTGGCTAAGGTCAACATCAACAGTGAGAGAGGGAGAGAGCAGCGAGAAGCGGGGCGGCGGCGCATTGAGAGAGAGGGGGACGACGAGGTGGAACGAATCGATAGGTTAGGGTTAACGCATCGTAGCCATTCCCGCTTCTCCCGTGCGCTGTCGAGGTGGAATCGCGCTCTCCGCGGCCGGGATTCGGGAAAGAGGCGCGGGAGGGGGGCTTTGACCAGCTCGAATCTTGAAGCAGTCACAACCGTTTGATAACAGTGGCGGCCGCATATGGTGTTGGAAAAGCCATCCTGACGAAGTGCTCTGTAAAATATATCCGTTCGGTCAAACTAGCGCCACTCTACGCTCGTGCAGGGCAATGTGGAAAGTCGAGTGACTGGCTAAATGGTCTGCTAGCAGGGTTGGGTTCAACAAGACAGGTGGACTGGCTCAAGGCTTCTAAGAACTATTGAAAATTTATAAGCTCCCAATATATATACTATATATATGTATATATATATATAGTAGCTCTATATGCTATATGGTACCCTGGGTACCAAATAAGTATTCGGTACCCAACCCTCCACAGCCCCCTCCCCTATGGTCTTGTTTTTTATTCGCGGGTTCATCCGTTTGGTTTTTTTAGCGGCCGTTCTCAATTCTCATGTTCTCCCACTGCTCCGAACAGATCGTGGGCCGGCCATTCATTTAGTTTCCATTTTTCCCAGCTTCCACCGGCGACCCCGTTTGGCGAATGGCGATGCGCCGATTCCACTGGCGTCCCGGCGTCTTCCAGAGGTTCGAGGCTGGATGCTGCTCTTCCCCTCGCGCCGCCCCGGTGAGACCCCGCGCCACGGGCTCCCGTGCTCCCCGGCCCCCACCCCTCGGCGATCTGGTGCCTGCAGACGTCCACGTCCCAAGCGGCCAGCGTTCCCCTCCCGTGCCGCCCCGGCGAGCTGCAGCCTGTCGACGTGTCACCGTTCCGTCCCGTGCCGCCTCGGTTTCCACTTATCCGCCTCTTGCACCCCGGTGAGACCCTTCGCCGCCGCCCGTCCTTCCCCCGTGGCAAGCAGTTTGCCTCCATATTTGTCCTTGCTGATGGAGCCTTTTGGTGCGTCAGTTTGCCTCCTGTTCACTGCCTGATTCGATTCCATATGTGCGTTGATTCTGGTTCTCTCCCCTTTCTGGATCGGCGTTGTCGGCCGCAGGATCCACCCAAGCCGTCAACCTCGGGGCCTCCGACTGCCGAGACCAGCTGCTGCTGCAGCCAATGACGCGCCGCCGGCACCGCCAGCTGCGCCTGCTCCATCTCCCGCGCTGGCCGGGCAGGGGGCCAGCTGCGCCTGCTCCATCTCCCGCGCTGGCCAGGCAGGGGATTTCCGTCGGGCACACCACGCGGTCGGTGCGGGCGCCCGTGCGGGTCGGCGACCTGGCATCTGCCATGCCTTCCTCCAGCGGACCCACCTCGGGCGCCAAGCAACGCGCACAGCAACTGCGCCTACAAGAAGACACAGGAGGATTAGCCCCTGCCGTTTCTGCCGTTCTGCGTCTCGTGCAAATCGACGAGGTAGGGGCGTATAATTTTTCGTCTCCCATTCCTTCAGTTGAAATCAATTCCCGTGGTGGATCTGGATGATTTGTGCAAGCATCAAGCACTAGCTTAGCCTGATGCGTTCGTCTTGGCAATGTATCAGCGTCAGTCAATCGCTTCCACCGGCACCGGCGACGGCCCACTCGGCCAGGTTCAGCATCGAGTGTCTCAAAAGGCAAGGTCAACTTGCAGGCTTGCGGCGCTCGCTTCATTGTCATCACCTAAAGCTGTCGATTTATTCTGAGGTTTCTTCCCCACTGCTCGAAGCCCTTCCATCCTCTCCTCAATCCTATTTCATGTTTGCTCGATTTCTCATGGCTGCTTAACTACTAGTTTAGTGTTTGGTAATTGCTCTTTTCAAATAAGTCCAGCTGCCGGCTCACATCCCTGACCTAGGAGCTAGATGCAACTAGCACCCCCAACCTCTGCATGTTCTGAAATACAGTTACGAACCTCCTCTGTTGAGCTGCTGAGCGCCAGGGCCATCCATTCAACCTAGGATAATACTGACAGTGATTTGAATTTTCAATTAGCTAAATATATCGAGTATGCTATCCAATAATAGTTTCTGCAATTGGATTTAGACTTTTTATTTCTAATGTATTTCCTTTGAAATTAAACTTTTTTACTAACTGATTTTTCTAGCTGTTCATTTCGATCATTGGCGAAGAGGTGATTCTGCCAATGTTGTGTTTTTGAGCTCTCCATTTAAACGATTCATGGTCATCCCTGTAACTAACTAGAAACATAAATAAGGAAAATTTCAGTACCTCTGGTTTACTACCAAATACAGCAATACCCAGTGATGTTCCAAATTAATCTACTTAGGCTATCTCCAACAATAAAGACCCAAATAAGAGACCCATCTATCAATTTAGGTTGCCTACAGTGTAAAGGGGCGTGACCCATATACCCTCCTCTCCAACGGATGACCCATCCTCTTCCCTTCCTCTCTCGCGAGCACGCCGAGGCCAGGCGTTGCGCTGCCACGCGAGCTCCGCCGGCCAACTCGCCAGGTGCGGGCACCGCATGCGAGCTCCGCCGACCATGGGAACAGCTGGCGAGCCCCGCCGCGCACGAGTTCCATCGGCCGTGGGCGTCGCACGCGAGCTCCACCGGGGGGAATTGCGACGGCAAGCAAATCAAGCCCACAAGCCACTCGATTGATGCTTCGACTAGAAAAAACGAAGGACCAACTGATCAATCTGAGTGCTCGAACCGATGAATGAAACTTCGAGCTGACGAATCGAAGGTTTGGCCAGAGAATCGACGCCCCGAGCCAGCAAATCAAGGCCATGGCCCGCCGCCCCTGCAGCTTGTCGAGGCCCTCCGCAGTTCGCCACCGCTGCTGCAGTTCGTCGCCGCTCGTTGCCTGTCGTCCGTGTGGTCCTCCGTCGCACCCGCAGTTCGTCGCTAGCTGAGCTCAAATCTCGCCGGCCATGGGGACCGGGCGCTGCAGTCGCGGGGCTTCGAGTTCACCCTCATCACCGCGCAGGAGGTCGCCGTCCACCTCGACGTCACCGAGGCCCGCTGCAGCCCTTCGACATGCTCAACGGCGGCGTGTCGGCGCTCATGGCGGAGGTCACGGCGAAGCCGGCCGGGAGCTCCACGCACCGCCTCCTCTTCCTCTTCCCGCGCGCCGTGAGGCAGAGTCCGCCGTGGCCGAGCTCCTCCGCGAGAACGACGCCCCTGCGACCGCGAGCTGGGCTTCTGGGCATCGTGTAGCTCCTCCGGCACTGGACATGGCAGCGGCAGCGCCGGGGGCGGACCGAAGGAGGCCAGGCGAGCATCGGTGAAGTCGGCCCGTGGTGGTGGGGGCGGCGGTGGAAGGGATGGGTCGCGTCGCTCGGTGACTCATCTATGGGTCTCGGGGCGACGGGAACCCAAAATGGGTATCGCGTTTTGGTGCTCTGTTGGAGACGGGTTTTAGCTGTCTGAAGACCCAAAATGGGTATGGGTTGCCTGATAGGTTAGCTGTTGGACACAGCCTTATACAGTATCATGAATGCTTCATTATAGAAAATGTGATTTCTCAAGCAGACTAAATGCTGGTTCTTTTGGTCGGCGTATTTCATGTAGATCAATTATTCTTTGCTAATCATTTTCTCTGAGATGGTGATCCTGTGGAAGTGAATGCTGCCTGCAAAACAAGGCATAGAGGTTACAGATTAAATGTAGAAGTGAGCACTTCTGGTAGGTTTTTTAAGCAGACAGCAGTACATTCCACAGTTTAGAAAATATCAGATGATCACTATGAGAACTCACAACAGCAATTTAATCATGTTGAGATGGATTGGGTATTCAAGTTGGCATATTTGCCAACCATTTTACTTTAGCCATTAAATCAAGCAATCTCTCGTGCGTGGAAGTACCTTTGAACTATTTACATCTTCAGTTCAGATGGTGAACATTATTGTTTATGGATTTTATTCATGGGGTTGTTATTACAGATTTAAGGTTCCTGACTTTGTACTTTGCTTAGGACACCTTGCAGGTGAGATCATCTAGTAATATCTGCACCAGGATCACATATGAGTAGATTTATCATAACAAGCAAGCTTGACATTTGTTTGTATTATGGAAGACATCTAAACTCGCTGTGAGGCACTCTTGAAGGTTGAGATATATGAGGGATTGTAGAAATCTTGCTAGTGTCATAGTTCATATCAATATATATACTTTGTATGTCTGTAATATGATTTCCAAATTCCAAGGCATCCTGGTGCATATATATATGATATCAAATTCTTTCCTGTATACTTTGTTCAGATTTTCTAGTTGCTAATCCTTTTTTATTTTTTATGTAGTCAACTCATTTACTTAGTTGATGAGTGCCTAATTTTGTTAGTATTTGTCATAAAAGTTTGACACCCTCAAGCAGAAAATAGCTTCTAAGGGAAAGAATAACTTTGTATGTTTCCCATCCCATCATTATCTGCCATCCTGAATTCCGTGGTGGGTCGAGTTTTCCAATAGAAATAATGCAACACCCCTATCCAACATGAACGAGTTGATCATGCGAACTGAAAATATACGATGTGCAATGCACCGTGCCTTGTCCCTCGGAGCGCCCTGAACCACGTTCTAATGGTGAAAAAAATGGTACACTAGTGCACACGAAAACCAGCTCACGAAGGCAAGCGCCCAGACCTACGTTTCTAGACGGTGAAAAGAAAAGAACGGTACAACAATGCAGAAGAAAACCAGCTCACGGAAAACGAACGCGCAGAAAAAGCCAAAAACTGCTGCAGAACGTGTGGACGTGGGTGCGCCTCAGAAAAACCGGAGCGGAACAGCTGACGCGGGCCGGTGGGCTGGTGGGGGGTGCGCCCGTGCGGGGCAGCGGTCGCGCGTGGGAAAAAGGGTCGGGTACCGAATAACTATCCGGGTACCACCGGGTACCACTTAGCGCTGCTCTATATGTATATCTATATATATGTATATATATATATGTTTTTGAGAAGTTATAATAATCATCTCACTACATAAATCATTACCACCGTAGCCATACAAAGAATTATTTGCTAAACATTCACTGTTCTACCTATATCTCTAATCACTAGGAAATAATAATTATTTCCATTTTCTCATTCTTTATCGACACTTGGACATCTCTGCTCGAAAATACTCAAAATGAGATGCAATTATAGCATTAATTTTTCGATATATTATGTAATTCTACCATATAGACTAGCAACATGGGGACCATCTTAATAATAACCTAGACGCGCATCCTCCTTTGCAAATGCATGTGGCATTTAAGATCGGGAATAATTTATTAGAATGCCTAAAATTCAATATGTTTGTATCAGATCAGTATGAGTAGATATATTGTTTAAGAGGAATTTTACAATCGTTGGGAATAATGAGAGCCGTCCATCTGCAGAATTATATGATGAAAAACTAGCATGTACCTCAAAATACCTAGACAACAATACCACATAGCACTAAATAGGTGGAACAAAGTACAAAAAATGGTGGGTCTGGTACCTAATTTTCTTATAATAAAGAAATATGATATTAATTTATTTTCTTAATTATAATTTTAAGATCAACCGTTTAAAATTTTTTAACAAGAAAAGTACTTTCATTTGAAGTACCACTGGTACTTTGCAATCATTTTAAAAGATCTCGTTGTAATGGCGCCGACAATTAATAATGCTGCTGAGGATCACTACAACTAATATGATCTTGTATCTATTTTCATTACTGCAGAATGGACACACACGTGGTAAAATCTTCTGCGCGAGATATCTTCACAAGTCATAAACATATGTGCTTGCAAATTAAAGGCCAACCTAGCTACCGCACCGAGTCTTTAGATAGATAATGGTTTCCATAGCTAACTATTACCTGCCCGCAGAGATAGCTATTCCAATAGACAAACATGAAATTGCTGTTCAAATGAAGATATATAGCTAACTCTGTAGTTTTATTCACCCACACTTTGACAACACCACCATTTTTTTTAGAGCAGACAGCACCACCTTATTTGGCATGTTTAAATTTAACAGAAACAGAAGGATGATCCCAAAACAGCAAATATATAGGAGATGTTGGGAACTAGTCGGAATGGGCTAGAAAAATTTCTGCATAATATATGGTTGTGTTCTTTCTTGGTCGCTGGAGCATCATCTCGCGTTTCGGAGGCAAATTACTGGCACTTCAACATGTGTAGCCATTTAGTAAAGGTTGTACATAGAGAACCTCATATGGAGTATACTTGACATACAGAAATAAATGTGCTCTATTAAATCTGCTAGTTCATATAATTTGACCCTACACACTACACAACATGCATGTTACCTTTGCAGCTAGTACAACATGCATGTTACCTTTGCAGCTAGTACAACATGCATGTTACCTTTGCAGCTAGTACAAATGTTACATATTTTACGTCCTCCAAAAGGTGGATGAGATATATTTTCATTATATTATGAAGCAACCTATGAAACGTTTATACTAACCAGGGAAGTATAAGAGATTTTCCTTGAATCCTTTGAAATTTAAGACATGCAATAGACTGATCTGACCTCAGAAGCTCTTTTGGAAAACAGAATTAGCTCAACTTTGAGAGAGGCCCACTTCAGACAAATCACCTCTGGGTTAACCCCTTTATACGAAGAGATGAAGCAATGACGAAAGTGTAAGTGAGGTGGTATGAGTATGTGGGCCTGTTCTGTGTGAGTAGCTGGGTCATAAACAAATTTTAGAGCAGGGTGTTATATATGTTATTCAGAGCTTGTACTCTCGCTACACGAGTGCATGCATATGGGCATGTGGAGGCAACATGGCATGGCATGTGCCACCAATGGGAGATCCTGAGCGTTTCTCAGTCATGAATGCGATAAGCTGTAGAGGGCGCCAGCCATGAAAGAGGAAAGAATATAATACTTTGGGACCGTTTTGCATGAGGAGTTGGTCCATAAACAGATTTCAGAATTTCTGAAATGGGGTCTTAGACTAACTCTCACAATTAGTAGTTTAGAATGTTATCTGAATTTTGGCCATACTACCTGAGATGAATACATTAAACTTCCTCCTTTTGTTTTGTATTTTTCCTGGATTTATCCAATTATAATGTCATCAAATTATTCACGTGGCCATGCTATTAACAATCATGCAATTTTCAGAGGAATTTTACAATGCTTGGAAAAAAAACACAAGAACCATTGATTTCTAAAGATCTATGCGTGATAAGGTCAACGGTACCTAACGGTACTAGGAGGTACCCAAAGAAAGATACCAGGAGGTACTAATTAAATATATTCTTTTTAAAAAATAAATACTCTGCTGAAATCTACTACTACCATTAATTAGCCAAGATAATATCACGTGGTACCGTCGGGTACCTTCTAAGCATCGTAAAACTCCTCTAATTTTCATGTGGTACCATCTGTTTGGATAGTGATAGCCGGAGATTTTATTACATAGAAGTAGTCTAGTCATGTTTATATTAGTTAAAGTTAATATTAGCGGCGTAGCTAACTTTTACGGATACAAAGGAAAGCGAGCCAACCTGGTAGTGAACCTACAACCTGGACATATTTTCTATAAAAATCCTACTCCATCTACACTTGAATAGGTCGACTAGGCCAGTTATTCGATCAAGCCGCACTTCAATATACCACAATCCTGTTTCTTGAGCAATATACATTAAGAAACTGATGGAAAAATATGAGAAGCAAGATGGTAACGCAACCCCAAAACTACCTCCTAGTATTACTCATCAGGAACAGGAGACATGATGAACGGAGCAGCTTATGATCCACCGAGCTATCAACCTACAGCTTTGACAACACACCTTTTGACAACGTCTCCTCCCAAGTCTGCAAGAATGCTTTCTACTCCTTCACCAACTGGAGAGAAGTTATTTTCACGTTATCAACCGAAAGGAGTAAGAAATTTAAGATTGCGAGTCAAACAGAATGGGGACTGCAGCTAGAAAGGTTATGGACGAACGGATTACTGCAGCTAGAAAGGTAATAGAATGCTGAGTATTCTGTTACTGTACCCTATAGGAGGGGTCGATGGCGAGCTGGTTCAAGCTGGGGCGAACGCGTATCACTGCATGGCTGGGTAGCGCTGCTCACCCACTAGACGAACAACGCACATTCATACGTACTCAGTACCTGTTGCTTACCAACCAATACTAAGGGTCATTTAGTACCGGTTGGTAAGCACAGTACCTCCGAGGACCATTTAGTACCGGCTCGTAACATGACCCGGTACTAAATGGTGGCATTCAGTACCGGTTGGTGTTACGAGCTGGGACTAAATGGTCCCGGGGGTTCCCGAGGCCCCTTTTGCATTTGGTATACTGAATACCACCTGGTGTTACGACCCGGTACTAAATGCACCACCAGGATTACTTTAAAAGGATAGCATCTTTCTCTCAACCACAAGTGATCTATAGGTGGGATGGTTAAGGAAGAAACCCTTGAGGGGGGAGGCTGCGAGTTAGAGTCCCACAGGCCACGCACGCGCATTTACGCGTAAAAAATTCGCGTGACTTGTGTGTGCGGGCCCCTCCAGCAAGTTCAAAAATTTTTTCCCATTCTTTTTTGGCTCAAATTCATTTGGTACCGGTTGGTGTTACCAACCGGTACAGATGGCACCCATCGGTACCGGTTGTAACAACAGTAGTACCGGATTACCTATACCGGTTGCCTAACCAGCACCGATGGATGCCTAGCAACCGGTGTTGGGAGCCGTTTTTTACTAGTGGTCTTCTGTCAGGCATGGCCCTGTGCCCCTGCCGGCGGCATGGAGCTGGAGCAGTAGTGTGTCTGCCGCGCAAGGACGAGTGAATGGGTTTGACCAAGGCCGGTCACGGAATGTATTCGAGAGGATATGCAAGGAGTTAAATGTTTTATTGACTTTGTATCTAAAGAAGTGCCGACAATATAGCATGAAAAAGGAAACTAAGATTAAAATTAGTGGCAATGAAGAGATCGTTTAATTTCTAGCACAAGCATACAAGGCATGGGTATAATTTTTTATACGGCATATAAGAATGTTTTCTGAAAATTATCATGCCCAATGGTTCTGTTTGTAACGTTCGATCCCACCCAACCAATTAGCATCATAGCGTTAGCTAGGTGCGGGCCAGCTAGATGGATAGCTGTAGAGTTATTAGTCCGACTCTATTTGGATCAGCTATGCAGCTAATATTAGCTGGATATAGCTCTACTTTGATGGATCCAAACATGCCAATAAAGAAATTAAAATAGGCCGCTGAAGCTGGATATATTTCTATATAAATACTACTCCATCTTCACTTGAATAGCCGAGTACCGTCATTGTTGGATGAAACCACACTTGATACCACGATCATTTTTTCAGAGCAATTTCTAAAGAAACTTTGGGATTGGGAGACATGAGGAAGGAAGCACCTGCCGAGGTCGCAGCTCATTCCAGTCAATGGAAACCCTTCAGTTACATGTACAGTATCCTCACCTCAAAATTAAGTATGATGATTCGAATGATGCGCTACTGGGTGTATACAAATACTTACGCTAGAAAAGTTTTGGACATCAAAGATTTGCTCAGCGTTATGTTGTACTCCGCATAGATACGAGGACAAGCATACTCTTGAGATTGGCCACATAAACATACATACGTGAAATTGTCTCGGATTGATACCGATCAAACAAGTTGAACAGCCAAATCTTGATGTTCCAGAACATGGGAAGCAGCAGCTGTACGCCAGTGCCCGTGCTGAGTATGCTGTTGTTCGCCACCTTCCTCGTGGCTGCTCACCAGCTTGAACACTCTCCGGTTCACATCGATCGGCTGCCATCGCTGCTTAGACATCGACACCTATTGGTGATCAAGCACCGGACATAATGTTTGAGGCAGAGCATTTCAGTCCTGGAGGAGAGGACAGTGCCGAAACGGCGACGTACAGCAGCTTCGACTCCGACAGCCCGACTCGAGGAACCACCGGGCCTGAGCTCCGCCCCACCGGCTGGACGGCGCTGTCTACGAGGTCAGGGCCCATAATTCCATAGGTCAGTCTCAACAGGAGGGTCATAGGAGAGTATCATGAGCATTAAATATCACGCCACATCAGAAAATTGCTGACATGACAGATCCATTATGAGGGGAGAGGACGAGGAGTGTCATGAAATGAGAGGTGAGGTTCATCACCACGACCCTTTGCTAGAACAGTTCTCCAAGTCTTTAGTCTTAGTAACTGTGTGTGACCCTCCCACTGAGACGAGCCTAACTGTACTTGAAATGTAATTTATATTACAATACTAGTGTTACAGTATTGATGGAGTCTGATTCCAACTCATTAGTTTTGGTCATAATAAAATTTGCTGAATATGGTCCAGGCAAAAAAAATGTGTCCTCTTGCTAAAAAAAATCGTAAGCATTCTAAGATTTTTTTTTCTTAAACGTTAGCTAAAATTTATTCTAGTGATGATATAAGGTTACTAATTTATTACAGTTTCATTGACATTTAAAAGCTTTTTAATATTTATGTCCATTC
Source organism: Digitaria exilis (assembly GCA_015342445.1). Classification (NCBI taxonomy): domain Eukaryota; kingdom Viridiplantae; phylum Streptophyta; class Magnoliopsida; order Poales; family Poaceae; genus Digitaria; species Digitaria exilis. The sequence continues at coordinate 615,066 of JACEFO010002039.1, forward strand.
TATGATGATAAATATTATAATTTCTGGGATTTTAAAGGTTAAAGTGTGACGCTGAAGAGGGTAACTCACCTAGTCCCCTCTAATCTTTCACATAGATAAAGAAAATAGTTTGTCAAAACAATACTGTGCGCACATGAACCACTGACCTTATAAAATCTTTAGTGTGCCCTTGAACTGACATAATAAAATCGTTAATGCAAGATACATATGTTTCTTCAGAAGTTATAATCATGTGACTACAATCAATGGCCGAACCACCCTATCCATAAAGAATCATTTTCTAAACATTTACGACTACTTATTTCTCTAATCAGTAGTAAATAATAATCATAATCAATTCTATTTTCTCATTCATTCTTTATCCACACTTGGATATCTCTGCTCGAGCATACTCAAAATGATCAATCAGTTCCAAAAATGAGATGCAATTCAATTAATTCAAGAATTAATTTTTTGTCCATAAATTTTGCAATTCTACCACATAGACTAGCAGCACGGGGCCCATCTTAAAAATTAACCTACACGCACGTCATCCTTTACAAATGTATGTGGCATTTAAGATCGGGACTAATCTCATACAATTCCTCATTACTTTTGTAACGAAGGAGTGTGAGTAGATATTTGTTTAATAGTGGCGGCAATGGCAAACACCGTGGATGACATAATTGTTTATGTCGGATGCTAGCTAGTTAGCCACATTAACTCAAATTATCTTTGATTCTAATTCGGTGAACTAAGATCACTTAAGTTAACAGCACATGATTGACATGAATTCCTGATATATAAAAACAACCAAGCACCTTGGAAAGATTGTGCTTGCAGCCACTGCCAGAAAGCCAGAATTTAGCACTCCCTAGTCTCCTCGCTCCAGCAGAGGTCATGCATGCATCAAGTAATGACGTCGATAAATAATAATGCCGCTGAGGATCACTGATAACTATGATCTTGCATATATTTTCGTAACTATAGAACATACACAAACGTGCTAAAATCTTATGCGCGAGATATCTTCACAACTCACAAACATGTGCTTGCAAATTAAAGGCCAACGTACCACCGAGTATTTAGATATATAATGGTTTCCGTAGATAACTATTATCTGCCTAGCTATCTCAATAGGCAAACATGAAATTTCTGTTGAGTAAACATGATTTCATTATTTTTCTGCCGTTCAATAGGCAGATAGCTAACTCTGTAGTTCCATTCACCCACACCACATTATGCTACTCCGTCTTCATCTGAATACAAAATAGCTCCTGTATTTGACCTATCCAAACTACAGTGATATCACCAGTTCACCACCCTTCCGCATAGAACTGACGATAAGACGATGAGAGAAATACCCAGAAGTTTGTGATGCGAGTACTTGCCTGCAAGGGAATAGGAGACAAGGGGAAGGAGGCTGGTCGACACTGCTAGAAAACCTAGCATTAGCATTAGTACCGGGCGCAAAGCCGGTTTAGTACCGGTTATGCGCCTGGTATCGAGCGTCCGGTACTAAATGGACGTCCCGTTGTACTAACGGGGACACAGGGTCGGGGGACCATTTAGTACCGGTTTGGTAACACCAATCAGTACTAACTGGTTTCGAGCCAAAAAAATAAGGATAAATTGTGTAAACTCACCGGGAGGCCCGCACACGCGCAACAAATTTTTCACGCGTAAATACGCGTGCGCGGTTCGTGGTATTCGAACTCACAGCGTCAAGCCTCGCACGTAACCTCCTCTATCAACCCAGCACATTCGGTTGAGAGAGGAATCCTATCCTTTTAAACTATTTCGGGGCAGATCATTCAGTACCAGCTCGTAACACTAGCCAGTATTAAATGCCATCATTTAGTACCGGTTGGTGTTACGGGCTGGTACTAAATGGTCCGAGGGTCGTTGGGAACCCAGGGAACATTTAGTACCGTGTTTTAACACAACCGGTACTAATGTTAGAGGAATGAATGCTCAATTTTCTGGTGGTGCGACACAGTGATTCTTTCGACACTCCAAGTCTCCAAGCATGCACGATGTCTCCTAGCCACACTAGAATTGTATCTAATGTATGTGGGTACGAAGGATGCTACTGCTAAATGGTTGCAAATATTCTGTGAGAAACTACCACCCTGACGGTGATGCTGTGTAACACACCATACTTCGTCTCGATCTCTAGTATAAATGAGTGGCCAATAAGCTTGGGTTTATTACATAAATATGTGATTGTGGCCAAAGAAGTACATCTGACGAAAACAGTTTTCGATGAATTCCTCCTGCTAGCTCAGTGCCTCATAAGCAATCTCCTTGCCCGCTCCACAAAGGACGAGGTGTGCATGAGCCAAATTTTGTGTTGTGGTAGGGCACATCGTTGATGCGTCTACATATATTATATTCTGCACTGAGTATGTATTTGTGATACCGAGATAGTCATGGACTCATGGTTTAACAATTTTGACCTAAACATCCAAACAAATGCCCATAAGCATCACCACTAATTAGAAGTGTGGAAGCATTGTCTTACTAAACCCGTTTCTTTAACTATTCATGCATCTCCCGATATATAATTTGTTTCGTGCCTTCCTGACCTTTCCTGAATCCATTTAAATCACAAATGTAGTATCTGTCACAATAAATAGTTTCGGAGGTTATATGGACTTTAGTCATACCACTTGAGATGAGTACAGTAAATAAAGTGATAAAATTACCCATATGGTGATGATATATATTCAAGCAGGCTAGCCTACCACATCGTCAACAAAAGTATGACAAATTTTCATGTGCAATAGGATCGGAGAGTTTATTAGCTACGTGTAGTCTAGCCCTATTTATATCAATTGAAGTCAATACAGATCCAAAGAAAGGCAAGCCACCCTGGTACTGAACTTGGACATTTTCTATATAAACTCTACTCCATCAGTCCATCTTCACTTGAATAGGTGACTACTCCAGTTAGTTGACCAAGCCACACTCCGATACCACAATTCTTTTCTTTAGAAGTGTATGAGTTAGCATTCCAGAGTTGATAATGTATCGCTTCCATGTCCACAAAGAATGCCTTGGCCACCTAGTCATGCAGCATCCATTTCTCTTCAGTCTAGGGTTAGTATGCACACATCAAAGTTTACTATATGAAGAACCTAGTGGCAGAGTTCTTTTCAGATCGGCTGCAGCGTGACCAGCAGAGTAAGAGAGAAGCGATCATTTTTCATGCATGTTATTAACCGATAGGTGTAACAAATTAAGATTGTGCAAGCTCAAACAGAATGCGCCCTTCTAGAGAGGTTATGGCCGAACGGATCGTAATCCTGTTACATTGTTACTGTAGCCTGTAAGAGCATTGCGTTAGTTTCTCATAGGGCAGTAGGACACTAAGGCAGCTGGAGAAACTTGTAGTTGAGCTTTGAACATTACTCGTAGAAGTAATTGTGCCAGATCGATGTCGATCAAAACAAGCTGAACAACCAAATCTTCAACTCTTTAAGCATGGGAATCAGCTGCTGCCATTGACACCGGCACTGATTGGTCACCAAGGTCCGACCGTCCGAACTCCGAACCAACGTCAAGACAGAGCATCTCACCCCTGGACGAGAACCACGGCGCATGAACAGCAACGTAGCCGCGACCGTGAGTCCAATTCGAGCAGACACTTGTATGAAGTTTCAAATGTTAAGCAATGTTAAGAACTACTGGGAATGGGACATAAATTAGATATAAGGAAGAAAATTTATTTCTGAAGAAGATATGGTTGTGCTCTGTCTTCGCCTCTGGAGGAGGATCATTGGGTGTTTGTGGAGGCAAACTACTACCACTTAGGGCAGGAGAGTAGTTCTGGGCTTCTGGCTTTCTCCAGGTGACGTGCAAAAAACTTAGAAGTTAAGACTTCAAGCTCCAAGGCAACTAGCTCGCCATGACCAAAGAAAGTCTATGTAGCCCTCATCCTTGAAATGCAAGGCAACACGTTCAATACCCAGCAAGGGTACCAAACATACCCTTAGGCCTTAGCTCATCTCTTTGAGGTGCACTAGCAGCAGCAGTGTTCTGTTCAAAACAAGATGAGCGAGGTGTCATAATTATTCTCTCACTTAACATATCATGGTGGGAGCCTTCGAGGTGCCATAATTATTAATTATACCCCTCACAGAACTTATTTTCCTCATTGTTAATGAGATTTCGCAATATATAAACGACTCCATCCTCTCCAGATGACTAAGAGACTAGCTCCATTTCTTGCTGTATCCACACTTGAGATTATGCTACTTCATCAGTTCGTTTTCTTCTGGATATATAGTAGCTTCAGTATTTAACCAATCCAGACTACCAGGGCCGGCTTTGTCATTTGAGGGGCCCTAGGGTGAACTAAAAACTTGGGCCCTTATGGTCTGTTTAGATAGTGCAATTTGTTAAAAATTTTCACACTAAGAAGTATGACCTGTGAGAGATGTCGTGTTTTTTTTAAAAAAACATCATCTAAACAGACCCTTAGCCAAAAAATTTTATACTGTAAAAAAAGAGACGATAACAGTAATAAAAATAGAAATAATATGTGTTTAAATCTTAAAAGTAATGTCGACACTTCTTTCATCCGAGGCACCGATACATTATTTGGAATTAGAAGTTTTAAAACTTAAAAATCTAAAACCTTAACTCAGTGAGTAGTAGATTAACTCCGAATTGCAGATCAGAGCAAAATGGGCTGAGGAAGACTCGTCGATTCCTTTGGAGATGCAGCACACGAACTAGCCGACAGCTAAGGGCAGGCGATTGATTCTTGACAAATGGCGAGCGTCGGGGTCGCAACTGTTGAGCCGTTGAGCAAGAGCGGACGCAACATGACATCATCAGCTAGGCGGGAGCAGCTCTCGCAATGCTTGGGTTTCACGTTGAAGGCTTAGCGCCAGCGTCCGTGCGTATGTATGGCAGCAGTTGCAGAACTGTTACATACTTACACGTATAAAATTATGGGCCCCTATATATTTGGCTTCTCCCCCCCCCCCCCCCCCCCCCGCCTCCAGACTATTGTGATATCACCACCCTTGCACTGACCATAAACTGATGGTAAGATGATGATAGTATAACCCTGAAGTTTTGATGAGTACTACTGGCCAACATGGGAATAGGTGACATGGGGAAGGAAGCAGTTCCTGATCTGCCAAGGAAGTAGACAGGTCTACGCAGTGGTTCGTTCAACAGTCCAGACGTGATGCCTAGTTGCTCCGCTACAATAATCTACTACATCCACTAATCCACCAAGAATCGGTAAGCCACATGGGATGCCGTTTTTTTACTGTGGTAGATTTTTAATCCCCAGGCCGCGAAGCTTCCAGTGAGTGTTGAGTGCGTCCTCATGGCCACGTGGTTGTGGTGGGCCCCATAGTACTATTTAGGTGTGCGTATCACCATAGTGGGCTCCATCTACTGCAAGGAAAAATAAACTATTTCGTTGGAGAAGTACTATATGTAACAAGTTTTGAATTTTCATTTGAACAAAAGCGGCAAGGGAGGAGCACTGCATCACATCACACCAGAGGCTCCTGACCATACACGGTACTACCATACTCAAAAGTATAATAAGATGATGCTTACTGCAACAAAAAAATATACACTATCAATTATCTACTGCTAAAATTATGAACAATAATCTAAAATGCTTCTACAGCAAAATAAAATTAATATTCTTTTCTAATGTTGTAACTGCATTTACATTTGTTTCTTCATCTATAACATACTATTTCAAACACTCATGATTGTTATCTGCACCTAAACAAATTATTATATTTCCTACATTGTTGTCTTTCTCTGTATGAAACATTACTGTTTTTTCATAAGATTGGTTAAATCTAAAAAATGATTTATGAGAAACTATAATAACATGTATTTAAAACGAGGACCCACAATACACCGAGCATATTGCAGCATATATCACTCCTAACATATGGAACTATATATTGTTTATAATGAATTATACGTAGACACGTTGATGTAACGTGGAACTTACAAATAGCGAGGAGCATCAGACATGTCTAAATTCCACGAGTTTTTTTTATTGAGCTAATATATGCATTATTTTTTATATATTTTTCATGGTTCATAGTGGTGCGCAAAGCGCGCCAACCCGTCTAGTTGTATCTAATGTATGTGGGGTATGCTCTCTGAAGGATGCTACTACTCGAGGGTTGCAAAAATTCTGCTTGAGTCTTCCACAAAGAGGGTGACGCTAGAACACACCATATTCCGTCCCAAACTCTAGTACAAAAGCCAACGGCCAATAAGCCCCCCATTTCATATTACATAAGGCCTCGTTCGTTTGACATGGTATGAGGCTTGGAACTGTTCCACTGATCAACGTATAGTACAAAATAAACCTAAGATTCCAGATGGAACCGTCTAAGCGACCGTTCCAAGGGAAATGAACGAGCCCTAAATATGTCCTCGTGTCAAAATAAGAAATACAGGCAACCAAAAGGGTTTCAATGAATTCATCCTTAGCCAATGCCTCATAAGCTCTCTCCTTACCCCACTCTGCAAAGAAAGAGGCATGCATCAGCCAAATTTTGTGTTGGAACAGGGCATATTATTGATGCATCCACAGTTCTACAACGAGCTGAATAGTCATGGCCTAATAATTTTGAACTCAATCACCAAACAAATAGGGCAAATTCCTTATCTGCACGTTTGTCCTTGCCGTTAGTTGGACGCAAATATCGGTAACACCCTGGTGTTAATTATGTTAGAAACAAGCCTCGCCTTGCCCTCAGGAAGCCCCTACAGCTCACGCTCGCTCACTTTGCTAGGTGGAAGAATTTTGGAAGAACGCCGCGGAGCCAAATTGCTCCAGTATCTTGGCCTTCTTCACACACGAATGGAACCGGCATGCATCACCGAGGAGTTCTGAGGCTACAAATAGGCCAGGGTCCGTGGAGCCACCCTCCCACGTCCGGCCTTCACGCGATCCGCAGGACGTGCTCGACGTCTCCGAGAGCTGCTCGCTCATCCGGACGACGCGATCTCCTCCTGGATTCTCGCCACGCACACCACTCCTCGCTAACCAACCAAGACCGCGTGTTCTACATGACCCTACACACACGATCTAGACTCGATCTCCTAGACATGTACGTGACACACACACGTACAACACCTAGACTCCCATACCATACGTGACACATGCACGTACAGGACCTAGACACTCTACGCGACAGACGCACACCGACACCGGACCAGACCTGGACTGCACGTCGGGCAGCTGAGCACACGCCGACACACCCGGCACGACACAGCATGACACACGCGCCAGGAACATACCATGACGAGTTTATTCTAACAGGAATTACTGATGTGTTTAACAAGATCAACTTTTCATCAATACAAAACCTGTAGTCGTGGTATACATGAAAATTCTTGTTAGTATTGAATCGGCAGCTTGGTTCAGTTCAATGGTTCGGCTCAGTCCAGCGGCTCAGCTCTGCTCTGTTCGGCCACGCTGCACAGCACGAGCATTGCCTGCCGAGCGCCGTTGATGCATGCCACACATCCACCATCGACCGTCCACGAGCAACACTACCACGGCCGACCCTCCAACCTTGACGTACATGCCAGGGGGCAGCAAACCAATGACCAAGCGCCACTGCCAGGTTACCATGTCGTGTCCATACACTGGAGACTCGTCGCCGGTCAGACGAGCTGCCGCGCGTTAGCCATCCGGGACGAGGTCATCGTTTTCTTTTCCAGCCAACCTCGTGCGCCAGCGCTCCTCCATTGGCTCGGACTTATCCCTCTAGCACCAGCTCCTTCCTCCCTCTCCATCTCTCATGTGCCGCTTCTTCTTCCTCTGGCCAAAACGCAGCAGCTTGGCACAGTAAGGCTGCCAGCCAGAATCCGGCCCCAATCTTCCACCTCCTCCAAATCCCTTGCAACCGGAGCCACCTCGCCTCTCAGCTCCCTCACGGCACCCACAGTGAGGACATGTTTAGATTGCAGATTTTTACTATTCCTCCTATCACATCCATCACATCATTTCCCATCCTTTTCTTACTATTCATTGCTACAGTACATATCTGCTACAGTAAATCTCCCACAATCTCCACCAACTAAACACCCCCTGAAGCGAGGTTTGAAACATCTTGTCAGCTGCAAGTCTTCACCTATGCCTGAGCTACTATTCGTTCACAGCATGAGCCCGGTGCTTTTCTGTACAGTATCGAGTTGCAAATAAAATATATTAGCTGGACATTGATTGCTTCATTTACTTCCAATAGATGGCCGGGCGTACAACTGAAAGTAATATTCTATCGGCTCACCTGAGTGAGCATCAGTGACTACTCTTTCCTCGATGCCGGCTTTTTGAAACCGAGCATTGGCAGCTACAACGTGCAAAATCAGGCAAAACGATGCCTCAAACAGGAAAGAGAAAAATCAAACATCGTTTTTTCATCACACTACGGGTGCTCTCAGACCCTTTCATGCCAAGCTCCGGCCACTAGCCGGTCGGTAACCGAGGATTCCCTGGCCGTTGGCCCCTCCATGGTCCTGCCTGTCCCTCCATTTGGGAATGGGAAGGGTCTGCGTTTCTGGGATGGGAAGAGATTGCTGATTTGGGTCAGTATTGCCAATTCATAAATTTTTCAATCCGAAAGCTAACAGAAGAAACCGTAGTGGTATGAGAGGGATTACATTTTAAGACCAATGGTGTATATGGGAATCATGTTTTTTCTGTGGCAAACCGAGGATTACAGTTTTAGCCAATGGCGGAATTTTTCCAAACAAATATCCATAAGCAGCCACATAGTAGTGTGCATTGCATTGAGAACTCGTAAATTATACCGTGGAAACATGATCTTACTGAAGCCACTTTCTTTAACCATTGATCCACCTCCACGTAGTTAATTTGTTTCGTGCCTTTATGACCTCCTAAACTCATTTTAACGGTTTAAGAGGCTATATGCGGTCATACTACTTGAGATGAGTACTTTAAACTTCTCTTCCTTCTTTCATTTGTATTTTCCCAAGACTTATATTATAAAATGATCTAATTGCCCATGTGGCCATGCTATCATGCAAGGCACGCTCGCCTACCACATCTTAAACAATATGCACTAGCTAGTGGTAGTAGCCAGAGAGTTTAATTATTATCTTAGAATATTCTAACCCTGTTTATATAAATTCAAGGTGATATTAGCAAGACAGCTCTAACTGTGACAGATCCTCCTAAGTAAATGAAGCCACCCTGGTAGTTTTTTTTGTGATACGAATATACCCTGCAGCTGGTAGTGGATTTGGGCGCATATTTTCTATATAAATCCTACTCCATCTTCACTTAGGCGACTAGTCCAGTTATTTGACCAACAACGCTTCAATATCACAATCTATTACTTGAACAGTGTATCCGAAAAAAATGATGGAACCGAATGAGAAACAAGACGGCAACAAAAGCTTTCTCCGAGTACTACAAAGGAACAAGAGACATGAGGAGTGAAGCAGATTATGATTCGCCGAGCTAGCATTCCAGACTTGATATATATCGCTCCCATGTCCGCTAAGAATACCTTGGTTGCCTACTCCTGCAGCATCTACATCTATTTAGAGTAGGGTATCTCACCTTAATGTCAACTATGAAGAACCTAGCTAGTGGCACAGTTCTGACTCGGCAGCAATGAACCTACCTAGGGTATGTTCACCTCAATGTTAACCTCAATGTCGTACGGCCTTTACCATCAGCCCTTGGGTGGAGCCTTGAAGATCACACGACCTTGCCCGACCACTGGCTCGGGGGTTGGGCGAGACGAAGGAGCCTCGGGCCATGTGTAGGCTTTCTCCTGACCCTTGTTTTCTGGGTTGGGCTCGGAGGGATATTTCCCTTTAAACAGTTCTCAACCCTTGAGGCATGGTTAGTTGGCGTTATCTTGTTGTAGCTGTGATGGGGATTTGGTTATGATGTTTTTTCTTAGGCCTTCTTCGGTTTGGACCGGTTTCAATCTGAGCCGGGAATGATAAATGTAACAAAAAATCTATGATGAGTATAATAAGAGATCCGGATTCATTCCGGTTAGAAACAAATTTACTCATGATAGGTGCAGCAAAAGAGCCGGAATCAATCCATTAGTCAAGAGGTGTGGAATCAATCCAGGTCTCTTGATGCATCTATCATAAGTAAATTAGTTTAGGACCCGGAATGAATCCGGATCTCTTATTGTACTCATCATAGATTTCTTATTACATTTATCATTCCTGACCCGGATTGAGTCGGGTCCTAACCGAACAAGGCCTTATTGGGTATTATTAGGTGTCCCTAATATCAATACCCTACACTAGCCTACCACATCTTAAACAAAGGTATTACAAATTTTCATGTGCAATAGGGTCAGAGAGTTTATTAGGTAGTAGTAGTCTAGCCCTATTTATATCAATTAAGGTCAATACAGATCCAAAGAAAAGCAAGCCACCCTGATAGTGAACTTGGACATATTTTATATACAAACCCTACTCCGTCTTCACTTGAATAGGTGACTAGTTATTTGATCAAGCCATGCTTCGATACCTCAATCTGTTTTTGAAAATGTCTGAAGAAAATGATGGAACAGAATGAGAAACAAGATGGCAACAAACCCAACCCAACAGCTTTCTCTGAGTACTACTCAGGAACAGGAGACATGAGGAATGAAGCAGATTATGATTCACCGAGCTAGCATTACAGAGTAGAAAATATATCGCTCCTATGTCCGCAAATAATGCCTTGGTTGCCTACTCCTGCAGCATCTACATCTGTTTAGTGTAGGGTATGTTCACCTCAATGTTAACTATGAAGAACCTAGCTAGTGGCACAGTTCTGGCTCGGCAGCAATCGTGACCCAGCAGATTAAGAGAGAGGTGATCATTGTCACGTCATTAGTCGAAAGGTATAACAAATCGAAGACTGAAAGTTCAAACGGAAAGGTTATTATGTTACTGTATCATGTAGGAGCATTAATTGCGCTATTTTTTGGTACGACACTAAAACAGCACGGGAAACTAGCTATCTAGAAGCAAACTGTGCCCGATTGATGTCCATCAAAACAAGCTGAACAACCAAACCTTCAACTGTTTAAGCATAGGAATCAGCAACCATGCGACTACGCTGCTGCTTCTCGCAACCTCCCTCGTGCTGCTCACCAGCTTGAACCACTGTCTCTCTGGGTCACATCGGCTGCCACCCCCAGTCAAACACCGGCACCGATTGGTGACCAAGCTCCGTCCATCCAAGCCAACATCAAGACACAACATCTCACTCCTGGAAGACGACCACGGCGCGTGAACAGCCACGTGCAGCTTCGACTCCGACTCGAGCACCCACCGTGCCTGAGCACCGGCGCACCCGGCACGCCCCACGCCGATGCGCACCGGCTCGCCATCGCCATCTGCTCGGAGGCACATCCTGACCCAACTGTCCCGTAACACCAGCCTGTGCTCCTCGTTGTACTCCCACGCCTCCGTCTTGTTACACTGACCCAGCTCCAGCGTCTGCTCCTCCATGTCCAGCAGCATCACCGTCACCGACGACCGCCGCCGCACAACGCACAGCCCAGTCACCGGATGGAACATCACCTTGTACGGCTCTACCTCGGCGAGCCCGGGGCCACAGAACGGGCTCTGGAGTGCACGGACCCTTTGCAACGCCGTGACGTTGCGTGGGGAGAGCCAGTCGTGTCCGAGCATACCGTACGCCTCGTCGTGTCCCGGGACGCCCTCACGGAGGTAGTAGCTCCCCTGCAGCGCCCAGAGCGCCCAGTCGAGGTCGAGGCCAGCGGCGGTGGCGGCGACGCATCCCCAGTAGCGGTTGTCGGCGACGTTGCCGCCGCGGTTGTCGACGCCGAACTCGCTGAGGAAGACGGGCCAGCCACGGTCGAGGAGGTAGAGCGTGCGTCGCCACACGCTCGCCGCGACACGCGCGCAGACATGGTTGGGGTTGGCGTTGGCCCATTGGTGTGGGTCGGAGAAGCTGTACCAGTGCACCTCGAAGGCCACCTTGTTGGAGAAGGTGAGGTCGATCGGACGCCACCTGAGGAAGCTCAGGTCGTTGTCGTTGTAGAGGCCCGAGAGGATGATGAGCACGTGCGGGTTCGCCTCGTGCACCGCCTCGGCGCCGCGCTGCATATACCTGCACTCCTCGTTTTGGTAAGGCTGTTTGGATCCTTTTTTAAAATAATCAGAATCCATAAATTTTGTAAAACAACTAGTCTCCGTACATATGCACTGTTGGGCCTTGTGTAGTTTTGGAAGAAATGGAAAAATACACGATAGTAACTTTTCTGGAAAGCGTGTTTTGTGAGGTGGAGAAATAGTGAATTTCTGGAGAAATTTTCTAGGAACTACATTGTATTCTCAGGGGCAAACACATGCCGTTGAGAAGATTTGACAAAGTTAATTTCAAACACATCTCAGATAGAGAGTATAAACACTAAAGAGGGCCTACATAAAAAAACAGTAACGATTAAAACGAAGGCATATATGTGTTGTTCGTTCCGGGTGTTAGCGGAGCAATGACTGCTCTGGTAGAAGAAGGGTTACTAGTATTCGTTGGTTGGTGTGGCCAACAAACAATGTAGGAGAAGATCGGATCAGATCAGATCAGATCAATGTGGGAGCAGGTTAGCACAACGCCGAGCGTGCACCGATCCACGACGCAGACTCTGACGCATGCTTGTGTCCTTTCCGCACGTGGATGCACATGGTCACTCCCCAACCACTCTCTACTCATTTTACTATATTGCAAAAAGCCAAGAAAACAAAAGGGAAAAAAAAGGGAGCTGTCGCATAGCTCACCTGTACCAGTCGTCGATGTTCTGTCTAGGCCCCCTGAGCTCGTTCCGGAGGCTCATGGCGACCACATTACCCTCACCGGCGAACATGGCAGCCATCCTCGTGAGCCCCTCCACCCACACATCCGGATCAAACTCCGCATCACCAAAGAAGCCATTCCCATCGTCGCCGCGGCAGCACCAACCCGGGCGGCTAACATGGTTGTCCAAGACCACCATCACGCCGCTCGCGCCCAGGCCACGCACCACGGCGGCGAACGCGTCGAGGAGCCCGAGCTCGAGCACGCCGGGGTTGTTCGCCGCGACGCCGGCGAGCGCGCCCGTCAGGTTGAGAGCACGCAGGGACTCGGCGACGGTGAGGGAGGAGGAGTAGGAGGCGTCAGTGGCGAGGAACGTTGGCCATGTGAGGCGCACGCAGTTGAACCCCATGGCCGCGACGTCGGCCGCGATGGCGTCGAGGGGCCGGTGCGACAGGCCCTCGGCGAGCATTGGCTCCAGGTGGGATGGCCAGTTCACGCACGCCAGCTTCACGCGCCGCCCGTGCTCGTCCACGATCCACCGCGACGACGTCGACAGCGACTGCGGCAGCGCCGCCGCGTGTTGGACGAGATTGTGGCAGTGGCAGCAGGACACGGCGAAGGCTGTGGCAAGGCAGCTGACGAGGAAGAACGGCCTCGCCATGGTGGTGGCCCGGTTGGTGACGAACTGAGGATGGTGGCTGGCAGGCAAGAAAGGCTGAGACATTTGTAGTCGGAAGAATACTAGTCAAACCAGAGCAAATTAGTAGCATGGATGAAGGACTTAATAATAAATTATGAGAAGGAATCATCGAAAATCAAGAGTGGTGAGAACGAGGTTGATTTGAAAATTCAATGTGTTGGCATGTTGTTTGTTGTGTAGAGTACACTCAGTGCGAAATGATTTCAATAGGGGAAAGCTAGAGCTTTCAATAATTGCAAGTATCATGAGACGAACGTACCAACTCGGAGATTATGCAATCGTATTCCAACTTTCCAAGAGTGTGTAACGTGCACAGAACTGTACTCGAACCGCAAATTTATTCATTTAAAATTGTTTTGTATGAATGTGAACTCGTGCAAAAAGACTTCCATAATTCAGGCTGCACCTGCAAGCGCGGCTAGAACATCTCCAGTATGTGATTTGATTCTCCCTGTCTCCAGTATAGATGCATCATGCATGTGAATGCTCGAAAAAGTTGACAATGGAGAAATTGGAACGAGCTAAGTTCATGTCAGCTCTACCGATTTGCAGCCAGTATTCAGTCATATGTGGAACTCGTTGACTCCATACGATCCAGCTGCTGAATATAGGAAATAAAAGTTGAAACTGTAATAACAGATTTTACAGACAAAACAGACATACAAACGAACTGGGAACTAACTGTATCGCCTAGACTGTAAATGCTAGACTGGGCTAATCCGCCGTTAAATCAAGTGGCAGTTTGGACATAATTGGCTAGCGTTTACACGTTTCGTAGAACATCTGTTTGGGTGAACAATAGTCGGGGACAACAAAAACATGTTTCCTCCAAATAATGATGCAAATGTTTTATTTCTTTTGAGAAGTTATCCCACTCGATAGTTTCGCAGTGCAAAACCCACCTAGCAAGGATATCACACATACAATTTGCAGAAAACATACATCACAGGGTTACCAACAACAAAATGGATCCCTGTTAGTTTATATACATGTACAAAATAGTTACACATTTACTTAAAACAAGCAGCAGAACTTGATGATGCAACAAATCAGTGGACTACACTACAAACAAAAAACTATATTTACACCACCAATTGCGTTTTCGTGAATCGTGACAACACACCTCTCCTGCAGAAAGTACGGCGCAAGTCAAATACACCTCACAAAAGACAAAAGACTACTGAAGAATCTAATTAGTACATTTCATATTTATCCCCAAATATACATTTTTTTGTAAGTTCTGGTAGTTATATTAGGTTTCATGAAATGAATGCGCCTATATATTTCCGTGGAGAAAAAGATTATTCCTTTATATTTTCTTTTTCTTTGAAAGGTTGGTCGCCTTAGGTTTACCTAGATGGACTCGAACAGAAGGGGTTAAGGTGCTCCAACAAATGTTGCTTTAGTTCACCAAGGGCAAATGACTGTACTGGAAGATAATACCATTCGTCATGCGGAAGATATTTGTTTGTTCTTCGAGAAAAAGGAACTGATGTTCAACAGACAGATGACAAAACCTCAGGTTTATTCAGATGATGAACAAATAGTGAGAAACAACAGCAATAATAAATACAATAAGCAATATTTTGCATCAAGCTTTTCTTTTCGTTACAGGAACTGTAAGGACTGGAGAAGCCAAATGGATTAGCTCAGCTGAGACTGCAAACTGAAGGTGAAAATTTTCATGTAGCTCGTGTACTATTACTCTAGCAACAAACTTCATAATCTAATATTTTTATTCCTTTTTTGAGAATCAATAATTTTATTCCTTCATGTTGTGTCATGAAGAGTGTATCCTACTATCTTTAAAAACTAGTAAACCGACCACTACCTCGTTAGTCAGCAGTTGGACTATGAAGTTAAGTTGAATTAAGGGCTGCCAAAGGTCGATCATTCAGTTTGCAAGAGCTCACAAGCTGATCCACTTTAAATAGCTTTTGAGGAGATTAAATCAGGTTGGATTGAAAGCTCTAATAAGTCTCCTTACAAGATAGGCCTCAAGCACCTGACTACCAGAGTTGCTTGTAATATAGATTTATAGCTTCTCCTAAGTGCAATATTCTGATGTTGCATCCATGAATCAATGAACAAATTAAGCTAGTTCAATAAAGAGTTTGATGTGTCCATTTGCAAGAGCTGACAAGCTGATCTACTTTAATTAGCTTCTAAAGAGATTTAATCATTTTGGATAGATAGGGATAGGCTCTCATAAGCTTTGTTACGAGATAAGCCTCAAGCACTTGAATTTCTTATCTTGCTTGTATTATATAGATTCAAGCTACTGCCAGCTGCCATTTCAGATGTTGCATCTATGAACCACTGAATATATTAAGATAAATACAGCAGAAAAGATGTTGCAGAAAAGTAAGCATCATACCCATTTTCATTCACTACTGACCTAGATTTTCTTGGAGCTTTTAGGAACAGCACAATACATGTGTCGCCCTGCTTCAGCAGCATCCTTGATTCCTTGAAGTTGATTAGCTATGTCCTCTAAGAGTTGCAACTGTAGTGACTGCCTCCTTTCATTTGCTGCATGCCTTATCTTGTCTTGTGCACCTTTAATGGCATTCAGACTTTTCCCTAGGAGATCATCAGCCGCAACTCGAGTCTGCAATTTCTCTGCTTGCATTGTTGCATCTGAGAAGCTTCGACCAATCAGGCCCTTAACTGCATAAAAAAAACTAAATTTTTAGTACTAATCTTCATGTAAAAAATTATAATTTGAAGAATATGCCAATCAGTATTAGGAACCATATGTATCATACTGATGAATATAAAATACAGCCAAGGCATATGCATAAGCAAAATGTTCTATAGGCTAAGTGTGGAGTATGGACAATTGGACGCATACAGAAATACTATGAAGCGCAACTAAATGAAAATGGAAAGGATGCAAACACGCCACATATTTGAGTTTGGATTCCTTGGGAGCTATAATTAATGATAAGGCTCTGTATTCTCTCCAGTACTTCAGCTGTGATTCTGAACTCTTAAAGAAAGATGATGACAGCGGGTGGGAAGAACATTAGTTAAAAAATTGAACGATATGTGGTAGCATGGTTTTTGGCTTTACGAAGAATACATGTACCATAAAATTGAATGAGGTTCTAATAGACGAATCAAAGAAACATTTAGCTAAATAAATGGCAATATTAATCAATTTTAAATAGACATTAAGATTCCATAATATGTACACGCACATCAATACTCCCAGCCTCCCCATAATTGACTTCGAGACGTACTATGATTATGATTACGGTATATTCACATTATTAAAACCTATATGTACATGCCTTGTAGTACAAGATAAAAATCATTAATTGAACTCTACGTCTCCAAGAATCCATACCTTCTGTCGAGAAGCAAATGTCATCAACTACATGCACATCGAAGACACTAGCATCATTCTCGCTTCCCGTATGATCACGATCAATCTTGTCCATACCCCCACATCCCAAATCCTGAAATCCACAAGATGTCTGTTCCCTGGTAGATTCCATGCCAGGTGCACCATCAACATTGAAATCACCACCTTGACCCAAATCCTGGCTCCGGGCAGACAGGGGGAGAATCTCCACCGTCTCTGCTCCATCATCCTCTGTCTCTGCCCCATCTTCATCCTCAGCGCTACTCAGCTCCAGCCCGGATTGAGCGCCAGGAACTTTGGCGGGTGGTGTCTCGACAGGGCCGTTGTCATTGCTTTCCCCATTGCCATGATCCCCAATCACAGGCGGAACCACCAATCGCTCCCGAAAGAATGGCGTCTTGAAGGTGAACCCCGAATCGTTCCTCATTATATGCTGCATCCGGTTCACATCGACCGATCTAGACGAGCTGGGCTCCCCCTCGGACATGAGCATACTATGCGGCGTGACCATCTCCTGCTCATCGTCGTCGTCGTCCTCCTCCTCGTCAGCGGGGCCGAGGCCGAGGAGGCGGCGGTAGGCGTCCACCTCCTTGCGCAGCGCGCGGGCCTCCCGCTCCCGCACGAGCACGATGTCCCTGAGCTCCTCGACCTCGTCCTCGTAGAAGGCGCAGCGCTCGTCGGCGGTGCGGCGCTGCTGGCGGGCCTCGATCTCGAGCGCCGACTTCTCCTTCTGCAGGCGCAGGATCATGGCCATGGCCTCCTCGGCCGCCGACGCCGCGGCGCTCCGCTCCTTCTCGAGCTCCCGCTGCAGCTCCGCGCGCGCCTCCTCCCGGCGCCGCAGATCCGCGGCGGCGGCGGCGGCCCGCTCCCCTTCCTCCTCCTCCTCCATCTCAGCTTCATCCCCATTCAGGTCCTCGTCGTCGTCGACCGTGGTGGGGCCGGCGGCGAAGGGGAAGCGGGCGCGGAGGGCGGCGTGGATGGACCCGAGGGCGCGGGACGGGTAGCGGGCGAGGAAGGCGAGGAGGCAGGGGAGGTGAGGGCGCGCGCAGGTGCAGGGGAGGGCGAGGCCGAGGAGGCGGGCGGCGGCGGAGAGCAGCGCGGCGAGGCAGAGGCAGGCCCAGGCGAGGGCGAGGTCGAGGAGCGCCCCCGCCAGGGACCGCGCCGTCCAGCGCGCGCGCAGGGCCGCGGCGCCCGGGCACGGCGTTGTCATCGCATTGGTTGGTGGGTGAGGCGAGGAAAATTCACGAGCGGAATCCGCCTGGATTCGGGTAGGCCGTTGGGAGGAGGACGACGGCCGGGTGGGGAAATGGAGCTGAGGAGGCGGGAGGAAGAGACGTGCGGAGGATGGATGTGGGTGGTGGTGGGAATTGGGGAAGGAACAAGGAGGCTGCTCGGTGCGGGCGCGCGGTAGGGCGGCGCGAAATGGCGTGAGATGACGGGGGATTCTGGCGGAACCGGCGGGGCATCGAGGTGAGGAATGGATGGGAGCCATCGCCCGTCCATCGCTTGGCCCGCACACGTTCCCATGGTTTGGATTCGGCCATGTACGCGGTAAGCCATAGCAATCATCATAGAGGGCGACGGTAATCCAATTTGACGGTGACATGTTCGGAAGGCAGGGGTGCGTTTGGTTACAAAGCGTCGTAGGATGTGAAGCACGGTGCCCGTGCGTTGCTACGGGTGATAAAAAATTATATTACGAACAACATAGAACATTGCAAAAGACAATAATTCAATGCTATAGTTATATTATTGTAAAATAAACATAGAACATTGCAAAAGACAATAATTCAATGTTATAGTTATATTATTGTAAAATAAAACAATTTATTCTATTAAATATTTTGATCCGCAATGCGATTAAGATAATGTTTGGTATGGGTCAGAAGCAAATGAGAAACGTGCTATGCATGTCTTAAAAAAATGGGCCAAAAGCAACAATCCAATAGAAAGAAATGCATCATAAGAGAGGAACAAATGTAGTTCAAACTGGGTGGGATTACACAGCTTGTAATAGTATGAATCTAAAGTCCACGGCTAGACAATCATATCACAATCTGTCCTTTGACATTATTTGGCCACAAATGCGAAATGAGCATAATGGAAGGTGAGAAAGATAATAAAAAGTATAGCTTTCCCTAAAAACAAGTATAGCAATGATACGTGAGGTGAAACACATCTATATTTGGTTTTCTAGTCTCAAGCATCAATTGCTTCAACTGCATTGTTCCCTCAATCAATCACGATACAACCTGCAAAACACGTGGCACAAAGTTGTAACTGTATTAGAATGATCAATACTCCCTCCATATTGGTAAAGATGACGTTTTGAGATTGTCCTAAGTCAAACTTTGTAAACTTTGGTTGTAAATAATTTTTTAAGTATTAAGTTTAGAAATATAAAAATGGTATGAGTAGATTTGTATTGAAATATAGTTTTAGAAAAGCACTTTTAAAATATAATTTACAAATATTTTATACTAAAAAGTATTAGTCAAAATTGTGTTTTGAAGATTGTGTCAATATCCTAAACGTCATCCTTTACCAATATGGAGGGAGTATATATTTAAATAAGTCAATTTAAAGAATGAAGATACACATCATTGATCAATATATTACCTCATTTATAGTGTTAGATCCTCCTTATACACGGTATTCTTTGTGTACATATGCCATTGAATATTTGCGGCCTCTTTCTTCTCCTTCACTTCTTGAATATGAAGTCACAACATCAATATGCATTCTAGAAACCTATTATTTTCTGTCTAAAACATGTTGCAGATTGTCATGAAATCTATTACCGCAATATTTTTCATACTTGGATAGCTGATTGTCCCATTAATTTATACTATTATTGCATAAGAGTAGATAATGTTTTACATTCAATGGGCACAAATCTAGTAAAAACTTATTTTTTATCAAATCGCAAATGAAAGATGCCTGATATCCAATGGTCTTGGAAATCCTCTTTCTTAACTCACTTTTGCTAGCACGACATCTTGATATACTCAGTTCAAAGGCATTCATTCGGTTTTTACTCGTTCACATGTCCATGCATGAGGCCAAGTTGCTGATATAACACAGTCGACGAAAACATATATGGCACTGAACATAGAGTGCCTGGCAATTAAAACCGGCGACTCAAAACACCCTTTTGAACATATGGCACTGAACATAGATTTCGGATATTTTGAAGCAAGTATGAGTGGAGGATACATGCAGGCGAACTTCCAAGAAGACAGGGGCAAACGTATCTGAGATGGAGTGGTTTGTTCTGTGCAAGCCAAATGATATGCATCCATCCCTGTTTGAAGCATCCACGAGATTTCGTGTAGAGATGCGCACCGCTGCCATAAAATTTTCCTTCTTATGTTAGATTATTGGGCTTGGCCCATATGAATAATCCTAAGTAAATCTCAAAAGCCCATTAGCACTTGAGGGGGTACGTCATCTATTAGTCCCATATTGCTAATGGATGAGGGTGTGGGGGGTTTTCCTCCCAATAAATAGAGACCACCTCCCTCATGGAAGAAGTGCACCATAGACTCTATACGGGAATCCCCTAGGTTTGGGAGTCCCTAAGAAGGTCTATACAAGTTAGGGTTTTGCTACTTCTCATTGCTGCGTTGCCATCGTAGTCTACTCCATCCCGATTGCCGGCGTGCACCGGCAAACGGGAGAGCAGGTCTCCAGAACCAGTCGTCTTCGAGATCCTTCACCGGGAGAGGGCGAATAAGGTTTTTGGGAAGCACTACGCGCGACTGCTCAAAACGTCTTTACCACGGCTCGTCCTCCGTCCAAGTCTGGTGCTGCGACGTACCGTCGTCTGCAACATCGTCTGCTGCGCTCCGTCCGTAGAACCGTCGTAGTTCCGACTGCGCCGTTCATCTTTCCTACGGTAATTCCTCAGTACGTACACTATGTTTTAATCATGTTTTCTGATGTCATAATTATGTTATTCGTACTTCCTAGTCTGCTAAAGAATTGCATGCTAGGATTGTTTATCGTCATGTTTAATCTAGTTCGGAAATTAAACTTACAATTGCCTATGTTTCCAACAATCCAAAAACCTTATAATAGGCAATCTGTTGATTTATCGATGGCTGGTTTCGCTGAGTCACTGAGGCCAGAAAAGTTTTCTGGTGTGAACTTTAAGATCTGGAAATCCAAGGTTCGCCTCTGGTTTACTGCTATGCACATCTGGGAGACGAGACTTGGCAAGCCAGAGGGCGAACTAACTGCTGAAGAGCAGAAAAAGTTCGACGATGCCAATAATCTCTTCGTGGGATGTATCATGAGCAATCTATGTGACGGGCTGGTCCGTGTTTACATAGAAGAGACAGATGCGAAGGCCCTGTGGGATGCTCTGGTTGCTAAGTATGATGCAACAGACGCAGGCAATGAGCTATACCTCATGGAGAGCTTCCATGATTACAGGATGGTTAACAACCGTTCTGTAGTGGAAGAGGCACATGAGGTGCAGTGCATTGTCAAGGATCTTGATCTTCTTAAGTGTCCTATTCCCGACAAGTTTGTGGCTGGATGCATTATTGCAAAGCTGCCTTCCTCGTGGAGGAGCTTCGCCACAACTCTGAAACACAAGAGACAGGAAATATCAGTTGAAACCTTGATAGCATCTCTTGATGTTGAAGAGAAGGCTCGGAAGAAGGATGCTACTGAGAAGGAAGATCAAGGTCAGTCCAACGCCAACATGGTCCAGAAGTTCTCGCGTGCAGGCAAGAACAACAACAACAAGGGGAAAAACAAGCCCATGAAGACTACTACCTTCAAGAAGAAGAAGAACAAGGCTGAGCTGAAGTGTTTTACTTGTGGTGAGTTGGGACACTTCTCCAAGGATTGTCCAGATCGTGCAGACCGCAAGGGAAACAAAGCTAAGAAGCCCAAGGATGTCAACATGGTGACCATTGGCGATACTGATGGGTATGGTAATTTACCTACCGTACTTTCAGTTTTTCAATCCACGAGTTGGTGGCTTGATACGGGTGCTAATTTTCATGTGTGTGCTGACATATCCATGTTTTCTTCTTACTAGGCTGTCCGGGATTCTTCCGTGCTGATGGGCAATGGGTCACATGCTTCTGTTCATGGTGTTGGCATGGTCGATCTGAAGTTTACTTCGGGAAAGATCGTGCAGCTGAAGAACGTGCAGCATGTCCCCACTATCAATAAGAATCTTGTGAGCGGGTCGATCCTGATCAAGGACGGGTTTAAAGTAGTGTTAGAGTCCAATAAATTTGTCGTGTCGAAACATGGACAATTCATTGGTAAAGGCTATGATTGCGGAGGCTTGTTCCGCTTTTCTCTTGCTGATTTTTGTAATAAGTCCGTGAACCATATTTTTGGCAATATTAGTGATGATGCGAGCATTTGGCATTCACGTTTATGTCATGTGAATTTTGGTTTGATGTCTCGGCTTTCCAGCATGTGTTTAATTCCGAATTTCACCATTGCCAAAGGTTCTAAGTGCCATAGTTGTGTGCAATCGAAACAACCTCGGAAGCCTCACAAGGTAGCTGAGGAGAGACACTTGGCACCACTAGAACTCATACATTCTGATCTTTGCGAGATGAATGGTGTGTTGACAAAGGGTGGAAAGAGATACTTCATGACGTTAATAGATGACGCGACTAGATTTTGCTATGTTTATTTGTTGCAAACTAAAGATGAAGCGTTAGACTACTTTAAAATCTATAAGGCCGAAGTTGAGAATCAACTAGAAAGAAAGATCAAGCGTTTAAGGTCTGATCGTGGTGGAGAATATTTTCCTAAAGTGTTTGATGAATTCTGTGAGGAATATGGCATTATTCATGAGAGGACACCTCCCTATTCACCCGAGTCTAACGGGGTTGCTGAGAGGAAAAACCGCATGTTGACTGACTTGGTTAACTCTATGTTAGACACTGCTGGTTTATCAAAGGCATGGTGGGGGGAGGCTGTATTGACTTCGTGTCATGTCCTGAATAGAATTCCTAACAAGAATAAAGATCAAACTCCATATGAGTTATGGAATAGAAGAAAACCATCACTTTCTTATTTACGCACATGGGGATGTTTGGCAAAAGTAAATGTGCCTATTCCTAAGAAGCGTAAGTTGGGACCTAAGACAGTGGATTGTATCTTTCTAGGATATGCTCAGAGGAGCATTGCTTGTAGGTTTTTAGTGGTTAAATCTGAGGTACCTGATATGAATGTTGATACTATTATGGAATCTCGTGATGCAACATTTTTTGAGAATATATTTCCTGCACAAGATATGCATAGCATTTCTAGATTTTCTACTGAAATAACTCCTATACCAGTTGCATCTTTTGAGTTGTTTGAACAACCTATTGAGAATGAGAATATCCTAGAGAAGGATGATAGTGAAGCTCCTAGAAGGAGCAAGAGACAGAGGGTTGCTAAATCCTTTGGTGATGATTTCACTGTGTACCTTGTGGATAATACCCCCACGTCAATAGCTGAGGCGTATGCATCTCTAGATGCTGATGATTGGAAAGAAGCTGTTCAGAGCGAGATGGACTCGATTCTTTCTAATGGAACATGGGAGCTCACTGAACGACCCTACGGGTGTAAACCAGTGGGTTGTAAATGGGTGTTCAAGAAGAAGCTTAGGCCAGATGGTACTATTGATAAGTACAAGGCACGACTTGTGGCTAAAGGTTACACACAAAAAGAAGGCAAAGATTTCTTTGATACTTATTCACCTGTCGCTAGACTGACCACGATTCGAGCATTACTGTCTTTGGCTGCCTCATATGGTCTTATCATCCATCAGATGGATGTAAAGACAGCTTTCCTGAATGGAGAGTTGGATGAGGAAATTTATATGGATCAGCCTGATGGGTTTGTGGTGAAGGGTCAAGAGAACAAGGTGTGTAAGCTGGTGAAGTCTTTGTATGGCCTGAAACAAGCACCTAAGCAGTGGCACGAGAAGTTTGACAGAACACTAACTTCTGCGGGCTTTGCTATTAACGAGGCTGATAGATGTGTGTACTATCGCTATGGTGGGGGTGGAGGGGTTATATTATGTTTGTATGTGGACGACATACTGATTTTTGGCACAAATATTGATATGATCAATGAGGTCAAGTCTTTTCTATCAAAGAGTTTTGATATGAAAGATCTGGGAGAGGCTGATGTTATACTTAACATTAAGCTATTTAAGGAAGGTAATGGGATTACTCTTTCGCAATCTCATTATGTGGAGAAGGTCTTGAACCGGTTTGGCTACATAGACAGTAAGCCTTCTCCAACGCCTTATGATCCCAGTGTGATGCTCAGAAAGAACAAGAAGGTAGCCAAAGACCAACTAAGATATTCTCAGATTATTGGTTCACTCATGTATTTAGCTAGTGCAACGAGACCCGACATAGCTTTTGCTGTGAGCAAATTGAGCAGGTTCATGTCAAACCCGGGTTCAGATTATTGGCATGCACTTGAAAGGGTTATGCGCTATCTAGTAGGTACTATGAGTTATGGGATTCACTATTCTGGGCACCCCGCTGTGCTGGGAGCAACATCTTTCCTTGAGGTCCAAGTACATCTTGGTACTTCTCGGGTGAATGGAATAAGCTGACTCGTGTGCCTCCCGTAAGATAACATCCTTGATATGCTGCTGATCTGGCACCACTATTCTATCACCAAACCACACTGTTCCTTGATCATCCAATCGGAATCCTGGCGCTTTATCTGTCCCAATCTTCTTAATCAATTCCTTGATTTCCTCATCCTCCAATTGACCTTTCCGGATGTCCTGTTCACATTGGCTACCATACCCAAGTTCAAGCGTTCGAATTCCCAACTAAGCTCTTCCGGCAAATTCTGACTTGTAAGCACATTCACATAACTCTTCCTGCTCAAAGCATCTGCCACCAAGTTAGCCTTCCCTGGATGGTAATGAATCTCCAGCTCAAAATAATTAATTTTCTCCAGCCAACGAGGTTGCCTCATGTTCAACTCGGATTGCGTGAACACATACTTAAGGATCTTGTGATCGGTATAGATATCACACTTGTGCCCAATCAAATAATGCCTCCAGATCTTCAACGCGTGAACAATAGCTGCCAATTCCAGATCATGTGTCGGGTAATTCAGCTTATGTCTCCTCAACTGTCTGGATGCATATGCCACAACTCTGCCCTCCTGCATGAGTACACATCCCAATCCTTGACGAAACGCATCACAATAGTCTGAGAAGTTCTTAGTAACATCTGGCAATACCAATACCGATGCAGTGGTCAACCTTTTCTTCAACTCTTCAAAGCTAGCTTGGCACTCCGGTGTCCACACAAACTTAGCATTTTTCTATACCAATGATGTCATGGGCTTGGCGATCTTGGAGAATCCCTCTATCAAACGTTGATAGTAACCTGTCATTCCGAGGAAACTCCCAACTTCGCTAACTGCTGTGATGGCACCCAATTTAGAACATCTCTAACCTTCTTCGGATCAACTGCTACTCCTCCGTTTGACAACACATGACCCAAGAATGATACTTCCTTTAGCCAGAACTCACATTTGCTCCACTAAACTTACAATCGATCAGTCGATGCTTCGGGAGTCATCCATCGGTAGTCAGCACTATGAGGTGTGCTAGAAAGTCTACCCCCCTTATTGTCCCCGACATACCTCTCACAAACTCAGCAAGCGACTGAACATTCAATGCTCCATCTGTTACCCATTCAGAATTTTGTTGAATAGTTGCAAGTGTAAGTAATCCATCTTACTTAACAAGTATAACATGGGTTATGCAAGAACAAAAGGCTTGACACGGTTAAGCGGCATTAGCACTTTTAGTAGTTTCATTTTATTATCATCCAAATTACTACAAGTGAGTAGAAACCCAAGTATAAACCCACTAATAATAATGTATAAATAATTATAGAATACGCCAACGTCAATCTCTAACATCATCTTCTAATAAAAAAGGATCCAGGCCACTCGTATCTGTGAGCACGACTATCATGATAGATTTAACACTCTGTAGAGGTTTCGCCCTTTAACCGTCGGTCACATAAATCCAGAAGAACTTATGCTACGAGGACTTTCACAAAACACCCTAACAAGCACAGTAGCCGTTTTGGTTCAACATAGGCAGCATAACCCAAGGCGTCGAGATTGACGTACGCTCAGGGCGCAACGTGAGGGGGTCAATGGCGTCCACAGCGAGAGCGCAATCATCGCAACGTGTGAAGCTGCCGTACATTGGGCGCTTACATCACGGAACTTTGTCTAACGAGACATAGCCAATGGATAAATCCGTCCTCGATGGATCAAACTATACTCTCACCCATATTCCCCACATACGCCTTTCGGTAACCACTGGCGAGCTAGAGACGTACAAGCTAATTATCCAAGACCATAGCCATTATAGTTCCAACGGCGGCGAACAAATTCCTGGGTTGCTGCTTTAAGAACGGGACCTTACGGAGAGACATTAGAACAAAGCATGAAGCACATGCTCTAGTTCCCTAGACCAAACCTTATAGAGACACTAGAACAAAGCATGAAGCGCATGCTCTAGTTCCCCGAACCATGTTGCTAAAAAGCATCTTTTTGTTATCATTGAAGTGAACCATTAATTCAATATTAACATGTCTTTGAAAGGTGTCCAACACCTTCTACCATACAAGGCTTTGAAAGGTGCCATTTTCAAACTTGCTTGGTAGCTGTTGTCATAAGAGAATTCAGCCAGAGACAAACATTTCTCCCAATTCTTCTCATAATGAATAACACAAGCTTGAAGCATATCCTCAAGGATTTGATTTACCCTTTCCGTCTGCCCATCGGTTTGAGGGTGGTAAGCTGAGCTTCGGATCAGTTTGGTGCCTAGGACAGTTGCAATTGTTCCCAAAATCGTGCCACAAATTGTGTACCACGATCTTAGATTATTGTTTTGGGAACCCCATGTAAACAAATGATCCGTTCAAGATAGATTTTAACATACTTCATGGCGGTGTAGGCTGTCTTGACCAGAATAAAATGCGCGGTCTTAGTGAGTCAGTCCACAACAACCCAAATGGAATCATGCCCTGTGGGGTCCTGGAAAGTCCAACAATGAAATCCATGCTTATATCCTCCCGCTTCCATGAGTGTATAGGTAGAGGTTGAAGAGTACCTGCAACCTTCAAGTGGCTAGCCTTTACCCGCTGACACGTGTCACATTCCAACACATATTTGGCAATTTCCCTCTTCATCCTAGTCCACCAAAAGTTTTGTTTAAGATCTTGGTATATTTTGGTACTCCTGGGATGGATAGAAAATTTTGAAAGATGGGCTTCATCCATAATTTTCCTTCAGAGTTCGAAGTTCTTTGGCACCACTATCCGATGTCCAAACCACATCACTCCTTGCCCATCTAGCCGGAAGCACATATATTTTGTTTTTCCCTTTGCCAACTTTCTTTTGAGGATTTTAATGCTTGCAAGGTTGGTTCGACAGAGATATGATTGAAGTACCCGTGGGGAACAATCTCCAAGTTGAGCTTTGCCATTTCATGGCATAAGGTGTCAGCATAGGACTCCACGGAAAGGCAGTGACAATGAGCCTTGCGGCTTAGAGCATCCGCGACCACATTGGCCTTCCCGGGGTGATAATGCACATCAAGATCATAGTCCTTAGCCAACTCCAACCACCTTCGCTGCCTCATATTTAAATGTACCTGAGTGAAGATATACTTGTGCTCTTGTGGTCTGTGTATATATTGCATGGAACACCCATTAGGTAATGCCTCCAAATCTTGAGAGCATGAATATCCGCTGCCAACTCAAGATCATGAGTAGGATAATTTTGCTCATGCGGTCGGAGTGCGCGAGAAGCATAAGCAATGACCCGCTTCTCTTGCATAAGGACACAACCGAGTCCGGTGTCGGAAGCATCACAGTAGACATCGTAGGGCCTCGTGCTGTCGGGTTGAGCTAGGACTGGGGCAAAAGTTAAATGTCTTCTCAACATGTGAAAAGCCTCTTCACATTTATCATTCCACTCAAATTTGACTCCCTTTTTAAGAGTTCGGTCATAGGTTTAGCAATCCGAGGGAAATCCAGAATGAAACAGCGATAGTAACCGGCTAGACCCAGGAAACTCCGAATCTCATGGATAGAGGTAGGCGGCTGCTAATCCATCACCTCTTGTACCTTGATAGAATAATGCAAAGGTATTCGACATGCTCTTTCTCATTCTTGGAATATATGAGAATGTCATCAATAAAGACCACCACAAACTTGTGAAGCTCGGACATGAAAACCGAATTCATGTGGTACATGAAGTAGGCTGGGGCATTTGTGAGCCCAAATGACATGACCAAGTATTCATAAAGTCCGTAGTGGGTAGAAAAGGTAGTCTTGGGAATGTCACAAGGACGAATTTTTTTTGGTGATAGCCAGAGCGAAGATCAATCTTAGAAAACACTGTGGCGCCAGCTAGTTGATCAAAAAGGGCATCCATGCGGGGAAGTGGATACTTGTTTTTTATGGTCACCGCATTAAGAGGCCGGTAGTCAATACACAACCTCAAAGAGTGGTCCTTCTTCTCACAAATAACCGGACAACCCCATGTTGACACACTAGGACGGATGAAACTCTTGTCTAACAATTCTTGGGGTTGAATTTTTAATTCAGCCAACTCATTGGGTGGCATTCTATAGGGTCTCTTTGATATAGGTGTTGTGCCAGGTTGAAGTTCAATCACAAACTTATTGTTGAACATAGGATTGATGAGCATCTTGATTTAAATATCGCCTATATTACTTTTACTCCATGGAAGTTGCATTTTGATGGATCGGTTTACAAAAGTGGTTGTGGAGTTGGTGTTACTCTTATATCACCCAACGGTGTTGTTTTTGAAGCTCTTAACCGATTAGATCTTAAATGAACTAATAACCAAACCGAATATGAAGTTTTATTATTCGGGTTGGACATTTTGCAAGGTATGGGAGTAAAGCATGTAGAAGCTTATGGTGATTCTCTATTGGTAGTACAACAAGTATCTAAGGTTTGTCAATATTTAGATGGGTTTTTAAATGCTTATCTTGATAAAAGCTTAGATATCATAACTTGTTTTGATGGATTTGTAATTTATCATGTGCCAAGAAAAGAGAATCCTAGAGCTAATGCGTTGGCACAGCAAGCATCAGGCTATAATGTTCAGAGAAGAAATTTTTGAAAAGAAGCCGATGTTTTGTGAAGCCGATGTATTTGCT
This sequence comes from Digitaria exilis, assembly GCA_015342445.1. Lineage (NCBI taxonomy): Eukaryota > Viridiplantae > Streptophyta > Magnoliopsida > Poales > Poaceae > Digitaria > Digitaria exilis. Next base: position 644,146 of record JACEFO010002039.1, read on the forward strand.
CTGGAGCAGGCAGTCAGGCTGCCTATTACAGCTGGTCCAACCGGCACGGCCGGTCTGACCACCCGAGTGGCCGGTCTGATAGCCTGTTCTTCTGAAAATACCGATTCGGCTGTTGATGATTCTCAATCTGTTGAGGCCGATGCTCGTGATTGGAGGAAGCCTCTGGTGGAGTATTTGCAGGATACTAGCTGGTCAGTGGAACAGAAAGTCCGACGATGGTTTGCTTTGCTTGATGGTGAACTATATCGTCGGACCACGGATGATTTGCTCTTGAAATGTTTAGATCCCGATCAAGCTAGGTTGGCTATGGCAAAGGTTCATGAAGGGATTTGTGGTACGCATCAATCGGCTCGTATGATGAAGTGGCTCCTTAAGCGGGTTTGTTTCTATTGGCCTACGATGATAGCCGATTGTTTTCGTTACTGCAAAGGATATGAAGAGTGTCAAAAGTTCGGTGATATTCTGTTAGCACCTGCCCGATGCATCCAATCATTAAGACTTGGCCCTTTAGAGGATGGGGTCTAGACTTTGTTGGCAATATTCATCCTCCGTCATCCAAATGTCATTGTTTTGTGATTTGTGGCAGCTGATTATTTTACAAAGTGGACTGAAGCTGTTCCCCTCAAGAACATGACACATCGAGAGGTGATTGAGTTTATTACTGAGCATATTGTATATAGATTTGGGATTCCTCAAACATTGATGACGGATCAGGGAACGTCATTTATCTCTAAGGAGGTACGTGAGTTTGTTGAATCCTATGGTATTAAATTGCTCAATTCATCTCCATATTATGCTCAAGCTAATGGTCAAGCCGAGTCTAGCAACAAAACTTTGATCAAGCTATAATGAAGAAGATTGAATATCATCCTAAAAGGTGGCATGAAGGTTTATCTGAAGCTTTATGGGTGTTGGCTGTCTTAACTCATCGCTAGGAGAGCCTGGTTAGTCGTTGTATGCTTAGAAGAGTGGTATTCCGCAAGCGCACAGAATAACTCGTTGTAGCATTTCACCTTGGTGTGAACCAGGGTATCGTATTTATATCCTCAGGGAAGCATTATGGTTAAAGAATATTGAAGAATGGAATGACAACCTTTCCAGAATATTGGAGCTTCTTTTGCCTTCGCAAGGTGAGTAACTCCAATGCCCGAGCTATTGCTTCAATTGACGGGTGTAATGGAACATCTGGCTCTCGTGATGGTGTTTCCACCATACTGACTTGGTGACAGCTCTCCCCGTTGATATTGAACTGGATCTTCCTGCTCCAACATCGATGCTTGCATTTGCAGTACTCAAGAACGGTCTCCCAAGTATAAGAGATGTCTTGGAATCATCCTCCATATCCAAGACGACGAAGTCCACGGGAATGAGAAATCCCCGGACTTTGGTATATTCTCTGCAATCCCGGTTGGGTAGCGACTGATTGGTCCGCCAGTTGCAAACACATAGCTGTAGGAGCTAGTCGCACATGCTTAAGCTTCTAGAAGACAACCTTGGGATCACACTGACACTTGCCCCTAAGTCACAAAGAGCTCTCTTGAAGTTCTGAGCCCCGATTGAGCATGCAATTGTGGGACAGCCCGGATCCTTCTTCTCCAGCAGAATAGAGTTGAGTATAGCGGCACTACACTCTTCGGTCAGCTGTACCATCTCAGTGTGTGGCAAGGTCCTTTTATTTCCCAAAATATCTTTGACACCCCGTTTGGAAGTCGACTTTGAGAGCTTGATATTGGAATTGGCATCGAATGCCCCCAATTCAGCCGTTTGGATGTGTTTGGTATCGGCGGAAGGAATCACGCGCCAATTCCGCGAGCGATTCAGCCGCCGTTGCCTTCGCCCGCCCACAATTTGGAGGGTTCCCGCTCTGTATTGGCCTGAATCAGCCTCCCCCGCGCATACCCCTTCGCTAATCCTCGCAAAAAAAGACCGGTGCCAGATGCACGGGAGAGAGGCGAACTGGCGACGACGGAGGCCGCTGCCGTCGCCCCCCACCCTACTCCGTTGCTCCAGCTTCCAACACAGGTAGGCCGCTGTCGCCCCCCACCCTGCGCCGCCGTCGCCCTCCCCCCATCCTGCTCTCCTCCTCGTTCCCCACCATGCGCCGCCGTCAATAGGGAGGCCGCCGCCCCCCATCCTACGCTGCCGTCACCCCCCATCCTGCTCTCCTCCTCGTTCTCTTCCATCTCCGGCAGACCTTCCTCCTCGTGCTCTTCCATCTCCAGCCAACCTTCCCCCTTTTCCCTTCCCCCTACTGCATCATCTCTGTCCCAATCTGAGGTGTTTCCCAGATGGATTCGTGTGCAATCTGTGTGGGTAAATCGGCCTCCCTCTTGCCCTATTACTGTATTCCATGGCGCCTCCCATAGCCCCCATCCTCTTCTCTGTCACTCCACTGATTTGGTCAACTGAAACCCTAACAAGCCATGTTGCTTGGATTTTTCAGGGTACTGAAGCGTTGGGTTGTTGCTTTGGCTGATTGAAGGTATGTGAAATATAGTTGTCTCTCTCGTTGTATGCCATGATTTGTCTCTTGTTGAATTCAAGAATTTGTGTGTGTGCATTGTAGCTATAGTATGGCAGACCTCGAATTACTTTCTTATATAACTGAGGAAAATAAAAGAAGAAAGAAGAGAAAGATTGTGTTGACAAAACTCTACTTTGAGTCATCTGTTCTTGGACTTGCATATCTTAGTTCGCATCGACCACCAAGGGATTTAGGGTGCTTGAGTAGTGATGTGGAGTGACACAAATATAGGAAGTATATGCTCAAGGAGATGTATGGTGGGTCTGACGAGACATGCTATGATAAGTTGCGCTTGACTAAAAGAAACTTTCATGATTTGTGTGGCATATTGCGTGAAAGGTGTGGTTTGCGTGACAGCGTATATGTTGATGTGGAAGAAAAGGTTGCTATGTTCTTGCTAGTAGTTGGGCATGGTCTAAAAATGAGATTGCTTCGTGGTACAAGCGTTCTTTAGAGACTATCGGTAGACACTTTTCTGATGTGTTGACAGACATTCTATCTTTAAGTGCTGAGTTCATTAAGCTTCCTGATCCTTCTATTCATCCACCTGATGATTACAAATGGAAGTGGTTTGGCAATGCACTTGGAGCACTAGATGGGTGTCATATTGATGTGTGTGCCTGTAGCTGACCAAGGGAGGTATAGGAACAGGAAGCAAAAACATGCTAGGACTGGTTGATTGGAATATGAAATTCTTGTATGTGTTTCCTGGCTGGGAGGGTTCAGCTTCTGACTCAAGAGTTCTACGTGATGCAATGAGTTGCCAAGATGGATTTGTTGTACCTAAGGGTACGACTCTTTGTCTTGGCATTTTATTTATTTTATTTATTTGTCAGATAACATGATTGTTTGAAAATAGGACATTATTATTTAGTTGATGTTGGTTACACCAATGGACCTGGATTTCTGGTTCCATTCAGATCCACTCGTTACCACTTGAAAGAGTGGGTTTCAAGTCAGCAGCAGCCTAAAACTTCAAAAGAGTTATATAACTTGCGTCATTCTCGTGCTAGAAATGTTGTAGAGAGATCTTTTGGTTTGTTGAAGAAAAAATGGGCTATTCTGCGTGCTGAAAGTTTCTTTGACATAAAAGATCAGGTAACAAAAGTACATCTGGTGTTGAACAAAAGCTATATGAATGGTAAGTCTGACTAGAAATCCTATTGCAGATTGGAATTATTAATGCGTGTTGCGTGTTACACAACTTTGCAAGGGATAGGCAGCATCATATGAATGATCTGTTATTGCCGGAAATAGATGCTGAACTAGCAGCTATGCCAAATCAGCCCATAGATGATGCTAACTTAATTACAAGTGTTCAAGTCACTACTGAATGGAACTTTTTTAGAAATCAGCTAGCCCATGACATGTTTGCTGAATACCTTTTGAGGCATGCTGAACTAGACATCAGCTACACAACACTTTTGATGGAGTAGGCCGTGTGGGATTGCTTTCGTGTGCTGCATTTTATGTTGGGCAGCTAGTTGGCGGTCTTTTGCATCATGTTTATATAGTATAATCTAACTTTTGTGGTCTTTTGCAAAATTAATGTGAATAGAACCATGGCTACATCAAAGGGAAGTAAGAGGGTGTACCTTACTTGGACTGATGAGATGGACACTGCATTGTTGGTTGTCCTTGTTGAGCATCACAACAATGGTGATCATGCCCAAAATGGATGGAAGCCACGTCTACAATGCTGCTATAAGGAATGTGCGTGACAAGTGTGGCGTGGAGATCACAAAGGATAATATAGCATCAAGGTGCAAAACTTTTGACAAGCACTATGAGATCATTAGCAAGATTCTTTCTCAGAGTGGCTTTGGTTGGGATTGGGAAAATGACAAGCTCTTAATTGACAGTGATGATGTTTGGAATAGATACGTGGAGGTATGTCCATGTGTGTGTTTTCTTGTTGTTTTTGGTTTTTTTTCTTGTTATTTCCTATTTTTCCTTGCTGTTTTCTATATTTTGTTAGCTGAAACATGTATGCTTGTGTACTATGTAGGCTAATAAGGCAGCAGCTTGCTACAAGACCAAAGTTGTGAAGAATTGGGAAGCAATAAGTACTATCTACTCAAAAGATGATGCCAATGGTGAAGGTGCTCGGACAGGTGTTGAAAGTGCTCAACCTGCACCTGAAGAAGTTGAAGAAGTATCACCAGATATGCCCCAAAAGAGGCTGTGAACTGGTGAGGCCATACTATCTATCCTTGGATACATGAGAACCTCATTTGATGATGCTTTGAAGTCCACTGAACCACTACCGCTGCCACATGTTACTCCACCTGCTGAAATTCTTGCATCACTTCAAATGATACTAGAGTTGAGTACATGTGACATGCTGAAAGCTTACAACAAACTGGTCCTTACTGAACGTTTGTACCAAGCTCTTATGGAACTCCCTATGGCCATGAGGAAGGAATGGCTCTTGACTGAACACGAACAATGGCATCATGTGAGGGAAGTTCTGTAGGCTAGAGGCATGTATGCTTGCTATGTAGTGCTTGAGAACTTGTTATCCTAATATGTATTGCTTTTGAGAACTTGTTATCCTAAGTAGTTCCTTCCTGTTGTGATGGACCAAACATGTCTTGCTGTTATGTCCTATGGCTGCGGCTATATATGTATTGTATGAACCTTTTAAATTAGCTGCAAGTGAGATGTCATGGTACTTGTAAGACTTGAAATATTTCATGACGTGACTCTATAATAGATGCTTGTGATAAACATAAAATTGTGGGCTGCCATCAATTTTTCCATGTTTTTCTATCATCCATTTTAGTATCTATTATTAATTTTGAATATTATCATGTTTTCAAAGTGTAAAGTAATATATATAATCAGCCAATAAATATTTATTTTGTGAAACACATAGCAATGCAATTTTACACCATTGTAGACAACCCATACTTCAATTCCACCTTTGTACATCCAAACATGAATTGGAATTGGTTATTTCCTCTGATTTTAGCTCTCAAATACTTGCACATCCAAACAATGGCATTGGCATTTGAGGTGATTTCCAATTCCCTTCAGCTTTGGTATTCTAGACCAATTCAATGCCACACTCTCCAATATCTACATCCAAACGAAGCATGAGGTATTTTGAGTAAGTGGGTACCTACATAGCATCAAGAAGTGGAATATTGACGTAAACTTTCCAGACTACCTCGACGAACTTGCCAAATTGCTTGTCGGTCACTGGCTTCCTCTTCTATTCTGGAAACGGTAGGATGGTGGTGTCATGGTAGTCACTGGAGGCTCTAGGAACCTCCATGGTCTCCTCCGCGGGGGCAGTGTTAGAATCTTTTACCTCCTCCTCTTCGGCTTCTGGCTCGGTTCCACTAGCGGTGTCGGTCTTCGGCCGAGATCCTGCATCCTATGGCATAGGTGGATCACACGTGGTCTTACCACCACACGTGGTCACCGCACTAACACTTTCCTTAAGGGGAACCTCTGGCTGCCTAGGAAACTTCCCTTTGTAGGACAAGATGCGGCCAGCTGAGCTACATGAGTTTCTACCATTTTATTAAAACTCAGCTGATTCTTTAACGAAGTATTAAAGCCTTCCATTTGGTTAGCCATGCTCTCAAAAAGCTTATCATTAGCAAGAAACTTATTACTAATGCTATCATTGATATTCTTTTGGCCATACCATAGGTCTTTAAGCGAAGGCTGAAAACTACCGTTAAAGTTGTTGTTACCTTGCTGTTGGCCGAAGGGGAGATTGGGCTTGGAATTCCAACTTTGCTGAGGACGATATCCCGAATTGTTGGATGTGTTACTCCCGATGAAATGGGCATCCGCTTGAGTCATAGGGAAGCTAGTGCCCGAGTGTCTGGTGTGACCACATGTCTCACATGTGGTCCTTGCATCCGCAATCTGGGCCATCTCCATTGTAGGAGACTCCAGTTTCTTCATAAGGAGATCCATCTTTGTTGCTAACATGTCAAAGGAGTCAACTTGGTGAACTCCCTTGGAACGAGTTGCCTGGCATTCTCCCATCCAACTCTGATGAGAGGCAATTTTCTCCACGAGTGTGTGGCGGACCACTCCGAAATTATTCCAAGTTAAGTACCCCGGGACCACTAATCGAGTAGTCAGGCACTTAATCCGGAATAAGCTGGAGCGCCGTCGGATTAAACCCGATTTAACCACGTTCTTTTCTCGATCGAAACAACAGCACGCCCACACGAAGGTGAGTTCCAGAGATTACAACATTCCACAAATTTAACATACATAAAAGGTATCTCAAGTTATTACAAACCAAGTTTGAAGTTCAAATCAGAGTATCAAGTTCATTGCAGCGGAAATAAAAAGTTCATTGCAGCGGAAGATAAGCTAACGACGATATAACGTAACACCATGATGAAGCCTGCCACGGTGCTACTCCTCCCGTTCCTCGGCAGAGGACAGAACCCATTCGATGTGCCATCCAGGGGGAACCTAGGTAGGCCATGTCAAGGCATCGACTGCCACATCCAACACTGTACCTGTAAATAAATGCCACAAGCAAGGCTGAGTATACTAATACTCAGCAAGGCTTACCCGTCGGGTGAAAACTACATCACCGACACTAGACATGAGAGGCTTTTGGCTGGTGGGTTTGTTTGCCAAAAAGCAACTAAGAGTAGGTCCTTGCTTTCATGTTTTAGCATCAAATTCTAGTAGAATTAACCATTCTAGATTAGCATCCTCTCTAAGCATACAAGTGGTGCAATACAATTTATTCCATACAACAAATTCATCAATCTCATAGTTCCACTTGTTACTCAATGCAGCAAGGCGGTCAAGCAGTCTCATTAACCGCGAGAAGCGGACAGTTCGAACCGAATTTTGCTACCTGGCCAGGGGGAAACCCAACACACACGGATAATGCTTGCTATAAAAGGTAAAAGCACTTCCCAACCTTTCCCATCGATCCACAATTCGGAACCAGGTCCACTTCCTTAGGATAAAGGTTTACTGCTTCACTCACAGTCTCACGCATATATCCACAAGTGTACGGCAGGGGAAACAAAAGTTTCCAAGGAGAGATGGCTATCGGCCCTAGCTGCTTCAATCTGGTACCGGGCTTACCGATTCCCATATATCGGCATGCATGTGGTACGTTCAAAAACTTGACACACTCAACCACACGTTTCGACCTTAAATCCATTATCATACACGGACGGGAGATCTACATCTACCATCCCGCCCGTCAATCCTTATGATTCCAACATAAGTAAAGACAAGCAACTCCTATGTCTCGCGAGTGACAGGAAATCACTCGACTTGTAACGGACCTAAAGCAATGCCCTATCGATCCTTTCATACTAGTGTTGCAAGTCATAGGTACTAGAAATGTGCAGCTAAGGTATTCAATCAACTCCTTGAAACGTAAATGCACAAGCATAGGGAATTCATAGATGCATATATTTGAAGGTTAGGTTATGCTCCGGGGCTTGCCTTCTTGCTCTAGCTGGGGGTTAGCCTCCGGGTTGACTTCCACTTCGTTGGCACCTCCTTCCGGGATTCCTTCACCGTCGGCGGGGATGAGATGGTAGGTGCCGTCCGGAATAACGCCTTCTACATGAGATGCATAATTTATTGTGGCTGTCTAGTGCTTCCAAATCTAAGGCCTTTAAGGCCATATTCACCTAGACACGCTAAAGTACTACTCTCATCTTCATAAAATTAGAGGAGGGGTGTGGAAAATTTTTATTCATCCTTGATGGTGATTGTGTACATATATAAAAGAATTCCATTTATTATTTTTGAAGATAGGGTGCTGTTCTGGAATTTTAAACCTTTCCATGATATATTTTAATTAATTATCAAAAGCTCTATTCTTTTATATAACTCAATTTCACCTTAACTCCTTCTTATTTTTGTTTCTCCTATTCTGTTCATCCTTTTTATCTATAAACTTTATGACAACTACTGGAGTATAAGAGTTAGGCTCACTCCAAAATTTAGCTAAATCTGAGCTACACAGAATTTATTAAAAATATTTCAAACTGCTGCCTGCAGAAATGAAATAAATGCATATAAACTCGAAAATACATCCAATTCAGGAAATTTTCCTACCAGAGCTAGTCATGAGTGCAAGGAGGGCTTTGGCCAAGTGGTGGCTCAAAATAACCCTTGGACAGTCCTCAATAAATTTCTATCCAAAAACACATATCTATTTATTTACTAGTCTAAACAGAGCAATAAGTTTTGCATTTTTAACAGATATGCTAACAAGTTTTTAGGTCTCTGGAGAAAAATTGTGATTTTTAGCTGCATGGATTATTTTTAACAATTTCTGGACTACAAAAAGACAGGAAACACATTTTAATTCATAATTGAAGCTACAGTCATATTTTTAGGTCCCCTTTGGACACAAGGTGTCCAAAGCCACTACAAACAACATATCCAAAGCTCAGCCCTAGCGGAGCTCTGGATTTGAAATGGTGCACAAGTTTCTAAATTCATAGTTTGAATTTTAATTCAAAAATGGTTCACCAAAAGTATATACATGCTAAAATGAGATTGGAGTTTACAATCTCACGAGTCCAGGGAGTATTTTTGTGCATTTTTCTGATTTTTGTACGATTTTTAGTGGATTTTACAAGATTCGGGAAAAATAGATCTAGGTTTAAGAATCTTTTTACGCTGGAGACCCTAGAACTTTCAAAACCTTTCAAACCAGTCCCTGACTTTTGCGCAGAGGACCCTAGAAAAACGAAGACGACGAAGAAAGGTCCTTGGCTCGTCGGCGCTGCTACGCCGGCGAAACGACGGCGAGCTAGGGTCGGGGAAGTGGGGGAAAAGAATCAGTGGCTCACCACGAGTCGATTGGTGACGGTTGGGAGGCCGGGGGAAGCTCGGAAAACGGCCGGCGGCGATGCAGTGGCGGCGTGGCCGCCGCGGCTTCTACGCCGGTGAGGTCGGTGGGTCTCGTCAGGGTTGGAGGGGTCCTAGAGCACCAGTGGAGCTTGGAGAAGCTGTTGGCGTGCTCGGTTGACCTCGGGGACGGCTCGGTGTAGGGTCTCGACGTGAGGGTACTCCGGCGGCCAAAAAATGGAGATTTGGGGGAAATCTCGATTTCTCGCCGGAGAAGCGATGATAGCTCGAGAGGAGTGGGGGAATGGGAGGCTAGTGAAGGGGTCTAGCTTCGTGCGTGAGGAATTTGGGAATGGTGGAGAGTGTGGGGCGAATTTTGCCTCGAAGCTCGGCTCGGTCCGTGCGGCGCGAGGTTGAAGACGACGGAGCGAGGCGCGAGGAGAGGGAGAAGGACTGGGCACTGGCTGGGGGAAGGGATGGGGATGCTCAGTGAAGCGTTTGGGTTGCTTGGGCACGCTAGAGAGGCACTGTGCTGCCTCGGGAGCGTGCGCACGCACGGCTCGGCGCGAGCAGACCGCCATGAGTGCGGCGCGAGCTCGGGCAGCGCGCGAGCGACTTGACTGGGCGAAGGAGATCGTCGCGTGAGGGAGTGGAGATCTTCTACAGGGCTTCTTAGCGCGGAGCCGGACGGAATCGCGGCCTGCAGGGCGGCGCTGCGCGGCGCGCGCGGCTGCGGCCAGTGGCCGAGCGAGCCCGCCATGATGGCGCTCCGCGGCGCGAGGCAAGACAGCGCGTCGACGGCGATGTGACGGTGCGGGAAGGAGTCGGACAAGCGCGTGAGGACAACGGCCACCCGACGCCGCGGCTCGGCCAGCTCGGCGCGGCCTCCGCCGCTCGCCGGCCACGTGGCGGCCGACGCCCGGCCGGAGCAGGGGCGCGCCAGGGCCACTGTTGGGCACCCGTGGAGCTCCTTTTGCCCTTTTGAATTTTCTCCGAAAATTTGAACTGAACATGAAAAAGTGTGAATAAAAGTTGGAGTTTGAGCGGTGGGACACAACTTTCTTTTTGGGGTGAACCTGAAATTTCAAATTTTTCGAGCTCAAACAACCCAAATTCAAAAAGGTGTTCAGCTCGGTTTTTTGAGTTTTTGAGGGACTAAACTGCAAAATTTTCAAAAGTTCCAAACAGTGACTAGGCCTTATTTGTGATGACAAACTTGGAGATTTTCAAGTTTAGTACAAAATTCTTGAGTTTTCAGTTGGGTGTCAAACAACCTTTGTTTTTGAATTTCAATTTGAATTTTTGATGGATTTTTGAATTCCCACCCATAATTCCCTTTTGCACTTGTTTTAAGTGTATTTTTAATACTTTTACATCAGAGATGTCATAGCCTACCCCCCTTAAAAGGAATCTCGTCCCGAGATTCGATTAAACTTAGAAACAAGGTGGGGAAAGTACCTTGGCTTACGACAGGATGTCGGGGAAATTCTTCTTAAGATAATCTTCGGTTTCCCACGTGGCTTCATCTTTGGAGTGATGACTCCACTGAATTTTGTACATTTTCACTCCTTTCCTTCGTGTTTGTCTCTCTTTCTCATCGAGGATTTTGACGGGATGCTCATCATAGGAGAGATCCGGTTCAACCGAGAGTTCTTCTTGTTCAACAACTTCGGTCGGAACACGAAGACACCTCTTGAGTTGGGAAACGTGGAATACATCGTGCACGGCTGAGAGCTTCTCGGGAAGCTTCACACGGTACGCTACCGGTCCACATTGCTGAGTAATTTCATATGGGCCGATGTAACGACGTGCAAGTTTCCCTTTAATCCAAATCTTTGCACACCTTTGGTCGGGGAGACCTTGAGATACACGTGGTCGCCGACTTCAAACTGAAGTGGCTTCCGCCGTTGATCAAAGTAACTCTTTTGCCGTGACTGGGCGGTTCTCAAATTTTCGCGAATGATCCTAACCATTTCTTCTGCTTCCTTTACAAGGTCAGGGCCATAGGTATACCTCTCGCCTGCCTGGGACCAACACAACGGGGTCCGACATCTCCTACCATATAAGGCTTCGAAAGGTGCCCTTTTAAGACTCGTTTGGTAGCTGTTGTTATAGGAGAATTCGGCCAGAGATAAACATTTCTCCCAATTCTTCCCATAATGGATAACACAAGCTCGAAGCATATCCTCAAGTATTTGATTTACTCTTTCCGTCTGCCCATCGGTCTGAGGGTGATATGCTGAACTACGGATCAATTTCGTGCCTAGGGACAGTTGCAATTGTTCCCAAAAGCGTGCTACGAACTGAGTACCACGATCTGAAATTATCGTCTTGGGTACACCATGTAGACAAACGATCTGTTCCAAATAAATCTCAGCGTACCTCTTAGCGGTATAAATGGTATTGACCGGAATAAAATGTGCGGTCTTGGTAAGGCGGTCCACAATTACCCAAATGGAGTCGTGCCCCTGAGGGGTTCTGGGAAGTCCAACAATGAAATTCATGCTTATATCTTCCCACTTCCATGAGGGAATAGGTAGAGGTTGAAGCGTGCCTGCTACCTTCAAGTGGCTAGCCTTAACCCGCTGGCACGTGTCACATTCCGACACATACGTGGCAATTTCTCGCTTCATCCTAGTCCACCAAAAATTCTGTTTCAAATCTTGGTACATTTTGGTGCTACTAGGATGGATGGAAAATTTAGAGAGATGGGCTTCATCCATAATCTTCCTCTGGAGTTCCGTGTTTTTGGGCACCATGAGGCGATGTCCAAACCACATCACTCCCTGCGCATCTAGCCGGAAACACTTGTATTTTTCTTTCACCTTTTCCTTTGACAATTTCCTTTTAAGGATTTTAATCTTCGCGTCATTTAATTGGGCTACAACAATCTGATCGTGCAAGGTTGGTTCAACTGAAATATGGTTGAAGTACCCGTGTGGAACAATCTCTAAGTTGAGCTTTGCCATTTCATGACACAAGGTGTCAGCGTAAGACTCCACGAAAAGACAATGACAATGAGCCTTGCGGCTTAGTGCATCCGCAACCACATTTGCCTTGCCGGGGTGATAATGCACACTAAGGTCATAGTCCTTTGCTAACTCCAACCATCTTCGCTGCCTCATATTCAAATATGCCAGAGTGAAGACATATTTGAGGCTCTTGTGGTCTGTATATATGTTGCATGGAACACCCATCAGGTAGTGTCGCCACATCTTGAGAGCATGAATAACCGCTGCTAACTCAAGATCGTGCGTGGGGTAGTTTTGCTCATGAGGCCGAAGTGCTCGAGAAGCATAAGCAATGACTCGGTTCTCTTGCATGAGGACACAGCCAAGTCCGGTGCCTGATGCATCGCAATAGACATCATAGGGCTTGGTGCAATCGGGTTGAGCTAAAACTGGGGCTGAAGTTAAAAGTTTTCTCAAAGTGTGGAAAGCTTTATCACATTTGTCATTCCACTCAAATCTGACTCCCTTCTTTAAGAGTTCGGTCATGGGTTTTGCAATCCGAGAGAAGTCCGGAATAAAACGGCGATAATAACCGGCTAAACCCAGAAAACTCCGAATCTCGTGGATAGAGGTAGGTGGTTGCCAATCCAGCACCTCTTGCACTTTGGTTGGATCCACGGATATGCCATCCTTGGAAACCGTGTGACCTAAGAATTTCACGCTCTCTAGCCAGAATTCACATTTGGAGAACTTGGCATAAAGCTGATGGTCTCTCAATCTCTGAAGAACAATGCGAAGGTGCTCGGCATGCTCTTCCTCATTCTTGGAATATATAAGAATGTCGTCAATGAAAACCACCACGAACTTGTCTAGTTCTGACATAAACACCGAATTCATGAGATACATGAAGTAGGCTGGGGCATTGGTGAGTCCAAAAGACATGACCAAGAATTCATAAAGCCCGTAACGAGTAGAAAAGGCAGTCTTTGGAATGTCACAAGGTCTGATTTTTATTTGGTGATAGCCAGAGCGAAGGTCAATCTTGGAGAACACTCTGGCGCCAGCTAGTTGGTCAAACAGGACATCAATACGGGGGAGTGGGTACTTGTTTTTAATAGTCACCGTATTGAGAGGCCGGTAATCGATACACAACCTCAAAGAATGGTCCTTCTTCTTCACAAAGAGGGCGGGACATCCCCAAGGTGACACACTTGGACGTATGAAACCCTTGTCTAGCAGTTCTTGGAGTTGAATTTTTAATTCGGCCAATTCATTGGGTGGCATTCTATATGGTCTCTTTCATATAGGTGCTGTGCCAGGTTGGAGTTCAATAACGAATTCAATGTCCCTATCCGGCGGCATCCCAGGTAAGTCATCCGGAAAAACATCGGCATACTCACATACTACCGGAATGTCCTTTAGTTGCGTTTCTACCATTGTATAAGCACAAGCATTGACACAATTCCGTTGTGGCAGATATAGTACACTAGGGCCATGTGTAGGCGAGTTTATTTCAACAACTCGTTCCGCAACATCTAGCACAACCTTATGTTGAGTCATCCAATTGGCTCCCAACACAATATCAATCCCTTCCATACCAAGCAGAATTAAATCAGTAAGAAATGTTTTACTTCCCAGCCTGATTGGAACCTTTCGAGTGACTTGGTTGGATGCAATTTTACCTCCCGCAGTTGATATCACATATGATGATTTGGTATGGTAAGATTTTAACCCACATTTCACATGAAATCTTGTGTTTATAAAACTATGTGTTGCCCCAGAATCAAACAATATCACAGCAGGTTGAGTGTGGATAGGGAAGGTACCAGTCATATCTGGGGCTCCTTCGGGTAGGTCGGCCAAGGTGGTAGTTAAGCCTTCCTTGTCGGACCTGCACACGCTGCTGCTGTTTGCCCTTGTTTTGCTGATTTCCTGGGCGTTGGTTCTGTTGCTTGTTCTGCGGGCAATCCTTGATAAAGTGATTGTTACTGCCACACTTGAAGCACTGATAGCCGGCTCCAGGGCGAGCTGGCTGTTGTGCGTTCTGCCTTGGCGCCGGTTGCTGCTGCGGCGGTGGAGGTAAACGGGGCGCATTAGGCTGTGGTGTCCTAGCAACCCATCCACCTCCCTGAGGTGCCCTGGACTGTCCTTGCGGTGCAGCCGGAGGAACCAAGCGGAATCTCTGCGGCTGCGCGCTCGAGGGTCCAGTGGGAGCTTTCCTCTTCTTCTCCGCCTTGTGTACCGTGTTGGCGTCTTCTTGGGCAATGGCGAGGTTCACAAGGTCGCCATATGTGGCAGCACGGGTGGTAGCTAACTGAGCCTTCAACTTGGTATTGAGGCCACGTCTGAACCTCTCCAACTTCTTCTCGTCAGAATCGGCGTGATGACCCGCATATGGGCACAGACCATTAAAGGCCTGGGCGTATTGAAGCACCGTGCGGTACCCTGGGTCAGAGCCAGAAATTCATTCAACTTCCGCTCTACCAAGCCGGCAGGAATGTGATGAGCCTTGAACGCAGCCTTGAACTCATCCCACTCAACCACATGACCCTCTTGCTGCAGGGCCAGGTAGTTCTCCCACCATAGGAGAGCTGGGCTGCGGAGCTGCTGCGCCGCGAACACTACCTTGCGGTTGGAAGTGCAAGGCGTGGCCAGGATGGTGAACTTGGACTCGATGGCTCGAATCCACGTATCGGCCTCCAGGGGCTCATCGGCTCTTGAGAATATCGGCGGTGTTGTTGCATCATTTGTTGCTGATGCTGCAGGTTCCGTAGAATCTCCGTTTGCGTAGCATACAACTGCTGCCACGTCGGAGGTTGCTGCGGTGGCGGAGGTGGCAGCGGCTGTTGCTGCCCCTCGAGCCCTTGCTGGTTAGCATTGGAGCCACTAGCGTCATGACCGCTGCGGGTGATTGCCATCTGCAGTAGGTACTTGTATTAGCCACATTTCATAAGCTTGCATAATGATGACAAGATAGAATGTGACAATATAATGAAGTTTACTGCGCAAGAATGACATATCAACAAGCAGTTCGGAAGAAAAATCATATCTCCCAACATGAAGCTAGTCAAATGCTCCCATTCGGTCAGTAGCTCGAAAATTTCATGCTCTAAAACTTTCATGTTTGGCTCAGAGTCAAATTCGGACTGGAACTAAGCGGAAAAATTCAATCTTTAGCTCTCTGCGTTTGCTGTTTTACAGCAGGCCGAGCTGTAGTGTTTTGGTTGCCATTTTTATTTCGCTTAACCAATGGGGTTGAAATTTGGTGATCATTTCGTTTGACAAATTCCAAACAACTTTGTAGTTCACATCACAGCCCAGAAATGAATGGAAAACCCATCGATAATAAAAACAAAGTTAGCTGCAGAATGTTTTCTACACAGCCATTACAACCTTCATCATGTTTTGGGTCACATAACCACACCATTAAATTACATTGCCTCAAAAGAGTAGAAGGGAGCTCAACTCCATCTAGCCTATTACAACATGAAGCCAAAATTTAGGCCTAGCGGAGGAGTAATCTTGCCGCTATCACTTCTAGAAATCATCTAAGTTGTTAGCGGTAGCCTCGCTGCCCATAGGTGATGGTGGAGCTGGAAGGGGTGGCATATCATCCTCGGTATCCATGTCGGAATCTGGGGCCTCTCCTTCACCTTGCTCTCCTTCTTGCTCAAGAAGGTGCTGAGCATCATGGGCGGCTAACATGGCATTAGCATGCTCCAAAGTACCGTGTACCTCCTCAAGTTCTTCTCTTGTTTGGGCTAGCTCATTTTGGACGTTGTTGTGTGCGAGGTGGAGGTCATTCAATTGCCTCTCCAAATCAGCAATCATGGCGTCTCTTGTGCTCACCTCAATGGACAATGAGGTCCTCTCAACCCCAATGTCACGGGCACGGGCGGACATATCCATAGCAAGGTTGAGCATCTCGCTCTGCGACCGTCCTAGAAGTGCCTGCAAACGGTGGTAAGCTCGAATCCACCTCATCATCAGTGCGGCTGCAGCGACGGGATTCTCCACCATCCTCAAAGGGGAGCTAAGATAGTGTCTCATCCAATGGGGATCATCCGGCTGAGTCGGTGGGAACAACCCAAGCAACTGGTGCTCCACCAATTCCTGGTTCTGAGCACAAAAAGAACTAATGCCATTCAAGGCAGCTAGCTCACAAGTCGTCTCCATGTGGTGTCCATGAACTTCCACACTCCAAGTGGGGGAGCTAGGACATGGTGGATGGCGATACACCACCAAACGCACGCGAGAACGGGTCACACCACGGTCTCGGATGAGGGTTCGCTCATATTGTGGCGGTGTAGGGTAGTCGAGCGCCTGCAAAACCGACCACAGAATGCTAGGGAAGCCTTCCCATCCTAGGCAATCTGAAAAGGAAACATCGTTGGGGTAGCTGGCCAAGTCAGCGTGAGCGTCCATTCTGAACCAAAAGAAAAAGGGCAAGGGTGAGAACCGGTTAGCGCCAGGAAAACAAAGCAAATTCTGGACAGAGTAGTAAAAATTATGAAACTCGAATTCTACCAGCTCAAAAATTCTCAAATTTGGCCAGGACATTGTTTAAGTAATTCCAAACAAGTTTCATGTTGGAGGTTTGAGCAGAAACTGTCATTAAGATGGTGTAAAAATTCAATTTTTATCTCACTGTTCCCAGAAATTTCCAGCAGACAGGGGTTACCATTTTAAGCATAACTCCAGTTCTACTGAACCATTTTCGTTGAACTTTCTACAGCATAAACTTCATAATATTTATGAAAACGTTTTCAATTTCGAACAGATGGTGCAAACGGACTGGTTTCGGCAGAGTTTCGGTTGTGATTTGAATTTTTGACGGCGGTTCGATTGGTCACGTGTTAAAGTTCAATATTATTTCAGTGAAATGCAATGCATGAGCGGCCTATTCGTTCTCACCAACACACATGCCAATAAACTTTTGGCCTACGAAGTTAGTGCCGGTGGCTAGGCAATATCCGTCTCTCCCTATATTAACTAGCCGAACTTTTCTAACCGTTCAACATAAGGAATCGCGGTTAGTGTACCTGCAGAAAATTCCATTCCAGAGCATATATAATCAACCTTTCGCGCCACCACTCACGAAAGCGTCTCCATTCATTACCACCCACTATAGAGGTGGCACCCGAACGTTTAACATTGAACGGGCAATGTTCATATGTCACCAAGGCAACATATTGACAATTCCATACGCTCATGAGATAGCGTATTGACTTTGTGCCGCCATCATATTTGCATATGATGCCGTGGTACGCTACAGCAATCGCCGTACCTTGCGGCCACCATGCTATTCTATTTTCATACGCCGTGATGGCGTATTCACTATGTGCCGCCACTATATTTTCATATAGTGCCGTGGTACGTTACAGCAATCGCCGTACCTTGCGCCCACCATTGCGTAAAGTAAATGACAGAATGAAATGTGTTGGAAGTCAGTATAATATATTATTTGCCACCTATCATATCGTGATCCCTTAACCCACATAGGTTTCACGCTCTAGGTCACATCCTTAGCGGTCCTAAGAATAACCTTCCTTCGCAAAGCGCGGTGGAAGTACGAGTTGGCAAATTTTATTTCAAAAGCATTTATTTAAGGTTTGTTGCTCTCTCCGGTGCGCTGTTTCGGCTCTGATGCCAGCTGTGGCGGACCACTCCGAAATTATTCCAAGTTAAGTACCCCGGGACCACTAATCGAGTAGTCAGGCACTTAATCCGGAATAAGCTGGAGCGCCGTCGGATTAAACCCGATTTAACCACGTTCTTTTCTCGATCGAAACAACAGCACGCCCACACGAAGGTGAGTTCCAGAGATTACAATATTCCACAAATTTAACATACATAAAAGGTATCTCAAGTTATTACAAACCAAGTTTGAAGTTCAAATCAGAGTATCAAGTTCATTGCAGCGGAAATAAAAAGTTCATTGCAGCGGAAGATAAGCTAACGACGATACAACGTAACACCATGATGAAGCCTGCCACGGTGCTACTCCTCCCGTTCCTCGGCAGAGGACGGAACCCATTCGATGTGCCATCCAGGGGGAACCTGGGTAGGCCAAGTCAAGGCATCGACTGCCACATCCAACACTGTACCTGTAAATAAATGCCACAAGCAAGGCTGAGTATACTAATCCTCAGCAAGGCTTACCCGTCGGGTGAAAACTACATCACCGACATCTAGACATGAGAGGCTTTTGGCTGGTGGGTTTGTTTGCCAAAAAGCAACTAAGAGTAGGTCCTTGCTTTCATGTTTTAGCATCAAATTCTAGTAGAATTAGCCATTCTAGATTAGCATCCTCTCTAAGCATACAAGTGGTGCAATACAATTTATTCCATACAACAAATTCATCAATCTCATAGTTCCACTTGTTACTCAATGCAGCAAGGCGGTCAAGCAGTCTCATTAACCGCGAGAAGCGGACAGTTCGAACCGAATTTTGCTACCTGGCCAGGGGAAACCCAACACACACGGATAATGCTTGCTATAAAAGGTACAAGCGCTTCCCAACCTTTCCCATCGATCCACAATTCGGAACTGGGTCCACTTCCTTAGGATAAAGGTTTCTGCTTCACTCACAGTCTCACGCATATATCCACAAGTGTACTACTCTCATCTAGACACGCTAAAGTACTACTCTCATCTTCATAAAATTAGAGGAGGGGTGTGGAAAATTTTTATTCATCCTTGATGGTGATTATGTACATATATAAAAGCATTCCATTTATTATTTTTGAAGATAGGGTGCTGTTCTGGAATTTTAAACCTTTCCATGATATATTTTAATTAATTATCAAAAGCTCTATTCTTTTATATAACTCAATTTCACCTTAACTCCTTCTTATTTTTTTTTCTCCTATTCTGTTCATCCTTCTTATCTATAAACTTTATGACAGCTACTGGAGTATAAGAGTTAGGCTCACTCCAAAATTTAGCTAAATCTGAGCTACACAGAATTTATTAAAAATATTTCAAACTGCTAACCTGCAGAAATGAAATAAATGCATATAAAATCGAAAATACATCCAATTCAGGAAATTTTCCTACCAGAGCTAGTCATGAGTGCAAGGAGGGCTGTGGCCAAGTGGTGGCTCAAAATAACCCTTGGACAGTCCTCAATAAATTTCTATCCAAAAACACATATCTATTTATTTGCTAGTCTAAACAGAGCAAAAATTAAGTTTTGCATTTTTAGCAGATATGCTAACAAGTTTTTAGGCCTCTGGAGAAAAATTGTGATTTTTAGCTGCATGGATTATGTTTACAATTTCTGGACTACAAAAAGACAGGAAACACATTTTAATTCATAACTGAAGCTACAATCCATATTTTTAGGTCCCCTTTGGATACAAGGTGTCCAAAGCCACTACAAACAACATATCCAAAGCTCAGCCCTAGCGGAGCTCTGGATTTGAAATGGTGCACAAGTTTCTAAATTCATAGATTGAATTTTAGTTCAAAAATGGTTCACCAAAAGTATATACAGTCTTAAATGAGATTGGAGTTTACAATCTCACGAGTCCAGGGAGTATTTTTTTGCATTTTTCTGATTTTTGCACGATTTTTAGTGGATTTTACAAGATTCGGGAAAAATAGATCTAGGTTTAAGAATCTTTTTACGCTGGAGACCCTAGAACTTTCAAAACCTTTCAAACCAGTCCCTGACTTTTGCGTAGAGAACCCTAGAAAAATGAAGACGACGAAGAAAGGTCCTTGGCTCGTCGGCGCTGCTACGCCGGCGAAACGACGGCGAGCTAGGGTCGGGGAAGTAGGGGAAAAGAATCAGTGGCTCACCACGAGTCGATTGGTGACGGTTGGGAGGCCGGGGGAAGCTCGGAAAACGGCCGGCGGTGATGCAGTGGCGGCGCGGCCGCCGCGGCTTCTACGCCGGTGAGGTCGGTGGGTCTCGTCGGGGTTGGAGGGGTCCTAGAGCACCAGTGGAGCTTGGGGAAGCTGTTGGCGTGCTCGGTTGACCTCGGGGATGGCTTGGTGTAGGGTCTCGACGTGAGGGTACTCCGGCGGCCGAAAAATGGAGATTTGGGGGAAATCTCGATTTCTCGCCGGAGAAGCGATGATAGCTCGAGAGGAGTGGGGGAATGGGAGGCTAGTGAACGGGTCTACCTTCGTGCGCGAGGAATTTGGGAATGGTGGAGAGTGTGGGGCGAATTTTGCCTCGAAGCTCGGCTCGGTCCGTGCGGCGCGAGGTTGAAGACGACGGAACGAGGCGCGAGGAGAGGGAGAAGGACTGGGCACTGGCTGGGGGAAGGGATGGGGATGCTCAGTGAAGCGTTTGGGGTGCTTGGGCACGCTAGAGAGGCACTGTGCTGCCTCGGGAGCGTGCACGCGCACGACTCGGCGCGAGCAGACCGCCATGAGTGCGGCGCGAGCTCGGGCAGCGCGCGAGCGACTTGACTGGGCAAAGGAGATCGTCGCGTGAGGGAGTGGAGATCTTCTACAGGGCTTCTTGGCGCGGAGCGGGACGGAATCGCAGCCTGCAGGGCATGGCTGCGTGGCGCGCGCGGCTGCGGCCAGTGGCCGAGCGAGCCCGCCATGATGGCGCTCCGCGGCGCGAGGCAAGACAGCGCGTCGACGGCGATGTGACGGTGCGGGAAGGAGTCGGACAAGCGCGTGAGGACAACGGCCACCCGACGCCGCGGCTCGGCCAGCTCGGCGCGGCCTCCGTCGCTCGCCGGCCACGTGGCGGCCGACGCCCGGCCGGAGCAGGGGCGCGCCAGGGCCACTGTTGGGCGCCCGTGGAGCTCCTTTTGCCCTTTTGAATTTTCTCCAAAAATTTGAACTGAACATGGAAAAGTGTGAAAATAAAAGTTGGAGTTTGAGAGGTGGGACACAACTTTCTTTTTGGGGTGAACCTGAAATTTCAAATTTTTCGAGCTCAAACAACCCAAATTCAAAAAGGTGTTCAGCTCGGTTTTTCGAGTTTTTGAGGGACTAAACTGCAATTTTTTCAAAAGTTCCAAACAGTGACTAGGCCTTATTTGTGATGACAAACAACTTTTATTTTTGGAGATTTTCAAGTTTAGTACAAAATTCTTGAGTTTTCAGTTGGGTGTCAAACAACCTTTGTTTTTGAATTTCAATTTGAATTTTTGATGGATTTTTGAATTCCCACCCATAATTCCCTTTTGCACTTGTTTTAAGTGTATTTTTAATACTTTTACATCAGAGATGTCACAGAGTGCTTTGGCCCCGGCCACATCCAACGAGAGAAATGCTCCTCCCGCAGCTGCGTCCAAGTGCTCTTGCGAACAGTGAGTCAGGCCATGGTAGAAATTCTAGACAACCAGCCATTCTGCCATGTCGTGGTGTGGACAGGTTGCAATATACTCCTGCAGCCTATCCCAAGCTTCAGTAACAGTTTCTCCATCAGTCTGCTGGAAGCTGGTGGTCTTACCACGGAGGGCATTGGTTTTGCCCAACGGGAAATACTTGGTCAGAAAAGCATCTGAACAAGTCCTCCATGAGTTGTTGAACGAACCCTGGTTGGTGTAGAACCATTCCTTCGCTTTGCCAAGCAAAGAGAATGGGAACAAGCTAGCCTTATAGCATCCATTGTAGAGCCAGGAAATTCCTAAGATGAGCGTTGGTATTCTCTGATGCCTTTCCACAAAACTGGTTCGCTCGAACCTTATTCACCAGCCCAGTGTTCAACTCAAAAGCATCAACTGCTTGGTCATTGTTCAGTCCTGGGAAGATGATGCTTGACGGATCTGAGAACTCACGAAGCGTCTTCATGGCTGCCATGGTGGGTGAAGGTGGTGCTGACGAATACGATGTTTCTTAAGATTCTGACGAGGAATCAGTCTCCAGACTGAGTGAAATCTGTGGTGGGACGTATCGATGTCTCACGTTTCTCCCAATGCGTCGTGGATTAGAATTGAAGTTTGAAGGTACGTTGAAATCGGTCATGCACTGCCCTGTAATCATCATAAAGACAAAAACATCAATGGTAAGTCCGCTAAGATTAGCATTGATAAAACTATTAAGTATTATCAAACAATTCAACAATATCTTTAGCCAATTGCTTCCCCGGTAACGGCGCCTGAAATGCTTGTTGCATTGGCACTCCTGAACTCATTGTCAGGAGTGCCTGGTTAGTCGTTGTATGCTTAGATGAATGGTATTCCGCAAGCGCACAGAATAACTCATTGTAGCATTTCACCTTGGTGTGAACCAGGGTATCATATTTATATCCTCATGGAAGTATTATGGTTAAAGAATATTGAAGAATGGAACGACAACCTTTCCAAAATTATCAACTCACTAACTTAGGGGAAATAACATTTAGCGTAAATAATGGCCAATGTATGACCGGATAGAAGGCTTGGTAAAGCCAACGATACAGGAGACTCTAAGACGAAAGAGAAAGGGAAGATAAGGTAAGAAAGGATCCTAAGACACTTCTATACTTAGAGAAAAGACACACTACAGCCTTAGACTAGACTTTTACCTAAATGTCAGGGATAGAGCTTGTTTCAATATCTAGAGCGGGAGGAACTCAGAGTGGGATGAGAAGAGGTTCCTCTAGGCTCAACAACTACTGTTATGAAAACACCCGAACGTGGTGGACTACAAAGGACAGCAAGGCTGTCACCACCTGTCGCCTACCACTGTGGTACCGTGGGGTGGAACACACTAACTTAGCTAATGGAAAGTCAGACACCACGTATGCGCTTGACGTTAGGACTTCCCTTGGACGTGTATCAAGAGAGAGTCCCCTCAACTCGGAGCTTTCTACGGCTCCGACATAGGCTAAACAGACCCACAAGATAAACCCGACAGAGTTAACTAAAGTTCTAACTCTAATTCTATAGGAAGCTACTCTCCAACTTAAGACAAAGCTTAGAGAAGGAAATAATTAAGGGTAGAGCTTGCTCATAAGTAAAGAAGATAACTTTGTATTCATAATAATATTCAGAAATAAAAGAAAAGATACAATAGCTTTTACCAGAACTTCTGAAGACTCCGGAACCCCGAGGCAAAGCTCGACTGGACCCTGCTCCCAACTACAACTCCTAAACTACAAAGTGGAAATGAAAAGAGAGAGCTCCTTGAGTGTGTGTTCTTAAAATGGAGTGAAGGTGTCCTTTTATAGCCTTGTAGGGTCGGTGGAGGGTAACTGTCATACTCCGGCCTAGGATCCCTTCCTTGACATGCACGAGAAAGGTGAGCGCGAAACATGCCGGGGGGAGGCCGATCGGTCTGGGTTGGTCGTCATCTGGCACTGACCTTCTCGTGTGCGTCCCTGATTAGGTTTCCATGTCGGTTGGGTATGATTTCTAGTGAAAATCGTTGAAGGGCGCATACATGTGGGCCCTCTAATCCAAGTGACGTCTTTCGATGTCCGTTGATCAAACCGACTTGGAATTCACGGTTTAGATCAACATGCACTGTGTTTCTTGTCTCCTGGATTAATGATGTGGCGATTGGGGCCAGTTGGAGGCCGGCCGGCTATGGTGGGTCCGATCGGCCTGCCACTGGGTCCTCTGGTGCTCATTTTTCTTGTGTATTCTCCTGCAGGCACAAATCATCCAAAACTAGTGGAACTCATTAATTATTAGGAAACTATGTATGAAACATGGTATAATCTTCCTCATTTACCAGAATGTTGATGGGCACTAAGTGTTATAATAACCGTCTACAATGGGCACATCGTATTTCTAGACATGGTGCTACCAAGGTTACTCCATTTGAGCTCGTCTATTGTCAAGAGGCCATTTTGCCCGTGGAAGTGAATCTGACTGCTTATAGATTGGCTAAGCAAAATGATCTGGATGCTAGTACATATTGTACTTTGATGATGGATAACATTGATGAGGTGACCGACAAGCGTTTGGAGGCCTCAAAGGAGATTGAGAAAGATAAAAGAAGGGTAGCTCAAGCATACCACAAGAAGGTAAAAATTAAGTCTTTTCAAGTTCATGTTTTGGTTTGGAAAACTATTCTACCTAGAGGAATGAAGAGCAACAAGTTTGACAATCACCAAGTTGGGAAGGACCGTATCGTATTATGATCGTTTGCTCTGGGAATTCTTATATTGTAGAGACTTTGCAGGGATTTCAGTTACCAAGAGCACTCAATGGAAAATACTTGAAAAAGTATTATCCAACTGTTTGGCAACATGCTTGAAAGGATATGGCCGATATGTGATATTGCCCTTAGAGAAAAAATGGACGACAAATAAATGTTTTATGGTACACAAAGCTTTATAAAAAAACAGGGGGACATATGATGATGGCAAAAATGGCTTAAAGCCGATCAGGCTTGGACAACCAGTCTAGACCACCCGTACATGTGGTTAGACCGGCTGAGCCCTGTAGCCGATCTGGCAAAGTGCCAGGCGGTCTGACCGCCTGTCCCTGAGTCCGAGTAGAATTAGAGATTTCTCATGTTTTAGATCTGTACAAGGACTTCTTTGCGGGGCAAGACCTCCCCACCCTACAAATATAAGGGGATGTTGCCGATTGAGGACCTCTACCCAATCGTACAATCAATTTGTCCTACTTTTTCTCCAAACCCTAGCTTTTCCAACCCCTTTTGCTTTCCTTCTTAATCTCCACAGCGTTTTACGATGTTCTAAGTGGCCTTGCCGACCTTAGAACAACCCTAGGTTCACAGCCTCCGACAGGGTCCCTCCTGAGGTTGTGATCTAGGCTTTCAAGGCGGCTCTGTTATAGGAGGTCTAGACCGACCACTATAGGCAGTCTGACCGGCTGAGTCCAGGAGCTCCAGCGAGGAGATCTCGACGATTGTGGGATCTAGCGCTTTCGGGTGTTGACCAGAAGTCCGTCAACTCATCGGGATTCTAGAAGCTTGATGGCGAGTTCAAGCTCAGGTAGCGCCACAACGGTGGACCTCTGTTCCTTCCACCAACGAAAATGATGACAGCAAAAAAGAAGATAACAAATATACATATAGAGAAGGACACGTGGGTAAAAAAATGGCAGGTGGTTCCACATATTGTTATAGCTAACAGTGTTAACATACTTGGTCGGCGAGCTCTATTTTATGAGGCAAGAGGCAGCATGGCTGGATAGTTGAGCACCAACAGATATTGCACCCAACTTGTTCAAATTTGCATGGAGAAAGAACAGAACCATCTATAAAGATTTAGTTAAGGGCTCGACAAAAAGCTCGATGCTCGTTAGCTCGCTCGGCTCGCAACTAGTTCGGCTCGGCTCGGCTCGCTAGACTAACGAGCCGAGCCGAGCAGGTGTTTTGGCTCGTTGAAAATAGCAAGCGAGCGGAGCTGGCTCGCAAGCTGCTCACGAGCTTAACAAGCCGCACACATTATGGCCCAAATTCTAAGAAGCCCAACATTCTAGCAGTCCAGCCCAATAAACAGCCCACCTCTCCATTAACCCTAGCCCTCTTCCCATACACAGTACCCCTTCCCCCGGTTCCACTCCAGACGCCATCGTTCCCTCTGACACGACTCACGCAGCGCGTCTCGGTCTTCCACAACTTCTCCGACATCCACCGCGCCCCCCTCCGTCTCTCTCAGCCGCGCCCTCCAGAGCGCGGTGTTTTTTTGTACCATGTAGCCAGTTTGGCGAACCACTACAGCTGGCGTGGCAGGAACGCTCTGCCGCGCCAGTGCATGTGGCGCGGCAGAGCTGCCACGCTGGTCGGAGCCGCCAATGCGGTGCCTGGTGGGCCAGCCGCTGCATGGCCTGCCGCGCCACCCCGCCTGGCACGTCAGGGCTGATTCAAAATTTGCTCCGCCTAGGGCCCACACGTAGGCTCGGTCCTGCCGCGCCACCCCGCTCGGTGTGGTAGGGCCAGAGTAAAGGCCATCCCTTGTTTCACTGGTACATTTCGTTGTTTAGGTGTTTAGGGTTTTGGATGAAAATAGTGATTTATTCCATGATGTAGATGCTTGTTTGTGTAGTTGATTGTTAGCTCTAACATAGATTACTCTCTGCCCGCGATTTGAACTTGTAGAATTAGCTGCATGCTTTAATTGTATAATGTTGTTGAAGTACTAGGCTTTATTTTGTGTGTATTCATTGAGAGGTCTAATCTTGGTAGGGATGTTTCTTTGTAGATGGTTTGTTTAGTACTTTGTTCCATGGGGGGGGGTTGTGAAAGTCAATTTTGAGTTTGAGAATTTGCATCAAGAAGTCACGGAAATGTTTGAAGTTGCCCCGTCATTGCAAGAGTTAGTAGATGGTGCACGGAAAAACTTTGGATGTCGGTCCACTGGTGAGATGACTTTGAGAGGCCGAGTTGATTGTGGTAGAGGTAGAGCTCATTACGCTCTTGATGATTTGGCCACCGAGCTTCAATGCGATCAATACAAGAGATTAGTGGAGAAAACAAATGTTTCCTGCTTGAAGGTGGTTGTTGATGTTAGTCCTAGAATGCCTCAGGGTGGTACACAAGAGTCCACAGTCTCACGACAGGAAGAGAGACTAGACATGGGGAAAGACGCATGTGTGATGGTGAATTAATAGCAGACATTGCGAATGATTCTTTTGGTGAGGAGTCCATGCAGATGGAGGAAGCGGAGTGGGCAGACGACCAATTTGGTGTAGTCATGGCTCGTGATAATTTCCCAGATGATACATTTGAGAGGGAGGCAGCAGAGGTGGTTGTTGATGATCTATGTGAGAGTTCAGCAGGTGAGGACTATGATGGTGCTTCTGAATCATAGGACTCCGAATCCAAAGAAGAATCCCCTCAAGTGAACACTATAGACAATGAGGAACCGCTCCAGGACAACACCCCTACTATGGATGTTAACAGCGCTGGCTGGGCTGATTTAGCGGAGAGTCCTCATGTGCTTGGCTGTCTGAGTTACACAGCTCGGGAGGTCCATATGCTGAAGCAATGTCATGTTGAGGTCCTGCCCGTTCCCAATGACAACGACATAAGCAGGGTCCACAAGGCTATTTGTGAGACCACCTTGGTGCATACAGAAGGCCTAGCATATAGTGAGACTCCAGAGATTAAGGAGAAGATGAAGTTCTATTCGTTTGCTGAGATGAAGTTCTTCTTGACAGACTTTGCGGTGAGGATGCATAGACCTTTCACTGTCGTTCACTCTGATAAAAATTAGAGATATGAAGTCATGTGCAAGCAAGGATGTTTTTGGCATGTTTGGTGTCGTAAGATACAAGGCCCAGTGCAAGACATATGGAAAATCAATAGAGTAAAACAACCTCATACTTGTCGTTCTTCTTAGCCAAAGCGCCCACCCGCAGTTGACAGTAGAGTATCTGGCTCACCGTATTCTTGGCATCGTTCGCAAGAACAGCGAGGAATTGATTCCATCTCTTATTGTGTCTATCTTCGCCTTTAGTGGGTACCGAGTGAAGTACTCAAAAGGCCTGGCGTGCAAAACAACACGCTGTTGCACTACTTTGAGGAGAGTGGAAGGAGTTATATGCAATGGTTTCTAGGCACCTGTCAGCTATGTCCTTATTCAATCCATGTGTGAAGTGGTTCATTCACACATGGGGCAAGGTGCAGCCTGACAATGGTGTGTACAAGCAGGGATTGCAGAGGGTATTCTGGTGCTTTCCACAGTGTGGTGTCGCTTTTCAGCATTGTCGTCCTGTTATACTTGTGGATAGAACGTTCCTGACGGGAAAGTACAAGGGCACTCTAATGATGGCCGTTGCAGTTGATCCAGAACAACAACTCGTGCCCCTTGCTTTTGCCATTGCCGAGAGTGAGAACAACAACAGCAGGTCTTGGTTTATGAGACTCGTTCACATCACTGTGCTTGGGCCAACATGGAATTGCATGATTTCAGACCGTCATGTGGGTCTCCTAAATTCTGCGAATGACTAGTTGGAGGGGTACCCGCAACTTGTTCACCAGTGGTGCATGAGACACTTTGCAGCTAACATGTGACGTAGGCAGAAGAAGAAGGAGGTAATTCGGAAGTTGAAGGAATTATGCGGCGTGCACACTAAGGAAACTTTCCAAGAGAAGTTGGAGGCTCTCACAAAAGACTTGAACGATAGGGCAAAAGAATGGTTGAAGGGGGAGATGGCGGATAAGGAGAAATGGGCGCAGGCATATGATACAGATGGGATGTGATGGGGTCTTATGACCACAAACTACTCTGAGTCGTTGAATAATGTGTTCAAAGGTATCCGAGGTAGACCCATCTCTGGGATAATTGAGTACTCTTTCTCCAAATGTAACGAGTACTTTATCAACCGATGGCAAGACACTCGTCATAAGTTGGGTGAAGGATACAGACGAGAAGATGTGGCTGATAAATATATATTTGGTGCTGAGACTAGATCCGTGAACCAATTAGCTGAAGCATTTGGACCAGATAGAATGATCTACAGTGTCAAGGGTTCTGGGGGAAAGAACATAGGAGGGGAGAGCCACGGTGGTAGGCACTATAGAGTGGATCTAAATGATGGGTCGTGCACATGCTGTGTACCTCAGTTACTACACCTTCCTTGCTCACACATAATTACAGCGTACTCTAGGGAGCACACCATCTGAATTTGGGAACCAAGCTTCGAGCCGTACCTTGATCCTACCCAATGGCTGCCGTATGAGGGCCAGAGTATGTGCCGGACTCTGCATTGAAGAAGGACAAAAAGGGTCGAAGGCAGAAAAAGCGTTTGAAAGGGGACATGGATGCTTCGCAAGGGCGGTTTGCTACAGACTACAGTACTAGTGACTTTGATGAGGACAGATCTCAAAACTGGTGCTCGAAGTGCCACAAATTCATTAAGGACTGCAAGTGCCACACGAAGATGAAAAGGAAAAGCACTAAGAAAAAGAGTCGTGCGGAGGTAGTTGTGTTTGACAGTTCAGATAGAAAATAAAATTGTTGCATTAAGTTACTTGAATTGTTGCATTGTTTTAGTCAAATTGTTGCATTATTAAATTCTTCTACTTAAAATGTTGCATTATTTAAACTGTAGTTGTCTAATAAAATGATTTGCTCTTTAATTGCAGGATGGCGCACCCACGGTACCCGCTCCTTGGGTTGGTGTATGACGAGCAGCACCGCGGTCACCTAATCGCTGACAAGCACCTGGTAATGTCACGAGTACCAGAGTTGCACATCCTTCACATCTAAATAGTCCTATGTCTAATAAACAATATTATGCTTTGCAGGAGCTGCCTCGACTACGTGCACGCCAGCACTCTCCCATAAGGTGGGATAACCGCTACACCCCCTTTGTCTCGAGGGCAG
Organism: Digitaria exilis; assembly: GCA_015342445.1. Taxonomy (NCBI): domain Eukaryota; kingdom Viridiplantae; phylum Streptophyta; class Magnoliopsida; order Poales; family Poaceae; genus Digitaria; species Digitaria exilis. The sequence goes on from JACEFO010002039.1 coordinate 673,640, forward strand.
GTTTCCGGCCACTAGCCCGGATGCTGGGTAGGGGTTTACCTACATGGATTGGCCCCTACTTACCACACGAGTGTGAGATCCTAGCCATAGAGCCAGCGATCCGCACACCAATCAAGTGGTCGGACCGCCCGATCACATTCACCAAGGCCGACCAGTGGTGTTCCTTCCCTAAGTCGGGACGCTACCCCTTGGTCCTCGACCCCATCATGAGCGGGTCGCGTGTTGCCAGAACGCTCATCGACGGGGGCACTGGCCTCAACGTTATCTTCGCCAAGACTCTAAAGATGATGGGTTTCGATCTAGAAACCGACCTCAAGCCAGGAGATTTTGCCTTTTACGGCATCGTCCCGGGGAACGCCGCAGCCCCCCAGGACCAATCACCTTTCCCGTCACCTTCGGGACAGAGGAGAACTACCGCACCGAATTCATAACATTCAAAGTTGCGGACTTCTCCACCAGCTATAATGCCATTATCGGGCATCCAGGACTGGCCCGATTCATGGTGTTGGGGAAGCGTCATTCGAAGCTAGGATTCGAAGCTAAGTTGTTTAGAGGAACAAGATTGGCTTCGAGGGAGAAGATGGCTGATTTGAAGGAGAATCGAAGAAGCTAACCCGAAGAAGACAAACATTGACCTTTGAGGCCAACTGCGATACAAGGGAGGCCTCGAAGCTAACTGCGAGACAAGGGAGGCCAGTCTACACGAGGTCAAATCATGAAGAGGAAAAGGACGAAGTTAACTGGAGCCTTCCTACGACGAGGCTGAACCAGGAGTTGGCGGTAGGCAACGGTCGTCAAGAGTTAGAATTAGTCCGTAGAGTTATGGCGGGAAGTAACGGTCATGTAATACGAAGATAACCCCTATAAATAGTAGATGAACAGTCGCCAAAAGGGGCATGTAATAAAAGAATAGCTGAATACATCACACTGTTTGTGATACGAAATTCCGTGTTACAAAAGTTGGCGCCGTCCGCGTGTTTAGGAACGAAGATAAACTCACGATGTCTCAAAAAAGAAATATCTTGATCGCATAACCTTCGTTCAACAAGAAAAAGAAATCCAATTGAAGTTCACTTATCACTGTATCGAAGCCGCCGGCAATGACAGGAATCCTCGCAACAAGTTCACGAAGCTCCGGGTCCAGCCGATCCTAAGCCTCCACGGTGAGTTCAAAACTTCGCATTCAGCAGAAACACTAACTTCTGTCATGGACTGTGTTGGGGAGACGTCCCTTGGGAACATGTTTTTTATCTTCCCAGGAAACCTGATTGATCGCTGAGCACGGAATTAGAAGATCCGAAGAATCTAATTCGAAGAGGTTAAAGTTTCGGGCGGGACTGAAGAAATCAAGATGAAGAAGACAAGGGTGCGGGACTAAAAGCCTAGGCCCGCGAAGTTGACTTCGAGACAAGGAAGCTCTGGCTCGCACGAGGTCAATGCACGGGCGAAGAGGGAAAGGAATCCGTTTCCCACTGCGAAGCTGGAGCGATGGTTGGCGGGAAGCAACGGTCGTCTGAAGCTAAAATAGTTAATAGGATTTTGGCGGGAAGTGACGGTCATGTAAACACACGAGGTTGCCCCCTATAAATAGCAGTTCGACAGTAACTGTACGGGATGATGTATTTTGGAGACAAAAAGATAATTGCAATCTTCTCACTATTTGTAATACCAGAAAAATCGTGTTACAACAGTTGGCACCGTCCGCGTGTTGGAATCGAAATCAAAACTCATGATGCCACCGAAGAAAAAGCAACGGGCTGACGACCCGCAGACTTTGAAAGCTCACGAAAACGAAAAGGAGAACGATGAACCCCAAGCTTCAGTAGAGCTAGCCATTACTGATGATACCCAAAACCAAAAAGAAGTCAGCCTCGAGCAACTGTTACAAGAAATCGAGAGGCTCAAACGAGAAAAAGAAAATCTATTGAAGGAAGCAGAGAACCAAAGAAAAGAAACTGAGAAAGAGCGAAAAATCGCAGAGGCTAAGAACGAGCTCAGGAGACTTCAAAACGAGCTCAGCGCGAGTAAAGAAACCACTCAAGATCCCGAAAGAAAGCCTCCGCTCGAACCAGCAAATCATAACGCGAGTTTCAGAAGCTACGACGTGAATTCACTGTTATCCCCGGGCCTTCAAAATGCACCCCGGCCAACCTCGTACAAACCCATCACGTTGCCCAAATACAATGGCACCTGCGACCCAAGGAAGTTCTTGATGAGCTACGAAGTTGCTGTGGCTTCCGCAGGACAAAACGAACTAGTTCTCGCAAAGTCATTCATCATAGCCTGTGAAGGATCGGCTCTCACATGGTTCACAAGACTAAGCCCAGGATCAATATTCAGCTGGGAACAACTCAAGGCAAAAGTACTTCAAAACTTCCAAGGATTCAACAGGCAACTATTAACCTCGGGAGATCTCTTCGCATGCAAACAAGAGGAAAAGGAGCCATTGGCCCAATACTTCAAACGCTTCATCCAATTGAAGGCTCAAACGGATGATATTCCAGACTCAATAGCAATCGATGCATGTATCCACGGATTGGGCCCAGGGCCATGCGCGTCATAATTCGTCAAAAACAAACCAAGAAACCTCCATGAACTATTCCATGAGATGGAGAAGTTCTGCAGATCACAGAAGAAGAATCAACGAAAGAGCCATGCTCAGAAAAGCAAACGGAAACTACAAGCAACCCACATACGAAAAGCAAAACTACAACCGACCAGCTCAAGTCTTTAACATAGAAAACGAGAGCGGGCAACACAATAACGAATCAAATGCAATGAAGCAAGATTTTAACTCCTCATCTATACGAGGAAGAGGTGGACGAGGCAGAGGCCGCAGAAGAGGACGAGGCCAACAAGAAAATCAGTCTTGATCTTGGTTTTGCCAATTCCATGGCGAAAACCCAGATCACAGCACGGGGAGATGTCCCATAACCATCAGAGTGAAGCAAGAAATGAACCAAAGCAACAACCAAGGCCGCACAGTTCAAACAAACTCCTGACAGTGCACCCCCCACAATACGCCAAATCCGCAACTACAATTTCCGACAAATTCGGAAGCCTATTCAACATACCACCAGCCTTGACTAGCATGGCACCAAACTCAGTCAGAGCCAAATCAACAAGCGCACAACTCAGTCCAGTCCACCGCGGCAAGAAAAGACGAAACCATAATGCAAACAGCTCCAACACCAACTCCAACACATGCTAAGGGTCCTATCCCCTCTCGCGGAATGATACTTCCTATAGCAGGAGGATCTTCAGTTGACTTCGAAAGCAAAAGGCAAAGAAAAGAGTACTTCAGAAGAGTCCACGCAATACTACCCGATGGCCCAGTAATAAGAACTCACTGGTCTCATATCCCAATAACCTTCACCGAACAAGACCTCAAGCTCCAATGTTATCCTCACACTGATGCCATGGTCATCGAAACAAACGTGGCAGGCTGGGAACTAACCAAAATACTGATAGACGACGGTAGTTCTGCCGACATTATCTTCGCAAGTGCTTTCGATCAAATGAACATCAGCAGAAGCTTGTTACAACCATCAGAAACTCCACTCATTGGTTTCGGAGGAAAAAGAATCCAAGAACAGAGCGAGTCACTTTTGACATAGTCGACATGTACTACCCTTACAATGCAATCTTCGGAAGGGGTTTCCTTAACACATTCGAAGCCATTGTCCGGTAGGCATATCTCTGCATGAAACTTCTAGCATCAAACGGAGTAATCACAGTATTCGGTAACCAGCAAGTCGCAAGAGACATCGAACAAGGAATCACTCCGGGCGAGAAAAACGTCAACCTCTTGCAGACAGAAACGAAACAACAAAACAACAAGGTTCAAACAGAATCACTAAAAAAGATGCCACCACAACACAAAGCGGAAAAAGCGAAAGAAGCCACGCGAGCACAAGACACCAAGCGAGTTTCCCTCGAACCATGAACCGAAGGTAGAGAGGTCACGATCGGAGCAGACCTCTCCCCCCAAGAAGAGGAACATCTGGTAGCATTCCTAAGAAAAAATAAAGATGTCTTTGCATGGACAGCCGCAGATCTAAGGGTGTCAGCAGGACTCTAATCAAGCACAGCCTCAACATAAACCCAAAGACGAAGCCAAGGAAGCAAAAGCTGAGGGAAATGTCGGATGAGAAAGTAGAAGGAATAAAATTTGAAGTTGAAAGGCTACTAAAAGCAAAAGTCATCAGATAAATACAGTACCCAGAATTGTTGGCAAATACTGTCCCGGTAAAAAAGAAAAACAGAAAGTGGAGGATGTGCATCGACTTCACAATCCTGAACAAGCATTGCCCAAAATATGACTTCCCCTTACCAAGAATCGATAGCGTCGTCGACGACGCAGCCAACAGCGAGATCCTATCTCTACTAGATTGTTTTTCGGGATATCACCAAGTTTGGATGAAACAAGAGGACGAGGAGAAGACAATCTTCATAACACCTTTCGGAACTTTTTGCTTCGTCAGAATGCCAGAGGGGCTGAGAAATGCAGGATCAACTTTCTCAAGAATGACCAAAAAATTCTTCAAGTCGCAAATTGACAGAAACATGTTAGCTTATGTGGACGACCTCGTCGTAAAAAGCATCAAAAGATCGGATCACATCAAAGACCTCGAGGAGACTTTCAACAACCTAAGATTGTCAAACCTAAGCTTAAATCCAGAAAAATGCGTCTTTGGAGTAACCAAAGGAAAAGTCTTGGGATGCCTAGTAACCTCGAAGGGAATCGAGGCCAACCCAGACAAGGTACAGGCCCTGGCATCCATGGAGGAACCAAAGACAGTCAAGGAAGTGCAACAATTGACAGGCAGGGTTGCAGCTCTAAACAGATTCGTACCAAGAGCGGCCGAGCAAAGCCTCCCTTTCTTCAAAACTCTCCGACATGCACAGAAATTCAACTGGGGCGAAGAACAATCGAAAGCATTTAAAGAGTTAAAGGAATACCTCGTAGCAATGATCAAATTATCACCACCAACCCAAGGAAAAGACCTTCTCCTCTACCTCACAGCATCCGAATCAGCAGTAAGCGCTGCAATAGTGCAAGAAATCGAAATTGAAGGCATTTTGAAGCAGTTGCCAGCTTACTTCGTCTCCGAAGCATTACTGGAGCCAAAAAGTCATACTCTGAGCTCGAAAAAATCGCATACGCATTACTCATGGCATCAAGAAAGCTCAGGCATTATTCAAAGCTCATAAAGTAACAGTGGTCACCGACAAACCTCTAGCTGAGCTGTACGCAAACAAAGAAGCTTCGAATAGGATCAGTAAATGGTCTGCAGAACATTCCGGATTCAACATCGAGTTCATGAGATGAAATGCAATCAAGTCCCAAGTACTAGCTGACTTCGTAGCAGATTGGACTTCCCCAAAACACGAAACTCCAGATGAAGACAAAAAACAATGGACAGTCTACTGCGATGGACCATATTGCAGCAAAGGGGCAGCAATCTCCGCAATCCTAGTTTCACCAGGTGGAATCAAAACCAGATTCGCATCATGATTGGAGTTAAACAATCAAGAGATCCAAATCACAAATAACGTGGCAGAATATGAAGCACTCCTGCTTGGGTTACGAAAAATGAAATCGTTAGGAAAACAAAGCTTCATTGTGAGAACAGACTCGAAAATAGCAAGGGATCATATTGAAAAGGATAGCGAAGCCAGAAAACCAGAGCTAATCACTTATCTCGAAGAGGTCAGAGAAATGGAGAAATATTTCAAAGGATTCACTGTAGAGCACATCCACAGAAACGACAACAACGAAGCTGATGATCTAGCCAAGAAAGCAGCAAAGAATGAGGAGCTACCCAAAGACGTAATCTACGAGGTCATAACCATCCCCTCAATCAGAAAACAGTATCTTACGCACATTTGCTGGGAAGATTGGAGAGCACCAATCATGGCATATCTACAAGACAATTTCACACCCTGTTCGGCAACCGAGGCCAAAAGAATACCAGCAAGAGCAAAAGGATATCAGATGATACAAGGCGAGCTATACAAGAAGGGGATATCAGCTCCATGGCTAAAATGCATTGCAAGAGAACAAGGAACAGAAATACTAAGAAGCATTCACGAAGGGATATGCGGAACACACATTGGTCCGAGAGCCCTCGCAGCAAAAGCAGTCAGGCAAGGAATGTTCTGGCCGACAATGATAAAGGATGCAGACGAAGTAGCAAAGAAATGCAAAGCATGCCAAAAGAACGCAAGCAACCAGAGGACTCAATGTTCATTGCTACAGCTCATAACACCCTCTTGGCCATTGCAAAGATGGGGAATAGACTTGGTGGGGCCTCTCCCAACAGCTCAAGGAAACTGCAGATTCGCAGTAGTCGCCGTGGAATATTTCACAAAATGGATCGAAGCAAAAGCCCTGGCATCGATAACCTCGCATACAGTGCAAAAGTTCTTTTGGCACAACATCATCTGCATATTCGGGGTACCAAAAGAGATAACAGTAGAGAACGGAAAGCAATTCGACAGCGAGTCATTCAGAGACTTTTGCATGACAATGGGCACCAAAGTAAAGTATGCATCCGTATATCATCCACAGTCAAACGGCGCAGTCGAAAGAGCCAATGGCATCATTTTTTCGACTATAAGGAAGATGCTCTTTGATCACAAAAAGGGAAAATGGATCGACGATCTGCCAATTGCAGTATGGTCACACAACACTACAGAATCCTGGGCTACCAAGTTCACCCCTTTCAGACTGCTATTCGGAACCAAAGCGGTGGTACCAGAAGAGATCAAGGCCAAAACTCTAAGAGTGACATTCAGCAGTGAAGAAGGTGAAAAAGAAATGGTGGAAAAAGACTTAATCGAAGTCGATCGGCTCATTGCCTCACATAACCTCGAGTCATACCAAAGGCAAACACAAAAGTGGCACGATCCAAAGGCGAAGATAAGAGAGATCAGAGTTGGAGACCTGGTAATCAAAAGAAAGCACAATGCAGAAAACTTATCCAAATTCGAGGAAAAATGGGAAGGACCATACATTGTCACAAAAAGCTCGAGGCCAGGGTCTTATCATCTCTCCACCGAAAATGGAGAAGAGTTACCCCACTCATGGAACGTAGAGCAACTTCGCAAATATTACAACTAGATCGGAACAAGCAAAGGTGTACAGTCTTCTCCAAGTTTTAGTTCTTTTTATAAACGTCAACTTCGTAAATGTGCGGAACTATAAGCACAAATACGAAATACCTTTTTCTTCTCTTTCTTTCATCGCAAAAGGTCGTACTCTTTTCCTCACAAAAGGGGCTCCAGGAAACTGGAGGTGAGGTTTTTAATGAGGCGAACCTATGTAAACTTACTCAAAAAATCAATAAAGGAGATCCCCCTAAAAAAGCACTTGATCAACAAACTTATCGAGGTTAGAGATATAACCTCGCAAAAAAGACCTCGAGCAAAATAGCCCGAGGCTAAGGTCAGAGATATAACCTCCCAAAAAAGACCTCGAGCAAAATAGCCCGAGGCCGAGGTTGGAAATATAACCTCGCAAAAAAGACCTCGAGCAAAATAGCCCGAGGCCGAGGTTGGAAATATAGCCTCGCAAAAAAGACCTCGAGCAAAATTGCCCAAGGCCGAGATCAGAAATATAACCTCGACAAAAGATCTCGAGCAAAATAGCCCGAGGCCGAGATCAGAAATATAACCTCGACAAAAGATCTCGAGCAAAATAGCCCGAGGCCGATGTCAGAGATATAACCTCGCAAAAAAGACCTCGAGCAAAATAGCCCGAGGCCGAGGTTGGAAATATAACCTCGCAAAAAAGACCTCGAGCAAAATAGCCCGAGGCCGAGGTTGGAAATATAGCCTCGCAAAAAAGACATCGAGCAAAATTGCCCAAGGCCGAGATAAAAAATATAACCTCGCCAAAAGATCTCGAACAAAATTGCCCGAGGTCGAGGTTAGAAACACAACCTCGCAAAAACCTCAAGCAAAAAAACCCGTGGTCTAGATCAAACAAGGAAAACGAAAAAAGCAACAGAGTTGCCCTATTTCGAAAGTAAAATAAGAGAACGTGCTCTTTCAGATCCGTTGCTCGAAATAAGAAGCGATGAATAAACGCAAAGGGGCTATCGAGGGAGGGGACGCCTTTTTTCAAAAGGCAAAAAAGAGAGAAGCCCCCTTTTACATTTATTCAAAAACAGGTTTTACCAAGCAACAAACACATTAAAACAAACCACCTAACTGTACTTTCAAAAGGACGCGAAGTTAGGCGAAATCATAATCTCCTCAAGGGTCAAAAGACCACTTTAAAAGAGAGGGGGAAGTCAAGTCCCAGCAAGAGAGAAAAATGAGCAAAAGAGAAAGAAAGTTCTCCTCAGGAATGAGAGGCAACAGGAATTGCAAGGGTACTTGACGACAGCACCCACTCAGACTAAGGACCATCAATAGCAAGGGCCCATGGATACTTCGTTCAACAACGCTCCCTTAAGTAGTGGAATCCTGGACAAGAGCGCATTTGCTTCAAGGCAGCCTCGTGATAACAAGGGAATCGACAGGCACGAAAGCCCAGGAAGAAGCCAAAGAATAGTTAAGCGTTTTCTCTAGCAAAAACGAATCTAAAGGTCATGATCTTATAGAAAGAGAACAAAGTACAAACAATTTCAAGGGAAAAGAACGCCTACGAATCTGATGCATACACTCGCAAGGAAAATAAAGGTCAAAGTTAATTACGAGACCAATACAAACAAAGTGTTGAGCAGCGCAACATTCAAGTTGTTCTTGAATCCGCAAACACCCACTTAAAACAGTTTTTACATAAATTAATCTCTCTCCTAATAACTAGATCTCCCCCTCCTCTTGGGAAGATCTTGCTTCGTCATTAGCAGGAGGCGAATCCAGGTCGTCATTTCTTTCCTCTTCGCTTTCTTCCTCTCCATCCTTTTCAACATCCGCGCCCTCGTCTTCATCCTAGAAAAAAGGGGGTTGAGAAAGAAAGAGTTAAAGATAAGCCTTTCGCAAAAGAAAAGAAAAGTTACTCAAAAACAATTTATACCTTCGAAGAGGAATCTTTAGCCATGTCACAACCATAGACGTTCCAAAAGTCTCGCAAGAAGCAGCGTTTCATAATCTCGACCTCTTTGGAGCTAGATGAAGATAAATCTCCGAAGTCAGAAAAATGAAACCCAGGGCCGGAAACTCGAAGAAGCAGGTCTTTATCTTCTTTTTCAAGAAATCTGCCGAGGCCATCAGTACATATAAGCGCAAAGTTGTCGCCAGCAATCGAAAAAATGTCCCCGAGACCGGAGAACTCCTCTTCAATCCAAGACAAGAAATTATCCACGCTCAATTCTTCTGGCAGAGCATAAGGAGTGGCCCCAAATTGCTTGAGAGAGTTCGAGTACGAATCAAAGATCCGGGTTACTCTCTCAACATCAAGAACTTTTGAAGAGGCCAAAGATTCCTCAGCTTCCTTTAGCTTAGCCTCCAGAGAAGTCACTTGAGTCTTAGCTTCTTTGGCAACATCAGATTCATGGACAACGGCTTCTCGGAGATTATTGATTACCACCTGGTTTTTATCATAATCTTTCTGAAGAACATCAAGCTTTCTACTGGCAGTATCTCACATGTCTTCAATCCTAGTTAAGTCTTTTCGAAGCTTGTCTTAACATCCCAAAGCCTCTCATTCTCTCTCTCCAAGAAACGAAGCCGGTCAGCTGCAGTTTTAGACTTTGAGGCACAAACTGCATTGATAAGCTTAACCTAAGAAAATACAACGAAATAAAAAACATAAGATAAATATAAAGAGAGGAAGAGACGGAGATAAAGCAGTAGAAATAAACATGAACCTTCTGGGCTGTGGAGACGCTCAAACGAGATAGCTCTTCAAAATCAAGGTTCTCCAGTGATGCTTTAAAATATAAAAAAACGAAGACAAAATATAAGGAACAAAGAAGAAACTAAACAGGAAGTGGTGCCAAAATATTTTCTCACCTAGCATCTCAGCACTACCCTCACCAAGTTCAACAAAAGAAGAAGCCAATTTTTGAGGGTGATTTGCAACTGTCTCCTCAGGGATCTTTTTTCCCTTGGCATCAACAATCTCGACCCAAAAATAGTAAGCAAAGTAAGTAAACAACGAAAGAAACTTAGCGAGCAAATACAGTACAACTAAAATTACTGACCTCGTGTTCGGCTTTGGTTGCTTTATCCTCCTCGATGTTCACTTCCCTGACGGCCGGCTCTGTATAATACAAGGTGAAGTTATGCTCTAAGAGCTCAAGAAAGTTCGGGTCAAATTCTCTTGGAGATTTCGAAACCACACTCAAAATCGAGCCAGCGAGGCTCATTCTAGCACTAGGGCATTTCATGTAAGGAACAAACAAACCTTCTCCCGAAGCAGCAAAAGTGCCTGCCAACTCCTCCATAAATCCCGCTGTGCCGAGGTCATCGCCTGTAACACCAGCAATCTCTAGGAGTCCACATGCCGCATCAATAGCCTCTTCCTCCTTCTCAGCCTCGGTCACAGGGCTGTCCAGCAGCGATGGATCCATCTTACGAGTCAATCGAGGTTTCTTGTAAGACACAGAAGTAGATTGTTGCACATCGATAGTCTTTCTCTTCTGAGTTTCGAGCTGTTTTGTTTTCGCCTGAGGAGCATCTTGACTCGAGGATACTAACACTTTCGACGAAGTTTTCTTGTATCTTCGAGTCACTCCAACTTGTTCGGATCCAACATTACCAGCAGGTTTCATACGTTTTTGGGGCTTGAAGGGTTTCACCCTATCCCCATACTTGACTCCCATTTCTATCCATGGTCGATTCAAACGACTTGGTTTCTCGAAGAAGTCAATCATAGATTTTTTCTCTTTTTCTGTAAGAGGGCCAACCAAAGATTTCGCGGCCCATTCAACGTTAGAAACTAGATCTTCATAGGTCACATCAGCAGGCTTCGTGAGTCCAAAAACAGCAAAAGTAGTGGACAAATCGAAACCAGGTATCTGCCTCTCCTCAACTCTGAAGGGTTTCCAATCGGTTCCCAAAGGCCAGATTTCGGCAGCCAGAAACTCCTCGACTACATCACGGCCTGTCAATCGCCGGGTAGCATGGTTAAAGCAGCGACTGTTCTTCTTAAAAGATTCAGATCTTTAATCGAAATCAATCACAGTAGATAGCTCGATATCGCCAAGGGGGCCAGCAAAATGATAGCTAATGTCACCAGAGTCCGGAGAAGTGAAGCCAACCTTAACATAAAACCAGGACTTCAGCCAGTTCACATCCCAGCGGTTCCGTTGAGCGTAGGTGAAGTCAATCTTCGTGATCTTCAGGGCGGCACTTCGACGACGCGAAGTAAAGGTTGCAACACCAAATTGCCTAACATTCTCTTCCCCGCCTTCTTCTAAGAAGATTGACCTCTTTTGAAGATGAAGCTCGTTAAAGCGGCCGAAAGTGTCGAGATCAACATCACCACCGAATGTTTTCAGCCCCCAGAAAAACTTCGACAGTTGAACAAAAGAATTGGGTGTCAACTGATGAAGCTTGACGTTGAAGCGATCCAAAATATGAGGCAGCATAGGATCACAAGGAAAACGAAGCCCAGCAGTAAAGAACTCAGAAAAAACAACAGCCTCTCCGAATTGGGGATCAGGAGTAGTCTCGTGTCCAGGAGCACGACCAACACCATCGGGAAAAATCCATTTTGTACATACGACGAAATCATACTAGCGGTAACAGAAGACCGACCGAAGTGAAGAGTTTTCAGAGCCGATTCACCAACGAGCTCGTTAACGTTGGCTTCGACCCCCTCTAGATCCTCGCTTCCCGGATCAGAGGCCAGAGGACTGTCCTCCCTCTCCGCATCAGAGATCGGAATTGCAGTAATTTTGACACGAGCCATTCCCGAAACTAATAACAGAAAACAATTAACAACACAAAGAAAGAAACGAGGATAAAGATTTTTCAAAACTAACCTCTTTTGATCTCGAAGAGCTTCAAGAATCTTAATAGACAGCAATGAGGGGAGCCAAACGAAAGCAATAGCCCGACTTCAAAGTTAGAAGCGAAGGTAATCCTGAGGGGGGGTAACCTCTACTATTTATAGGCACGGTAAGTTTTCAAAGATCGCGACGGTTGGAAGGTGAAAGGGCGCCAAAGTAACCGCCAACTTTCTTTCCAAGGGGACGCCTTTTGGGTTTTGTTTTCGTCCCAGGAGTTCGAGGGTCAAAAAGCAACGAGCTCGAATCCAAGGACGAAGGGGCTACTGTTGGGGAGACGTCCCTTGGGAACATGGTTTTTATCTTCGCAGGAAATCTGATTGATCGCTGAGCACGGAATTAGAAGATCCGAAGAATCTAATTCGAAGAGGTTAAAGTTTCGGGCGGGACTGAAGAAGTCAAGACGAAGAAGACAAGCGTGCGGGACTAAAAGCCTAGGCGAAGAGGGAAAGGAATCCGTTTCCCACTGCGAAGCTGGAACGATGGTTGGCGGGAAGCAACGATCGTCTGAAGCTAAAATAGTTAATAGGATTTTGGCGGGAAGTAACAGTCATGTAAACACACGAGGTTGCCCCTATAAATAGCAGGTCGACAGTAACTGTACGGGATGATGTTTTTTGGAGACAAAAAGATAATTGCAATCTTCTCATTGTTTGTAATACCAGAAAAACCGTGTTACAACAGACTGGGAGTCAGCCTCGCAGCATGACAGCCTCGCGGCATGTGCCAACCTCGCAACAACTTTGTGACAAACAAGGACCCTGGCTGTCAAGCTGCCATCGGACACCAAAAATATGAAGGCTTACGGCATGGCCGCATGGCCCGAGCAGCACAGAAGATGCATGCCTATCCGTTATCCGGGAAGCTAAGAATAGAAACATGCAAATAGATACTGCGAGATCAGGCATTGCAAAATGTCATTTCGTGAATTGAAGATGTTCGATATAAAAAAATCACCGAAGCTGCTGAATCTGCTGGTCGAATTGCTCAACGAAGCCACTAGGTGCCCAAACCACGTATCAATGATGAATATTCACTTGCGACGACAAATAGCGAAGCTTCGTGGTCGAAGCAATCAACTCATGGTTTTACTTCACGACCACGTCATTGACAAAATTCGCGATGCCTTCGCAGAAAAATTACCCTCGAAATCTTTATGAAACTATCTTCGGAGACCAAAAGGAAGTCAACTCTTTTAAACTCTATCGAAACACCTTCGTTGGCCCCTTTTACACATTTAATCAAAACTATCTTTTGGACCGTCCTGACACCTCGGGCTGGGTCCTGCCAGATTGGTTTCGAATGGGAAAGTACATTAGTTACTTCGAACCCAATTGCTCAAGAATTGAAGCATATATCTTCCCTCCCCAACCAAAAGTTGTGCAAATGTCTACAAAACAAATGACCTTAAGCAAGCTTAAGGCCGAGGCTAAAAAGAAACTAGCCTCAAAGAAAAAAAGCCTCAAGGCGTCAAGCTTGAGGTAGAGGCACAAACAAATTTGCCTCGAACAATCAAAAGACCTTAAGCAAGATAGCTTAAGGCCGAGGATAAAAAGAAACTAGCCTCAAAGCAAAAAAACCTCAAGACAAAAAGCTTGAGGTAAAGGCACAAATAAATTTGCCTCGAACAATCAAAAGACCTTAAGCAAGATAGCTTAAGGCCGAGGCTAAAAACAATCTAGCCTCGAAGCAAAAAAGCCTCAAGGCGTCAAGCTTGAGGTAGAGGCACAATAAATTTGCCTCGAACAATCAAAAGGTCTTAAGCAAGGTAGCTTAAGGCCGAGAATAAAAAGAATCTAGCCTCGAAGAAGAAAAAAACCTCAAGGCAAAAAACTTGACGTAGAGGCACAAATAAATTTGCCTCGAACAATCAAAAGACCTTAAGCAAGATAGCTTAAGGCCGAGACAAAAAGAATCTAGCCTCGAAGAAACAAAATGAGCCTTAAGGCAAAAAACTTAGGATAGAGGCACAAATAAATTTGCCTCGAACAACCAAAAGACCTTAAGTAAGATAGCTTAAGGCCGAGACTAGAAAGAATCTAGCCTCAAAGAAAAAAAAGAGCCTCAAGGCAAAAAACTTAATGTAAAGGCACAAATAAATTTGCCTCGAACAACCAAAAGACCTTAAGTAAGATAGCTTAAGGCTTAGGCTAAAAAGAAACTATCCGCGAAGCAAAAAAAAAAGCCTCAATGCAAAAAACTTAAGGTAGAGGCACAAATAAATTTACCTCGTGCATCATATTACCTTCGATTTAGCGAAGCTGCTGGGCCAAGTGCCAAGTATTGAGCAGTCATAGCACGAAGCTGCCAGCCTGCGTTAGGTAGCAAAGATGAATAGCTGATGACTTCAGCTCGCACGCATGACCACTCACAGCTGCACAATTGCAAAGCGCACCCTCGATCGTTAGGCAAGCAGGAGGATTCCACGCAATATGGCTTTCCATGGCTCCATGCACGAAGCCAGTGTTGCCAATTGGGTAACAACTTTGCAACAAACAACGATCCTAGCAGTCAAGGTAAACTTGCATCTAGCAAATAAAAGTAAGCATGCATGCACCATCCCACACAAAATCGAAGCTTGCTGTTCCAAAAAAAAAATGCTCAACTTCGCAACAAACAACGATCCTAGCAGTCAAGGTAAACTTGCATCTAGCAAATAAAAGTAAGCATGCATGCACCATCCCACACAAAATCGAAGCTTGCTGTTCCAAAAAAAAAAATGCTCCTGGAGATTTGATACCATAACCTCGAGCATCGAAGGTTATGTCGTTACAGACTCAAGTAACGTGCTTTTGCTAATCAATCTCGACTCATCTTCATATAGCTACGATTACCTCAAATTGAAAAAAAACGCAGCTCTAGTATATGCCCTTTGAAATATCCTTTCTTCTTAAGTATTACTTTGAATAATTTGCCCTCAGCCTTTCCATTTTTTACAAAAGGAAAAAAGGGTGCATATTCTTTTCACTTTATCCTTTAATGATTTGTTTTTGGCAAGAACAAAGTTGTATTGATATTGGAAACACCAAAGCTGTACGTAGAACCTGCCCACTCAATTGCTCAATAAAGCCGCTAGGCCAAAGCACCGTCTATCTTAGTCATTTTTGGCAATAGTACTGGAAGGCTGGTGGAAGGAAATTAAGGAATGAAGTTTATATTCCCCCTCCCCAAGATAAATAACTCAGTCATGCATGTTGCCTTCGTTTGTTTCCATCTCAATTTTTAACACCTTTATTATCTATCACCTGTTCGGAACTGCAGACAAGAGGAAGAGGTCCAAATTTGCTTTCCACATCAAAGCACCAAGCGAAGTTGCTACTTGAGACTGACCAAAACTACGGCCATCTGCTCGCATATTAACCACTAAATACCAGTTATTAAGACGAGAAAAATATCCCATGGTATTGGTCTAATATATTTATAAAAAGTTGAGAAAAATACCAATTACTGTGAGACGTGATCTCTAAGAGGTTTGCGACCTCTATAATGTGATTTTTCAAAAGTCGGGTGACAATTCATAAGTATATATGCAGTTCGAGTATAACATATTTACCTTAGTCTAAAATCACTTATCTGAATTCTGTCAACGGAACTATTGTATAAAGATCGATGCCTTCGAGGGCTCTTTTGGTGCCCCTAATCAAGGTTTAGACTGTTGGATTGCCTTCGTTTGGGAATATAGTCGTATCACCAGGAAAAAAAAACAAAGTTGCAATATATCCACATTCACCAAGAGCATGCGAAGCTGCCGTCCATGGCTGGAAGTTGTGTAAGCATGTGACACACTAATTAAACACAATAAAGCTTCAAACAACTACACGAACAATTAGCTTTTTGTCACTTTCGGGATATGAAGATATACCATCATTTTTTATTCGTGATATTTGCATGGACATGAACATACACATGCTACGTGCACATGCATCTTTTTCTACCACGTTTTCTCAAAATTCTACCTTCATTGCCTTCGAGCAACAAGGTTCACAACCCTACCACGAAGCTGTTTCTCGAACTCAATACTTGAAGCGAAGCTGCCAAACGAAGCTGAGCCACGTGTCGCTCACGAGCTTCGACACCGAAGCTACCAGTTATTGCGCATTATGGTTCACACGAAGCTTATGTACACGATTAAAAGTTACTTCAACGTGCCAGCAATCAAAAAAAAATGTCAAGTCCTTTGTCTGATCCCAGCAAACTGTGGTCGCCACACAAGTACGGATGTACCAAACTCCACTCGAAATTAAAGAACGCCTCTGCGTCACTTCACTACCGGATCCAGGCTCTTTGTCGTGAGCCTGGCACTCTCGGCAAAGCCTTTGCCGAGAGCCGGCTCTCGGCAAAGCTTACTCGGCAAAGTTTTTCTCGGCGAAGCTCCCTTTGCCGAGAGCTTTTTGTCGGGATCACGGCAAAGCCTTTGCCGTGTGCACCGTAGGTATTTGCCGAGAGCATGTAGCCTCTCAGCAAAGCCTGGCCCTAACACCGGTGAGACGGCGTTGCGCCGTCTCTGTGGGGCCCGCAGCTGGGTTTGTCGAGAGCCAAGTGCGAGGCTCTCGGCAAAGAACTCAAGGTTTGCCGAGAGCCACGTGCGAGGCTCTCTGCAAAGGTGCCATTTTTTGCTGTGAGCCACGTGCGAGGCTCTCGGCAAAGGTGCAATTTTTTGCCGTGAGCCACGTGCTAGGATCTCGGCAAAGAGCCCATGGGGAGGGCAGGCGCGGGGCCTCTGCACAGGGCTTTGCCGAGAGCCTGGCCCAGTGCTCACGGCAAAAAATGGCACTTTGCCGAGAGCCTGGCCCCTTGCTCACGGCAAAAAATGGTATATATGAAGTAGAAATATGATGAGTAAAATCATGAAGTCCTATTTGTTTACATATTATTTCATTATTTCATGTGTATTTTAGTAAATTTTCATTATTTCATGTATATATGAAGTAGAAATATATATCAAATTATTCTGAAAAAACACCAAATTTTGACATAGACCATGTTATAGTGTCTATAACATGTGCACAAAGTTTTGCATGCAAACTCAAATTTAAAGTTCCCTTTGAGTTCAAATTCTAGAGATCACATGTGATGTTTACGAAACTTCTACGGAGATGTTCGGATTTGTGCATGGTTTGACACAAAATTGCCCGAAACCTCGTATAACTTTTCCCACACTCTTAGTACACCAAATCATTGGATGTCTACAAAAATCATGATTTTCGGACTCCATTTGCTATTTTTAATAATTGCAAAACTATTAATCCACGTGGTCTTTTCCATGTTTTCATCAAAATATACTCTTATTTTGTTGGTAAGGCTTCACATCACACTTACTTACATGAATCTCATTAGTTAATTCATTTTTTACCATTTTTTAAATCATTTCTCTATTCAACTTCGAATTATTCCATAAACCCAACAAATTGATACAAAGAAATTAAAAATAGCAAACAAATTGGTAAAATAGTCAAATGCTCATATGTTGTACTTTGTAGGATGTGTGAACTAAGAAAATTTGTTTGGCCGTTGAAATGTGAAAAATGTGGGACACGTTTGCCGAGAGCCGCGAGGAAGCTCTCGGCAAAGCATGCTTTCGCCGTGAGGCTCTGGAAAGCTCTCGGCAAACCTTGCCTTTGCCGTGAACTTAGGCAAAACTCTCGGCAAAGAGGCTGCCACGTGGCCATGCCGACCTGACGGATGCCGTGCCACGTGTCCAGTTTTGCCGAGAGGACGTCCGCTGCTCTCGGCAAAGCACCCTTTGCCGTGAGCACCATGTAGGCTCACGGCAAAGAGGTTGACAGCCGTTAGCCGCCCCACACGCCGTCTCTGGCGGCGGGAGCACGAACGTGTCACGTGATCACGTATGCCGAGAGGTCCAAGTTTGCCGAGAGTGTCTTTGCTCAAGCTCTCGGTGAAGTTCGCGTTCGTCGAGAGTTCAAACTTTGCCGAGAGCCCAACCATATAGGCTCACGGCAAACATTGTTGTTGCCGACGGTTGTTCCTTTGCCGAGAGTCTAGAGGCTTGGCTCACGGCGAACGTCTGATTTGCCGAGAGCCCGACATTTGGCTCACGGCAAAGATTGAAGCTCTCGGCATATTAGGATTTTCCGGTAGTGCTTGCATGGAGCCAAACATCACCTTCGATCATCAATCTAATAGAAAATGTTGGAGTTCAAGCAATTAATTAGCTCTCTCTGAGATGCTATGCAGCTTCGCATCCTCAGCAAGCAACAGGGCAGCGAAGCTAACAAGATCTTCGGTGAATCAGATAAGTAACCACGGCTTAATCAATTTAATCAGCATCCTCTAGTATCTTACTACGCAAAGGTTTTATCCTTTTTAGTTGAACAATTTAGTCTAACCCTATAACCTTCGATGATGCTCTTTTACAAACTAATGTGCAAACCATAGATGGGAAGTTAATAATTTATCTTATATTAAAGATGTTTCACTAACTATTTTTGTGTTGCAGGATGTATCCTGTAATAAGATTATTACGTACTTATTTGCATTTTGTCACTGCCTTTTGAGTCTTTGTTTTACATCATTCAACTACATGTTTGATAATTTTTCCATTATCTACCCAAGTTTAATAACTCAATGAAACGAATATAACAATGTCGAAAAGCAGTCGCGAGCTGCTCTATCGACAAAACCTAAGGAAATATAAGTACGAACCTTAGAGAGATTCGTTACTTATGGGAAGCTTGCTGAGCTCGGATGAGCTGTCAGGCGATGTCTACCATGATAATAGCATACATATGTTGTTTTGCACATCTTAAGTTTTACCTTCTAAGTTGTATTTAGGGAATTTAATCTCACAATTTAAAGATCGAAGTCAAATTAGTTTATTAAAATACTTTTCATACAGTCAACTTAGTATGATAAAGGAGAGATGCAGATCATAACTTCTCTCTTGGTGTCCACTCACCTCGGTCGCTAGTTCGGCTCGAGGGGCTCGCCGTCCATGACTTCGGCGCCAGAACAGACGAACCTCCACCGCTAGTTCGGCTCAAGGGGCTCGTCGTCCACGACTTCGTCATCAGCTCCGACTCGTCTCCGCCACTACTTCGGCTCGAGGGGCTCGTTGTCCATGCTTCATCATCAACTCCACTCACCTCCGCCATTACTTCGGCTTGAGGGGCTCGCTACTTAAACTCCTGAGCTCAGCAGAAGCTCACCATCAGCACTTCAACAAATAAGTCAACTCAGGCCATGACGACTACAACTAAGTTCACTACGACAACCACATCCACTACGTGAGATTTTCCTCTCACGAGCACCAGCCAAGAGGGGCTAGCTGGGGTGTACTGGAGGACAAGTACATCCTTGAGGACGGAATCTTGTCCAGCGCTCGTTCGAGAAGACTCGAAGGCAACGAAGCCACCCTCGACTACTTTTTCTGCTATATCGATTTCTGGCAGTGCACGAATGAAGATGCTTGTTGAAGCTTGGGGTGTACTGGAGGACAAGTACATCCTTGATCATGGAGCTTCGACTGGCGCTCGTGAAAGAGGACTCAAAAGGCAACGTGGCTACTACTACATGTTTTTGTCCTTTTTTTATACAGTTGTAGCTATTAGGCCTTGTTGTACCAGCCAAGACTAAATAGCTGAGGGGCTACTATTGGGGAAGCGTCATTCGAAGCTAGGATTCGAAGCTAAGTTATTTAGAGGAACAAGATTGGCTTCGAGGGAGAAGATGACTGATTTGAAGGAGAATCGAAGAAGCCAACCCAAAGAAGACAAACAGTGACCTTTGAGGCCAACTGCGATACAAGGGAGGCCTCGAAGCTAACTGTGAGACAAGGGAGGCCAGTCTACACGAGGTCAAATCATGAAGAGGAAAAGGACGAAGTTAACTGGAGCCTTCCTACGACGAGGCTGAACCAGGAGTTGGCGGGAGGCAACGGTCGTCAAGAGTTAGAATTAGTCCGTAGAGTTATGGCGGGAAGTAACGGTCATGTAATGCGAAGATGACCCCTATAAATAGTAGATGAACAGTGGCCAAAAGGGGCATGTAATCAAAGAATAGCTGAATACATCACACTGTTTGTGATACAAAATTCTGTGTTATAACACATGGCAATTCCCCACCATGTGTACCTGTTGCTCAAAATGCCAGGTCCCAACAAGGTCACCTCAGACGGAGATGACCCCGTCCGAGGTGACCTCAACAAGTCCTACCAGTGCGACAACAAAGCTGTCGGGCTGGCCATGAAGGCCGCCACCGACGCTGCTCAGAAGGAAATCCTCCTGCTCCAGGATCCTCCCGCTGAAGCAGAACCAGAAGACAAGCTCGAGATAGAGAAGGCTGGCAAGCGGGTCACCCCAAAAGATGAAGTGGCCACCAACGAGATCGACCTCCACACCGGCGATCCGTCCAAAACGACCATCATCGGGGCCGGCCTCGACCCCAAATAGGAAGACGCGCTCGTCAACTTCCTACGAGCCAACTGGCGCATCTTCGCATGGAAGCCATCTGACATGCCAGGTGTCCCCAAGGAGTTGATCGAGCACGCCTTGAACATCGACAAGAACACCAAGCCACGCCGCCAACGCCTATGTCAGTTCGCCCAGGAAAGGAAAGAAGCAATATAGAAAGAGCTCAAAAAGCTCCTAGCCGTAGGATTTATTAGGGAAGTGTACTACCCCGATTGGCTGGCAAACCCAGTCCTTGTACCAAAACCTAATAAAGAATGGAGGATGTGTGTCGACTATACCGATCTCAATAGGCATTGCAAGACTGATCCTTATGGTCGCCCCCGTATCGACGAAGTTGTTGATAGCACTGCTGGCTGTTCTTTCCTTTGTTTCCTTGATTGCTATTCTGGGTACTACCAGATCTCCCTAAAGGAGGACGATCAAGAAAAAACGCCGTTCATAACACCGTATGGCGCATATTGTTACAAAACAATGTCGTTCAGACTTAGGAACGTCGGAGCTACAAAACAGCGGCAATCCAAAATTTCCTGGCTCCACAACTACACCGCAACGTCGAGGCCTATGTCGATGACGTAGTGGTCAAGACAAAGAACCCCAATGACCTGACCGCCGACCTCCAGGAAACCTTTGACAACCTCAACAAGTGGCGATGGAAACTCAACCCTATGAAGTGCGTATTCGGAGTTCCCTCCGGTAAACTTCTAGGTTTCATTGTCAGCAACATAGGCATCAAAGCTAATCCGGTCAAAATTTGGGCGGCACTAGACATGCCTACACCAACATGTGCAAAGGATGTACAGAAGTTAACCGGCCACATGGCGGCGCTCAAAAGATTCATCTCTAAGTTGGGGGAACGAGAAGTCCAAGTGCGTCCAACTCAAGGACGTAGAAATCAACAAATTCCAGAAGAAGTCCTACAAGAAGAACTTCGCCAAGATGTAGCAATGCTTCAGACGGTGATGAGCTCGGGGGCTTGTTGGGTGTACTATCTGACAGTATAGGAACCCCGTCCGGTATTCCCAAACAGGTAGGCCTACCTCAAGAAGGCCTACCTGGTTAGGAGCCGCCAGAAGAACACCGACTAGGGTATCCCACTGGTCTGTGGGATGACTTAGCACCCAAGATAATGATCCACCAGATCTGGCGATAAGATCAACAATATCCAAAAGATTTAGGGGAGTTAGGATTAGGCGACTTCCTTACTCTCATTTAGATCTACACTACTTAGGCTACCCCCTAGTAGGATCGCCGGTGTAAAACACCAACAATTTGCTCTTAGTCGGATTAGATCTAATCGTGGTGATTAGTCTAAGCCTTGCGGATTCATCTTAGTGGTGCGCGGGAGGCCGGTCACTGGGATCCCTCGTGTAGTGACAGTATGCGGGAGGAGTAGGGCCAGTGGAACGTGTATTGTGGAACCGTGTATTGGCGTTTCTTAACGTCACTGAATTTGTGTCGTTAGAAAGCCAGTGGGAAACTCTTGCCCTTTAGAATAAAATATTCCGTAAGCGCACAGAATGACCATGTAGCACTTCACATTGGAGTATTCCAGGGTCTTGTAAATTTCCACGGTGAAGCACTATGGTTAAAGTGATATTGAAAACTTAAAATAGGAACACAATCTAGAAATATTCACCAGCTATCTTAGACGAGATAACTGGGGCGCAAGGATATGATATAAAGTGCCCAAGATAACTTAGCTTATCTAAAAAGGTAAGCTAGATAGAAGGTCATAATAACTAGCGACACAGGAGACTTCTACACTTACAGAAAAGGAAAGACGTTGTGAGAACAACAAGTGAGAAAGATTCCTAAGACACTTCTAAACTTATCAGAAAGCCTCTAAAGATCTAGACTAGAACTCTACCTAGCTGTCAGGAAACTAGAGCTTACTTCGGCGGCTGGAAGAGGAAAGGTCGTAGACAGGGTAGAAGAGGGACCTAATGGCAACCTGCAACCTCTGCTATGAAAACACCCGAATGTAGTGGTCGCACAAAGGATGGACAAGGTTGTCATCACTTGCCGCCTACCACTCTACTTCCATGGAATGGAACACACTTTCTAGCTAACACCTAGCCAAACACCACGTCTGGACTCGATGCTACTATTTCTCATGAGGCCTTCACGAGAAATCCCCCTCAACCTAGGAAACGATTAAATTCCCTAGTCCGGGCAAGAAAACCCGTAATGTAAAAGCCTGACAAACTAACTAGTCTCGAGCTGAATCTAAGGATATGATATGAAAAGATCACACTACTCTCCTAGATAAACTAAAGAAAGCAGATAAGGAAAGCTTAACTGATAAAGTAGAGAAGATAACTATATTGATAAAATATTTGAAGTATAAAATAAAAGATACAAGAACTTTACCCGAACTCCGAGAGACTCCGGAATCTCGAGGCAAGCTCAACTCGACTCTAACTCCCAACTCTAACCTACTGTAGAAAATATGGACAGGTAGAGAAGCTCCTTCTTGGTGTGTCTTGAGAAGTGAAGTGGAGGCCTTCTTTTATATCTTGAGCAGGTCGGTTGAGCATCTTGGCTGTTAAGTTAGCTCGGCATGCAACCATTCTCAGAAGGGCACCTGGAACGGAGTCGGTGGCTGGCCATTCGGCCGGTTCCTGGTCGATTGGCCAGGGATGGTGGCCATCTGGCACCACCTTACGCAGCAACACTCTAGATTGCCTCCTGGTGTCGGTAGTTGTGACGGTTATTAACTACTCGGCAGTTAAGATATGCAGGTGGGCCCTCTAATCCATGTGATGTGCCTTTCGGGCCCTTTGATCAAACTGTCATTGGATGAATGGCTTGAATGCTTTGCATGTGTTCTAGTTTGCTCTTGGATCAGTGACTTGGCAGTTGGCTGAGGTGGCTGGCCGATCGGCCAGGACTTGGCCGGTCGGTCAGGCTATTTGCCCATTTTCATTCTCTTTTCTGCCACATGTCCCTGCATTCACAACTTCACCAACACTTGTGCAATTGATTAAATATAAGTAAAATATACATGGAATGTTATGCAAAGCTCTCATTTTGTCCGAAATATTGACGGTCACAAGGTGTCATAATGGTCGTCAACACACCCCCAAGCTTATCTCTTTGCTCGTCCTCGAGCAAAGCTAAGACTTAGGCTCGGTGGATCAGGAGTTGCATCAATGCATACCCCTCACAAGTACCCAGTGCATAAACCTACACTCTAATGAAGTAGATTGAATCAATCCATACCTTTGCTCATCTATGGGGCTTACTGCTTGTCTTTCTTTGTCACATGTTGTTGAAAAGCTGAACGATCATCACTGGAGTTTCCTACAGTTGTTCAGGTTCCTTCTCGAGGAATAATTTTCGCAAAAGTGGTTAAATATCCCCGATGTTACTCTCGAGTCACTCAAGTGTATGAATCCTCACCTTGGTCAAGCCGACCATAACTCCTACTCTTATGGCTGATATGTGGAGTTTTAGGTAGGGTAGACAAGAAGCATACCTTGGTTACATTTGTTGACAAGTCGAATGATCATTCTCGAGAAGTAGTGCTCATCAAATTCCCATCCTTGGAATATAATGTTTAGGGAAGAGGGAGAGAATGGACTCACACATGGGAATTATGTGATCATTTGGAACTTATTGTACTATATTTTTGTGGATCTTTTCCTCCTTTCATTTCTCTCTTTCTCTCTCTCTCTTTTTAGAGAAGAGGATAGGAGCTTGGATCCTTGCTATCTTTCTGAATTCATGAGTATTTTTATTGGAGCCTTTCACATGGATCATGGATGAAATAGGTACACTGTGGAGATTTTGGGCTGATTGGTGGGATGTGTTGTCCGGTGGAAATGGATGTCAATACTCAGAGTGAGTAAGTAACATACCAGAAATTTTTTGAGGCTAGCAGACAATGGTTACGCAAAGGAGAAGGAATAGGTAGATGACAAGCACTTCCTTCAAGTGAACGAACCGCTCGACATGTCTCAAAATAACACAAGATTGCATATGGTGGCTCGAATAAATATTGCATATATGGCTCTGGTAGGTCATTTATCCATCGGGGACATTTTCCATGAAAACTTTTCAAAACTCCCGAGAGATTCCTTATTAAGCATGCATTCTTACTCTAGTTCAAACCATATCAATATTCCCAACAACTGGACTTGGAAATTAAAGCTCATGCTCCCACAAGAATAAATCATTGGGGATAACCACATGCCAAGTACTGAGAGAGTAAAGGATTATGTACGAGGCACATGTAAAGCGTAAACAGAGCAACTATTCATCATGTCCAAAATGAAAACTTGCGACCATGTATAAATTACTTGGAGAATTCTCTTCCTTTTTATTCTTCTTATTATTATAAATTTATTTATTATTATTATTATTTTCACATAGCATAGGAGACGAAGTCCTAGAATTTATTCAAAACGAAAAACAAAGCATGGCATTTCAAGAAGTCAAACGATAAGGGAATGACAGACAACTTACCTGTGGTACAGGGCACCTCCCCCAAGCTTCGTTGAAACTCGGTAATTGGACTGGTCGGGATTCTGCTGGTTGGCATCGAGCTCCAGATGCTGGAAGATGTTCGAGATGTCGTAGTGCATGGACGTCGCCATCACCCAGTTCTGCTATGTGAGATCCATGTTGTGTGCCATGTCCTGGTTCATCTTCTGCTGCTGCTGGTAGAGCTCACTCAGCCGGGTGTTGATCTGCGAGATCTCCCGAGTAAACGGGTTCTCGTAGTCATACCGGGCTGAAGTGGATGGACCGGCCTGTGGACCATAAGAACTCATACCTCCGGAGTAGTAGTACCTGGGATCCTGGCCATAGCCTGGTATGGCTCCTGTATACTGGCTTGACCCTCCTTGGTAGTAGTCATACGTTTGCTCGAAGGTCATGTTGGCAGTCGGACGAGGAAGCCATCCATGGTGCTACTCCTCACGATTCTCGGACGAGGACGGAACCCACTCGATGTGCCAGCCAGGAGGAACCTGGGCACGCTAAGTAGCACTAGCAAGGTCCTCAGCAACATGCATACCTGAAATAAAAGCCACAAGTAAGGCTGAGTATACTAATACTCAGCAAGGTTTACCCGTCGGGTGAAAACTGCATCACCGACTCCTAGACATGAGAGGCTTTTGGCTGGTGGGTTTGTTTTGCCAGAAAGCAGCTAACAGTGGATCCTTACTTTTATTATTTTGGCATCAGGTTCTAGTAGTTTTAACCATTCTAGATGAGCAACCTTTCTAAGCATACAAGTGGTGCAATACAATTTAGTACAAACAACAAGTTCATCATCCTCATATTTCCACTTGTTACTCAATGTAGCACAGCGGTCAAGCAGTCTCATTAACCACGAGAAGCGGGCAGTTCGAACCGAATTTCACTACCTGGCCAGGGAGAACCCAACACACACGGATAATGTCTGCTATAAAAGGCACAAACACTATCCAACATTTCCCTTCAATTCACAGTTCGGTGTCGGGTCCATTCCCTTAGGATACAAGGTTATCGGATACTCGCGGACTTATGCCGGCCGATCTCACGCATGTAACCACTTGTGTACTGCAAGGGAAAAACATTTCCAAGGAGAAATGGCCATCGGCCCTAGCGGCATCAATCGGGTACCGGGCTTACCGGTTCCCATAGGTCGGCATGTGTGTGGTACGTTCAAAAACTTAACACACAGATACCACACGTTACGACCTTAATCCAATTATCATACATGGACGGGAGATCTACACATACCATCCCGCCCGCCCATCATTATGATTCCAACATAAGTAAAGACAAGCAACTCCTATATCTCGCGAGTGATAGGAATCACTCAACTTGTAACGGTCCTAAGGCATTGCTCTACCGACCCTATCATACTAGTATTGCAAGACATAGGTACTAGAATTATGCAACTAGGGTATCCAAACAACTCCTTGAAACATAAATGCACAAGCATAAAGAATTCATAGCTGCATGAACTTTAAAGTTAGGTTATGCTCCGGGGCTTGCCTTCGTGCTCAGCTCATAGCTTGGGCTAAGGTGGGGTTAGATTGACTTGCTTCAATAGTGTTCTTCCGTCCTTGCGGTCGTCCTTCGGATTCCAGGATGAGTACGCATGTTCCGGGATCTATACGAGATGCACATGCATAAGATTTAAATTGATTTCAAGTTACTCTATTCACAAGAAAAATTTTCATGATGAACATGTTGAAATAATCACCCAGACAAAGATTTTTACTAAACTATCTCTTCATAAGGAAAGGGTGGGTTTATGCTTATTCTTATTTTTCCTCTGATGGTGATTGTACATATATAAAACCACAAATTTATTTCCTCATTTAGTGACTCAGTTCCGTTTTTGGATCACCTTAAATATCTAGCAATATTTATATACATGTGCCTATTATAAAGAATTGTGCTTCATTTTCTTAATTAAGCAAGATTTAAAACTCCTATTTGTGGCTCAAATATTATGATTCTACTTTGTGGTGAAACCTAATTTTTAACTCAGGTCATCGATTTTATTTGTTTTCTGCAGAAAAGGAAATTATTTTATTCAGCAAATGTTATTCCTAGTATTAGTGCAATTTCAGCCACTAGGAAACAAAATTGTATCCTAGAAAAATTAAATACATAGCAAAATAGAGTGAACTATTTATAGGAGGAAAATGAAGTCATGTTTAGTTCATCTATCAAGTGGGTACTCAGTTGTAGTAGCAAACATGAGCTAAACAAATGCTAATTCTTTTTCTTACCCCAATTTATTTAAGCATGTTAGCAGAGCTCAAATTGGGGTTTAGAATTTTTCTAAGATATCTGCTAACATGGATACACCACTGTACAAATTTGGATAATTTTTGTTGAAGGAATTAATTACTAAAATTCGAAGAAGGTTTCAGCTGAGACAAAATAAACAATTTATATCTGGGGCTAGAAAATATATCTCAGTGTAAGATTGATACTGTAAAACTGTTGTAACAAGAGTAACAACATATCCAAATATCACATTTATAGCTGCTGTAGTTTAGGAGTTATGCACAAAAGTTCATTTTCAAAGTTTAATTTTTATAGACTGAACCAAGCAACAAAAGCATACACATGCTGTGAAGGGAATAAAATAGACATCACCAGGAGTACAAATAATTTTGTTTTGCATTTTTCTGATATTTCTATGATTTTAAATTGAATTTACAAGTTCGTAGCTGTTACCCTAGATCTGAAGTTCCATATTTCGATCTAGCCCCTGGAACTTTTTAAAACCTCGCATCTAAGCCCCTGGAATCTTTCATTGGGAACCCTAAAAAAGGAAGAAGATGAGAGGAGGCCCCTGGCCAGCCATTGACGGCGAAATCCTCGCCGCCGGTGAGGTCTTGGCGAGGGGCAAGGGCACGGGGAGCATCACTGCGACGTGGGCTTTCCATTCCCCACCTTGGACAGGGGGATTGGAGGCAGGGAAGGGGGCGGCAGCGAGCTCCATGGCTGGCAGCCATGGCTGCCATGGCGGCGGCGCTGCAGGTGGAGTCCGCGGCGGCTGGGTGGCTGAGGAGGTTCCCTGCGTGGAGGAGAAGGAGTGGGGCGGCGTGGTGGAGGCTGTGGGGCAGCAGGACGCGGGGGAGGCGAGCTCGGCTTGGACATCAATGGTGGTGGCGTCCTGGAGAGGAAAGAGAGAGAGAGGCTAGGGTTTGGAATGCCGGTTCCGGGCTTAAATAGAGGAGGAGAAGGAGGGGTAGAAGTGAGTTTTTGCCCGGGCAAGGGAGGAGCAGGTGCCATGGGTGGCCAGTGGCCTCTGGCGCCACCGCCGGTTCTGCCCAATCGGGCACAGGAGAGAGACCGTGAGGAGGAAGGAGGCTGATAGGTGGGGTCAGGCTGTAAGTGAGATAGAGAAATTGAGTTCCTATATAAAAGTTTGGCTCCAAAAGAAATAGTTCCCGAAATCCAAATTTCGCAATTAAATACATTTTGGAAACCTTAGAACATCTAGTTTACTATGGAAATCCAAAAAGTTACAAAATAATGTTTGCTTGGCCAGAATTTAAATTCAAAAAGGTTTGAATTTGAATTTCACATCAATTCTTAGCCCTAGCATTTGAACTCCAAAAATATGGGGAAAAAGATGTAAATTCAACATTTGGGACCTAGTCTTTTATCAAATTTTTACCCATCAAAGTTATATTAGAAAATTTGGACTTTCTTTACAAGTCATAATTTTAATCCAATTTCAATTTCCACAATTTGAATTGCTTACAAAGCTTTTTGGAACAATGTGGTAAAGGGAAGGTGCCTTATTTTGCATACTAATCCATCTTCGTAAGACCAAAACTCAAGTTTTAATTATCTTCCTCATTCTATAGTGTTAGTCCAAGTTTTCACCCTTTTTCAATAGGTTGGTAAAATCATAACTTCCTTTCAATTGTTTTGCCTTATCTTCCAAATTCCTTTTATTAATTACTTTTTTTAACCTCTCCTTCCTTTCTTAAACCCTTCATTAGTGTCACTAAACATCAGAGGTATGATACTCAAAGAGAGTTTTCAATTTAAAGTCCTACCTCCTTTTATTTTGGGAGTAAAAATCTTATTTTAACTTAAAGTTAAGACATGGACACATACATGGAGGTTAAAAGCTTATTTATTTTATGAGCTCAACTTTAACTATGTTAGTAACAACTTGACATATATTAAAATATTAATTAGTTCACATCCTTTGTATTTTAATTATTTGCAAGCTTAGATACAACTTTGATTTCTAAGGTTCTTTTGGCATTAGTTTAATCCTCCATTATTTTTGTGAGTTAAAAAAAATCAGAGATGTCACCTTGATGGATTTACCCTAATAAAAAAAACTACAACCTTTGTATTGTATGAAAGCTCATGTTGTGAACAAAATCTCATTTTATTTCTAAAACCAGAAGATTGCCACATGAAGGCCATGATTAGAATTGCAAGCTTTATTAGTCCAAGTGTTTGACCCTAACATTAAATCATTAACAATATTTTACTAAAGAACATTAGGAGCACTCTAAATATTATTTTATTTATAGCCCAAGGTGAGCTTCTTTAAAAAGGGTGTGTGACCTTGTGTTTTCCATCTCATGTTTATACCTTTAAAAAAAATGATTGGGAGCATTTAAGTGAAATTGTTTGACATGTACAAAAGGTTTTGACATGGTGCCTTTTGTCATGACTATTAACATGTGCAAGTACCTGGCAGCTCATATCAAGTGTATGTCAAGTACTTATGGTCTTTGAAAAGTTCTTTGGTGATGATTTATTTTCAAGGTTCATTAAGTCTTTAATTAAGTTTAAATTCCCTCTCTTGATTGTCCTAAACATATTTAAACACCAGAGGTGTTACAATAAGGACACAACCAAGTCCGGTGCCTAAAGCATCACAATAGACATCATAGGGTTTGGTGTTGTCGGGTTGTGCTAAGACTAGAGCTAAAGTTAAAAGTTTTCTCAAGGTATGGAAAGCTATTTGTCACTCCACCCAAATTTGACCCCCTTCTTTAAGAGTTCGGTCATGTGTTTAGCAATCCGAGAGAAATCCGAAATGAAGCGACGATAGTAACCGGCTAGACCTAGAAAACTCCGAATCTCATGGACAGAGGTAGGTGGCTGCCAATCCATCACCTCTTGCACCTTGGTTGGATCCACGGATATACCATCCTTGGAAACCGTATGACCCAAGAATTTCACACTTTCTAGCTAGAATTCACCATTTGGAGAACTTGGCGTAGAGTTGATGATCTCTCAACCTTTGAAGAACAATGCGAAGGTGTTCGGCATGCTCTTCCTCATTCTTGGAATATATGAGAATGTCATCAATAAAGACCACCACAAACTTGTCAAGCTCGGACATGAAAACCGAATTCATGATGTACATGAAGTAGGCTGGGGCATTTGTAAGCCCAAATGACATGACCAAGTATTCATAAAGTCCATAGCGGGTAAAAAAGGCAGTCTTCAGAATGTCACAAGGACGAATTTTTATTTGGTGATAGCCAGAGCGAAGATCAATCTTAGAAAACACTCTCGCGCCAGCAAGTTGATCAAAAAGGACATCGATGCGGGGAAGTGGATACTTGTTTTTGATGGTCGCCGCATTAAGAGGCCGGTAGTCAATACACAACCTCAAGGAGTGATCCTTCTTCTTCACAAAGATAGCCGGACAACCCCATGGTGACACACTAGGACGGATGAAACCCTTGTCTAACAATCCTTGGAGTTGAATTTTTAATTCAGCCAATTCATTGGGTGGCATTCTATAGGGTCTCTTTGATACAGGTGCTGTGCAAAATTGAAGTTCAATTACAAACTCAATGTCCCTATCCGGCGGCATCCCAGGTAAGTTATCCAGAAAAATATCGGCATACTCACATACCACCGGAATGTCTTTTAGTTGTGTTTCTACCATGGTATAGGCACAAGCATTGGCGCATTTCCGGTGCGGCAAATAAAGTGCACTAAGCCCATGTGAAGGCGAGTTTATCTCCACAAACCTTTTGGCAACATCTAGCACAACCTTATGTTGAGTCATCCAATTCGCCCCCAAAACAATATCAATTCCTTCCAATCCTCACAGAATCAGATTAGTAGGATAAACTTTACTACCCAGTTTGATTGGTACTTTTCGAGTGACTTGGTTGGATGCTATTTTACCTCCCGATGTTGATATCACATATGCTGATTTGGTGTGATATGATTTTAATCCACATTTTGTATTAAACCTCGTGCTTATAAAACTATGTGTTGCCCCCCAATCAAACAATATCACAGCAGGTTGGTTGTGGATAGGAAAGATACCAGTCATGTCCGGTGCTCCCTCAGGTAGGTCAGCCAGGGTGGTGTAGTTGAGCCTTCCCTGCCTGACTTGAACTTGCTGTTGCTTGCCTTTGTTCTGCTAGTTCCCAGGGCGCTGATTCTGAGGCTTGTTCTGTGGGCAGTCCTTGATGAAATGGCTGCTACTGCCACACTTGAAGCATGAGTAGCCACCTCCAGGACGAAGCGGCTGCTGCACGTTTTGCCTTGGCGCCTGTTGTTGCTGTGGCGGAGGAGGGAAACGAGGTGCACCCTGCTGTGGTGGCCTGGCAACCCAACGCCCACCCTGAGGTGTCCTCTGTTGTCCCTGCGGTGCAGCCGGTGGAACCAAGCGGAACCTCAGACTTTGCCCACTTGAAGGGGCAGCAGGAGCCTTTCTTTTCTTCTCGGCCTTATGAGCCAAGTTAGCGTCTTCCTGGGCAATGGCAATGTTCACAAGTTCACCATAAGTGGCAACTCGTGTAGTGGTCAACTGGGCCATGAGCTTGGAATTGAGGCCACGACGGAACCTTTCCATCTTCTTTTCATTGGAATCAGCATGATGGCCCGTATAAGGACACAGACCATTGAAGGCATAGGAGTACTAAAGCACAGTGCGGGTTCCCTGGGTCAGAGCCAGGAACTCGTTTAGCTTCGTCTCAATAAGTCCAGCAGGAATATGGTGTGCCTTGAAAGCCGTCTTGAATTCCTCCCACTCAATGACATGGTTCTCCTGCTGAAGAACCAGATAGTTCTCCCACCACAGGAGAGCTGTGCCACGGAGTTGTTGTGCTGCAAAAACCACCTTGCGGTTTGAAGCACAAGGTGTAGCCAGGGTGGAGAACTTGGATTCGATGGCCCGAATCCACGCATCAGCCTCCAAAGGCTCCTCAGCCCTCGAAAACACCGGAGGTTAGCCAAGAAATCCTCGTACCGAGCCACCTGAGGTGGAGGGGCACGATGACCACCCTGCTGCTGCCTCATCTGTTGCTACTGTTGCAGATTACGGAGGATCTCCGTTTGGGTGCCATACAGCTGCTGCCACGTTGGGGGTTGTGGCGGTAGCGGTGGTGGCTGCTGCCCTTCCTGTCCTTGCGGGTTGGCGTTGGAACCGCTAGCATCATGACCGCTGCGAGTGATAGCCATCTGCAGTAGGTACTTGTATTAGCCACAATTCATAAACTTGCATGAGCAATGACAAGATAGAACGTGGCAATGCAATGAAGTTTACTGCGTAAGGATAACATATCAGCAAACAGTTTTGAAAGAAAAATCGTATCTCCCAATAGGTGTCAAGTTAGATGCACCATTTCGGTCAGTAGCTTGGAAATTTCGTACCCTACAACTTTCATGTTTGGATTAGAACCAAAATCGAGCTAGAACTAGGCCGAAAAATTCAAGTTTCAGTTCCCTGTTTTTACTGTTTTTCAGGAGGCCGAGCTGTAGTGTTTTGGTCGCCATTTTAATTTCGCTTAACCAATGAGGTTGAATTTTGGTGAGCGTTTTGTTGACAAATTTCAAACAACTTTATAGTTCATGCCACAGCCCAGATGTGAAGGGAAAACACATTAATAATTAAAACAAGGGTAGCTGCAGAAAGTTTCTAGCACAACCGTTAGAACCATCTTCATGTTTTTGGGGATCCCAAATCCCATGCCAATTGGATTACATGTTCAAAAGCTCAAAGGAGAACTCAACTCCGCTAGCCTATTACACCATGAAACCAAAATTTAGGCTACGCGAAGGAGTAACTTGCTACCGAACGCTCCTAGAAGTCGTCTAAGTTGTTAACTGTAGCTTGGCTGTCCAGGGGAGACGGTGGAGCTTCAAGAGGTGGCATATCATCCTCTGTATCCATATCTGATTCAAGGGCTTCTTCTACCCCATTTTCTCCACCCTCATTAAGAAGGTGCTGAGCATCATGGGCAGCTAGCATAGCATTGGCATGTTCCAAGTCAGCCTGCACGTTCTCTAGCTCATCTCTCACTTGAGTTAGCTCATTGTTGGCATTATTGTGCTCCAAGTGGAGATCAGCCAACTGTCTCTCCAAGTCTGCAATCATAACATCCATGGTAGTCACCTCTATGGATAAATAGGTTCTCTCTACCCCAAGGTCATGAGCACGAGCAGACAGGTCAATAGCAAGGTTGAGCGCTGCATTTTGAGACCGCCCCAAGAGTGACTGCAGTCTGTGATAAGCCCTGATCCACCTCATCAAGAGCGCGGCTGCTGCATTGGGGTTCTCTGCCACCCTCAGAGGTGAGCTGAGATAGCATCTCATCCAGTGAGCATCGTCAGCTAGGACTGGTGGAAAGAGTCCAAGGAGCTGGTCCTCCACTAGTTCAGTATTTTGGGCGCAAAATAAGCTGATCCCATTGAGAGCGGCCATCTCACAAGTTGCTTCTAGATGATACCCATAGACTTCCACGCCACATGTTGGAGAGTTTGGGCATGGTGCGTGGCGGTACACAACCAAACGCACACGGCACCGAGCCACACCATGGTCACGTAGGATGGTTCTCTCATATTGAGGCGGGTTGGGGTAGCCAAGAGCTTGCAACACGGACCAAAATATGTTGGGGAAACCCTCCCAACCAAGGCAGTCTGAGACGGAGAAGTCATTGGGGTAGCTAGCAATGTCAGTACGGCCGTCCATCTGAACAGAAGGTGTGAGAACCAGTTAAAGCCAAAGAAAATAAAACAGATTCTGGACAGTGTAGTAAAAGTGGTAAAACTCAAAATCTACAAACCCAAAAATTCCCAAACTTGGCCAGAACATAGTCCCCATTCATTACCACCTACTATAGTGGTGGCACCCGAACGTTCAACATTGAACGGGCAATGCTTCATATGTCACCAAGGCAACATATTGACAATTTCATACGCTCATGAATAGCATATTGACTTTGTGCCACAATCATATTTGCATATGATGTTGTGGTACGCTACAGCAATCGTCGTACCTTGCGTCCACCATGCTATTCTAGTTTCATACGCCATCCAATAGCGTATTGACTCTGTGCCGCCACTATATTTTCATATAGTGCCGTGGTACGTTACAGCAATCACCGTACCTTGTGCCCACCATTGCGAAAAGTAATTGACAGAACGAAATATGCTGGAAGTCAGTATAATAATATATAATTAGCCACCTATCATATCGTGATCCCTTAACCCACAAAGGCTTCACGCTTTACACATCATCCTTAGCGGTCCTATGGATAGCATTCCATCACAAGTGCACGGTGGAAGCAAGGGTTGGCAATTTTTATTTCAAAAATGTTTGTTTAGGGTCTGTTGCTCTCTCTGGTGCGCATGTTTCGGCTCTGATGCCAGCTGTGGCGGACCACTCCAAAATTATTCCAAGTTAAGTACCACGGACCACTAACCAAGTAGTCAGGCACTTAAGCCGGAATAAGCTGGAGTGCCGTCGGATTATACCTGATTAACCACGTACTTTCACGATCGAAAAAACACACGCGCCCACACGAAGGTGAGTTCCAGAAATTACAACATTCCACAAGTTCAACTTACATAAATAGTCTCATCATGTTATTACAAACCAAGTCGAAATTTCAAATAATGTACGAGAGTTCAAAGCAGCAGAAATAAACTAACGACGGTACATAGCAACACCATAATGAAGCCGTCCATGGTGTTACTCCTCCCGATCCTCGGAAGATGACGGAACCCACTCGACGTGCCAGCTAGGAGGAACCTGGGTAGGCCAAGAGACAGAATTCACCGTCTCATCCAAAGCAATACCTGAAATAAAAGCCACAAGCAAGGCTGACTATACTAATACTCAGCAAGGCTTACCCGTCGGGTGAAAACTACATCACCAACTCCTAGACATGAGAGGCTTTTGGCTGGTGGGTTTGTTTTGCCAGAAAGCAGCTAAGAGTGGATCCTTACTTTTATTATTTTAGCATCAGATTCTAGTAGTTTAACCATTCTAGATGAGCAACCTTTCTAAGCATATAAGTGATGCAATACAGTTTAGTACATACAACCATTTCATCATCCTCATAGTTTCACTTGTTACTCAATGCAACACAGCGGTCAAGCAATCTCATTAACCGCGAGAAGCGGACAGTTCGAACCAAATTTCACTACCTAGCCAGGGAAACCAAACACACACGGATAATGCTTGGTATAAAAGGCACAAGCACTTCCCAACCTTTCCCATCAATCCACAATTCGGCGCCGGGTCCACTCCCTTAGGATACAAGGTTATCGGATACTCGCGGACTCAGCCGGCCGATCTCACACATGTAGCCACATATGTACAGCAAGGGAAATACATTTCCAAGGAAAGATGGCTATCTGTCCTAGCTGTATCAATCTGGTACCGGGCTTACCGATTCCCATAGGTCGGCATGTGCGTGGTATGTTTAAAAAACTTGACACAAAGATACCACATGTTGCGACCTTAATCCAATTATCATACACGGACGGGAGACCTACACATACCATCCCGCCTTTCATCCTTATAATTCCAACATAAATGTAAAGACAAGCAACTCCTATATCTCGCGAGTGACAGGAAATCACTCGACTTGTAACGGTCCTAAAGCATTGCACTAACGACCCTATCATACTAGTATTGCAAGACATAGGTACTAGAATTATGCAACTAGGGTATTCAATCAACTCCTTGACACGTAAATGCACAGACAGAAATAATTCATAGCTGCATGAATTTTAAAGTTAGGATATGCTTCGAGGCTTGCCTTTTTGAGCTACACCGGTGTCAGACTCTGGGTCAATCATGATGACGTTGGCACCACCTTCGGGAGCTTCTTCTTCGTTGGCGGGGACGAGATTGTAAGTGCCGTCAGCGAGAGCGCCTTCTACATGACATGCACAAGTTTAAGGGTTGCTGCCATTTTTAGGTTTAAAAGTTAAGGCACTCGAAGGCCATATTCACCTAGACACCAAAGTATACCATTCTTTTCTTCACAAGAATAGAAAACGGAAAGCTAGGCTTAAAACTTTACTTGATGGTGATTGTGTACACATATAAAACAAATTAACTATTATTTCTTATGCAAAGGTTTAGTTCTGGAATTTAGCTTCACTTGCACCATATTTACTTAATTATCAAAAGTGATCTATATCTTTTTATAAAAACACAATTTACTCTAGTCCCTTCTCATTTTTGTTTCTCTGTTTCTATTCATCCTTTTTATCTACAACCTTTATGACAGCTATAGGAGTATAAGAGCTAAGCTCACCCCAAAATTTAGCTAAAACCAAGCTGTACAGAATTTATTAAAATTAGCACAAGTTGCTGCTCAAAGAAAAAAGATTAATTCATATAAAACCAAAAATACTTCCAAAACAGAAGATTTCTCTACCAGATCTACTCATGAGTAAAAGAAGAGCTTTGGGCAAGTGGTAGCTAAAAATAACACTTGGATAGTCCTAAATAATTGCCCAACCAAAAACCTACACCTATTTATTTTATAGCCTAAACAGGATTAAAATTTAAGTTTACCATTTTTCTAACATGTGCCAACAAGTTTATAGAGCAATGGTGAAAGTTGGTGATTTTTGACTGCATGAAATATGTTTAATAAATGTAGAACTGAGCTAGAACAGAAATCACTAAACAATTCATAACTGAAGTTACAGGCCATAATCTTAGGTCCCCTTTGGAAACAGTGCTTCTACAGACTGTACAAGCAACATATCCAAAGTTCAGCTACAAAGGAGCTCAGGATTTAAAATGGTGCACAAAACTTCAAAAACCATTCCTCAAAAGTGTATACATGCAAACATGAGATTGGAGTTTACAACCTCACGAGTCTAGGGCGTATTTTTGTGCATTTGTCTGATTTTTCTACGATTTTTAATGAATTTTACAAGATCTCAGAAAATTGAACTAGATCTAAAGAATCTTTTTATGTCGGAAACCCTAGATCTTTTAAAACCTTACGGAAGGGTCCCTACACTTTGCACGCAGGCCCCTAGAACTAAAATGGGGAACATGAATAGGCCCTTGGTCTCACCGGCGGCTGGATTCCGGCGAGGGCATGGCAAGAAAGGCCGGGGAACTAGACGGGAATGACGAGGGGCTCACCGCGCGTCGTTTGTAGGTGGAAACGTGGCTCGAGGCGGTGCGGTGCATGCTAGCGACATGGAGCAGCAGAGCTCCTCCGCTCGGGGTCGTCATGGTGAGGTGGAGAGGTGCTCGGGGCACGTCATCCAACTCACAGCCCTCGCGCCCAACTCCAGTGCACCATGGACTAGGGAGTTCATCTAGGTCAACCCGACCCTTGTTGTCTACTACAACGAGACCATCGTCGTCCCATAGGGCTGGCAAAGAACCTGCAAACCAAGAGACAAAACGATGACGGATCCGAAGACGAGGCCCCCAGCTACACAGAGCTGTTCATCATGACTCAACATATGGAGGACGCCCTGCAGTTCACGCAGACGCGGGACTACGGTGAGTCAAGCCAGGTTTGTGAATCGTTTGAATAATTGACATATGCCTTGAACTCATTCCATTTCACAAGTGATATTGTCCATGCTGTCGTGTAGGAACCACTCCCCCCACCATCACCTCCTAGACGTCGACACCGTCGTGACCGGTCCGATGTGCTCAGTAGTGCCAACCGGCTGCAGACAGGCGCACGAAGGCAGCGACGCGCAGCCAATACCTTCAGCCCTCCACATGAGAGGCCACCACGGCGTTGAAGCACCAGGATTGTTCGCATCTATGTGCTTGCGATGTGGAAGACTTTATGTATCGAACTATGTCAAAACTTTGTGCTTGTGATGTGGAAGACTCAATGTATCGAACTATGTCAAAACTATATGCTTGCAATGTAGGAGACCATATGTGTTGAAACTATGTGTTTGTTATGTCAAAAACTATTTGTTTGTAATGTGGAAGACCATTCTATGTGCTTGTAATGTCAAAATCAAAACTATATGCTTGTAATGTCAAAAACTATATGCGTTGAAACGATAATGGTTAGTGTTGGGGGCTTGCCATGCCATCTGTACAGGCGCGGCCAAATATGTTGCCGCCCCTAGCGGGATGGCGCGGTAAGCTTGCCGCGCCAGGCGGCCTGGCGCGACAGAGTACTTTGTCGCGCCAGTAGGCCTGGCGCGGACTACCAACCACAAATCCACACAGCCTTTTGTCGTGGCTCATCCATTAATGTCGTGGCTCATCAATTCATGACGATGCAGAACTTTTCAGGCCAGCAGGCGTGATGTCTCCCTGAAAAGCCTACAACCTTCTCAGCGATTCTGCCTAGCCGAGGGAATCTGATGCGCGGAGCTCCACCATAAACCAAGTGCAATGGACCGTGGTTTTGCACTATAAATCGTCAGAGGGGATAGCCTTCCTCATTCACCAAGACTACGCACCATGTCGTGGACTAACGGGCCCTGGGATCCTCCTTCTCCATACCCCGACCTAGACATGACAAGAGATTACTATGGTGAGCACAATGCTCTCCCATACGATTACTGGCCTTCGTGCGGACACGGAGATGAAGCAGTGGTTCAAGTTTACGAGCTCGTTGGTCGTCGCTTCTTCCGCAGCCCATGTTTCAAGGTATTTATAACCACATTTGGTATAGTTAATTTTAAAACTAAAAGTGTAACTCATTTTTTGTCCAAAACTTCTATGTCAGTACGAAGATTGCCGTTTCACGTTCTGGATTGACGGCCCGTTGGAGCCTCATGTCCAAGAGTACATTCATCAACTTCAAGTGAATCAAGAAAGGTTGCAGCATGAGACCACGGAGAAGCATCACAACATCAACCAATTGCTGCACGAGACTATAAGTAAAGACCAAGAGCTGAGCGAACCACAACAAGGGAAGAGAGAACTACTAGACAAGATTAGTCAGCTAGAGCTACAGTTGCAACAAGAGTGTGAACGAAACATTAATCGAAGGTTCATGCCCCCAACAGTTAGTGGGCGACACAACTACTATGGGTAGAACATGAATCCTGCATGTCATCCCTATGCAACTACTCTGTATCATGCATGAGTTCTCATCTTATGGAATTGGTTCCAAAAC
The DNA here is from genome assembly GCA_015342445.1 of Digitaria exilis. Taxonomy (NCBI): domain Eukaryota; kingdom Viridiplantae; phylum Streptophyta; class Magnoliopsida; order Poales; family Poaceae; genus Digitaria; species Digitaria exilis. The sequence continues at coordinate 712,859 of JACEFO010002039.1, forward strand.
AATGCATTCAAATGACATGAATACAATATTCCACAAACAGGTCCATAACACAAATGAAAGTAGGAGGATCCGGTTAGATGTCCATTACACAAATTAAATTGCAGAAATTAAAGTACACAAATTAAATATGACCATACGCCTAGTCGGACTCACAACAAGAGAGTACTTCATCGTCACCCCAACCATCATCTTCATTCGAGCAGATAATCACCACACCCTTGCCCTTATTTACCGCAGGTGCCACTCTAGCGTCCTGTGCCAAAGTAGGCTCAACTGGTGCGAATCTCACGTGTAATCCCATAGACTTTCCTTTGTCCTTTTCTTTTCACAGAACAGACCCAGGAGCCCTCATCGCCTTTGTAACACTCAGGTTTTCAAGAAACCAGAATGCTTCTATATGTGTGCCCAGGATGTCCACAGAACACATATAGATTACAAATAGGGATCACAGATAACACAATGCTTGAAATAAAATAGTTTACATCAGAGTTTAACACAAGACATAGTCCTTAACAAATAACATAGCGAAAGACTTCATATTATTAAACGTTTCTTAACTAAGTAGAGCCTCAAGTCCACAGGGACACCGACTAGTTGAACACAGCTAGAAGTATGGCATTTTGGTTAAACATAGCCAGCATAACCCAAGGCATCGAGATTGACGTACGCTCAGGGCGCAGCGTGAGGGGGTCAATGGCGTCCGGAGCGAGAGCGCAATCATCGCAACGTGTGAAGCTGCCATACATCGGGCGCTTACATCATAGGAGTTTGCCTAACAAGAACGGATAAATCCGTCCTCGGTGGATCAAACTATACTCTCACCCATGCTCCCCACATATGCCTTTCGGTAACCACTAGCGAGCTAGAGACGTACAAGCTAATTATCCAAGACCAGAACCATTATAGTTCCAACGGCGGCGAACAAGTTCCTGGATTGCCGCTTTAAGAACCAGACCTTACGGAGAGACATTAGAGAAAAGCACGAAGCACATGCTCTAATTCCCTAGACCAAACCTTATACACTAGAACAAAGCACAATGCACATGCTCTAGCTCCCAAACCATGTTGCGAAAAAGCATCTTTTGACCATCATTAAAGTGAACCATTAATTCAATATTAACAATTAGATAAATGTTGTTCGTAGCTCGTAGCAAATACTAACCATAATGCATATAACCCGGGTAAACAAGGAATCAGGTAAAGACTAGTAACAACCTTAAAAGGGTGTATAGGTAACAAAGATTGTCCGTGTTATACTTGGCTTCCTCAGTGTACTACTGCTGTTGCACCTGCTCCTCGGGAACAGGATCATTGGTGAACTTGAACGGCTCGTCAACTACTCACATCGATCACCACACAAGCATCCACATGCAAACAAGATATTTAATTAGAACAATACACCAAACATAAACAAATAATAAAAAGAAGGATTTAGAATTACTGTACGCTTTACTACGAACACATGAGCGTGAACATCACTCAAATCGGAGTTAAAACGAAGAAACTACACTTAAAACGGGTTCTAGGGCTTCCTAGTGAAAGTTTTAAGCTTCCAGTGGTGTTTTTGAAAGAAACCGAGAACCTAAAACATATTTTTTATAAAAACTCGAGGGCTAAAGGACAAAGCTAAGCCTATAGGATGGCGGGTTCTATTTCACAAAAGTACATGGGCTAAAACAAAATAAAAATGACTAAGCCGTAAGTACATTTGAACTAATGTGGACCGCGGGTTGATTAGAGGAAAACGCAGGGGATCTTTTGAAAATGTGCCAAGGCTGACCGGTGCATCCTAGGCTTGACTCCGATTAAATCTGACGCGGGCCGTTGGACGGAAATCGGGCGGCTCCGGATCAGACTCGCCGGCGACCGGGGTCTGGTGGCGGTGCCGCCCAACATTGCGGTGGAGGGTCGCCGGAGACGCGGCAATCCGAGGCTAGGAAGCTCCGTTTCGAGCGTTTCTTGGCGCAAAAGAGATAGGGGAAGAAGCGAAACCTATCTTGGGGGTTTGGTTCGGGGGTTAGGCCGCGGTGGCGGCTGGCGGCGAGCAATGGCGGCTCGGCCACTCCGACGAGCTCGCGTGGGCGGAAACGAGGAAGAGAGCGAGCGAGGGCTAGACGTGGAGCTTCCTCACCTCCTGGCGAAGCTCCATGGCGAGCACTTGGCAACAATGGGGCAGCGAGGCAGTGGGGCGACGGCGGCGGCTCGGGGCTAGGGTTGCGGCGGCGATGGCGAGCTTTTGGGGCGCTAGGGTTTGACGTTTGAGCGAAGGAGGTCAAGGAGGGTTGTGGCGGTGCGCTTTATAAGCCGGGGAGGTGGGCCTCGGCGTGCGGAGCAAGCAAGGGAAGGCGGCCGGCGCGGGGTCGGGCTCAGGATGATGAGCCCAAGGGTCCTCAAAATTATGCAGCATGTGAACTTGAAAAGGATTGCAGCATTTCAAATAATTCAGATAATAATATTAGGAATATTATTCCTACTCAGTTTGGTGGTATTCTTTTTTATGAGAAATACTAGGAAATTTAATGGCACTGGTCTATCGTCAAAGATATTTTTTAGAGGTGCAATATTGCGCATGAAAGGGGAGAAAAAGAAGTCAAGAAATTATATAAATATTGGTTCCCTGCAAGTGGAAATTGAGTGATGTCAAACCAAGGATATATGAAGCCACGCACACATTTTGGCTGTTCTCAGTAAATGGATTCCTAATAGAGTCATTGGCAACAATGTGGCCGGACTATTTTATATTATTTGCATTCGTAAGTTTCCTAGCTAGCTCTAGTCGGTCTATTGGTTTTAACTGGTGCAGCCCAATTAGAGTCAGGTTCAGGTGCGCCATGTATTTTGTTTAGTCGAGTCCAAAGTGGACACGTCTCCTATGTTCCTGCTGAGGTGACGGCAATTATCAGATCCTTCTTGGATTAAGGAGCACGTGACCAGGCGAGTCTGCCCTTGGGTACGTGCTTGGATTTTTGATCCTCTACTTCTGATCGTAGTCCTTCCTGGCCACGGGTGGAAGTTTATTTAGGGTTTGGGTTTTATCCCTAATCATTTATCTTGTTGCTACAGGAGTGTATTTGGTCTCAAGGAATTGTTTTGGGAATTAATCTGCGACTTAAAACAACATCAAAGCTATCAGCTTGATTAAAAGCCCCTCCCGTTTATTTCTTTTTTTAAAAAGCATTTATTTGAATTTGGTTAGTGGCTACACTACAATTTGTAGCAATAAAACAACATCAGACCTCTCTGTAATATCCGATACATCAAGTTCCAAACCATCATAGATGTAACTTAATAATCTCCTAAAACAACACCAAAGCTATCAGCTTGATTAAAAGCCCCTCCCGTTTGGAGGCACCACAACGTTCCCCGACATTTCGGGGAGGAAAAATGCTTAGGCCATGTCACCCTACGCTGCTCTGGCTATTTTGCATAACAACCTTCTGATTTCATAGAAATGGTAAACCAGCCCAGAAACATCTACTTTCTACCATAAATGTGTTCATATATTTTGTAAATAACTCCTTATCCTAAAATTTATTTCTACACCAAGAATTGAAAAATCGATTATGCTGTCTTTTTTACACAAACCACCCGAGACAGTCTTGCAGTCACCCCCTCCAACCACCCAACTGGACAACACCCCCGCACGGTGAGATAACTACTATATATTTGTGTCCACCTCGGCCAAAACGTCCTACATGGACCTTATTAATTGAAGAGAGAGGGAGGAGAGCCGTCGTCTCGATTGACTACGTCAACAGCGCGTGCTCTGAGGCAAAACTACGAATCCTCGTGCCTATTGTACGAGGGGCGCTTATCGTCAAGATCCAGATGCGCGCTAGGAGAAATCACAAAGAAACCGATGGAGTAGTACCATGGTGGTCTAGTCTGCACGATTGCTCTCGCCTAAAAACGTGCACGGCCATCACTCCAAACCGACCATGTTCTTGCTCTACCGAGGACTCCAACTGGAGACAAGTATGAATCATAAAAAATACATTGTGCATCATTTGGAATATCTTAAAATCATAGAATGGTCCTTAAAAACCCGTTCTGAAGCCTATCAAATTACAAGAAGAAGAAAAAAAGATGTTTACTCAGATAATCTCCATACCATAGTATTCTTTCTAGATTTTGATGACCCGTGTAGCGCTATGTGATTAGTTATAGATGTATTAGATGCTAATAAACTTGTCTACTCCCTAATCCCTGTTAAGTTAAAATTTTAAGAAATTGATGACATTATAAATTCAGTGTTGGACAAAAAAAATTAAAATTATGACTCACTAAGTTCATACATGGTAATTTTTTGTGTTTGATGGCATAAATGCAATTAGACCTCATTGAAAACATAGAAATTCCCAAACAGACAGAAGCATTATCCTTTTTTATTGATGTTGGGACTAGTTATTAACAACCCTTATATTCATGCTTATCTCAAATATTTTCCATTCTGATTTTTTTAAAAAAATACTTATACAACCATATAATTGTTGTATCAGTATATACAATAGGCTTAGTTATCTGCGTGCCTTTGGAATGTAAAGAAAATGTTGCCATGACATGATGTTTTCCCTTAGGTCATTGGAGGATTATCATAATTATCAATTGCATTTAGAGAATTAACTTAATGTAATGCATGCGCCCCATGATTAAACAACACATTTGTAGAACAACATTTATTCGTGGCACCTACACACATGCACAAGGTGGATACAACATACACTCATTGTGCCCTCGCACATTGATCACATCTTAACAGCAAATTACGCACGAACCGTGAGCGTTCATCGTAGCGTGCATGGAACATATGACGGTGAGAGGGCATGTAAAATATCACAAATGGTAACCCACCATTCGGATGATGATAAAAGAAATTTCAAATCAAACAAACAGATAAAATAACAAGAGAAAGCAAATATGGTATCCCTCGGACCAATGCATATCAAACTTTAACAGTTTAGAACATGACTTTTGGTGTTTACAGTTGCTGCTAGCTTGTGTGGAGGGCTCTAGATACAACAGAAAGCAAGATGGGTGATAAAACTATCTAGATACAACAGAAAAGCAAGATGGGTGATAAACTACAAAGGTATTATTGGGCCAGAGCATGCTTCTCTGCTAGCTTATGATCCTAGCCTAAACAAGAGTCGCAAATTACATGCAGTGTTGAACATACGAAGATTGTGTGTTCTTCTAGCGTGGATACATTGTCAAGAAGATCGTATAGACTCTTGAGTCTTGTTCGCCATGAGCGTTCATTCAATTCAAAATTTCAGATCACATATGTGCACAACGGGGTTGCGCAGCAGTTTCTGAGGGCACTTACGCTAGTCGATAAAGAAATTTTGATGCTCACCCTTTAGTCCCGGTTATTTGTCGACCCGAGAAAAAAAAAGGCTATAGTCTCGGGTCCAAAAACAACCGGGACCAAAGGGTGTGGATGAAAATTTTTCTATCCATCCCTTTGGTCCCAGTTCGTGGTCTGAAGCGGTACTAAAGCCCTGAGTTGTATTGGTTGGTGGTTCCAATCGAGACATAAGGATTCCTCATGGGTTAGTTGAAAACGATAACATCTTTGACTCGTTCATATGTGTTCTTTGGGTGGGATGGTAGGGGAAGCTACATGCCACTGTTATGGCGTGAGCGTCGTGGAGTGCGAAGGGGAGAACGTACGAGCAGATGGGATTGGGAATTGGAGCGCAGAGTATAGCGAGGAACCTCTAGCGATGGACTGTCGTCATCGCCCGCCAGGGAAGTCCCAGCCACGGTGACCGAAGACAGCCTCGGTGCAATGGGAGACTTTATTTCTTCTATGATTACGAATGAAAACCCTAGGTCACCTTTATAACCAGGCGCCATCTAATTATTGACTAAAACAACCTTAACAATTAACCACTAAACTCCCTAGAAGCCCTCTGAATTTATACTTTAACCAGTCCTAGCCACTTTGATCGGATGGCGCAGAACCCTTCTTCCTCTTCCTAAAATACTTGCGACCAATAAAATTGTCGATAACATTTCCCCCCTCCCCAACAAACAGGTCGTCTGCGAGCTGCACAAAGGGGTAAGTAGCTTTGAACTCCAGCAAAGGTTCCCAAGAACCATCAGCAGCCGTGCGGCCCACCCACTGAATCAACAATTCCCAATCTCCGCGGTTATGACAAGCCTTCAACACCTTCTCCGGAGTCGGAATAACACGGCCATGAAGAAGATCCGGCAGCGGTGGCACAGTCACAGGAGGAATGCCCTCAAATGGTTTGAGAAGAAAAACATGAAAGACGTCATGAATCTTGGCCTTAGGAGGAAGCTGCAGGCGATAAGTCACACACCAACCCGCTCCAGCACCTGAAACGGGCCAAAGAATTTGGGACCAAGCTTGCTGAGAGCAGCCGACTTGATGGCAGTAGCCGACCGCTGGTGGAGCCGTAACCACACCCATGTGCCCACCGAAAACTCCACATCCCGGCGGTGTCGGTCATGGGCAGCCTTCATCGCCCCTTGAGCCTGCAGCAAGCGGTCGTTGATCTCCTCCAAAAACTGATCGCGCTCCACAAGCTGGCGATCCACAGCGGCAACCCGAGCCAAACCGGGCTGGTAGGAAATCAATGCTGGAGGATCACGGCCATAGACAACCCGGAACGGAGTGGACTTCAGAGCAGTCGGAAACCAAGTCTTGTAGCAAAACAGCGAAGATACATGGTAACCACTGCAGCCAAGAACGTGGGCGATGCCCCGCCAAACAGCGAAGATACATGGTGATGATCCGATTAACCACTTCAGACTGGCCGTCACATTGAGGGTGGAACGCGGAACTCATGTTCAACTGAACGCCTGACAAGCAAAAAAGTTCCTTCCAAACTGCACTCGTGAAGACAGTGTCCCGATCCGAGACGATGGAGCATGGTATGCCATGAAGCCTCACAACAGTATCAAAAAATACCCGGGCCACTGAAGCTGCCGTATACGGATGGCCGAACGGAATGAAGTGACTATATTTGGAGAAACAATCAACGACCGTGAGCGCCACTGACTTGCCACAACCCTTCGGAATTGCGTCAATGAAATCCATGGATATGTCACTCCAGACCTCGGATGGAACGGCTAACGGTTGAAGGAGACCGTTCTATAATTCTTCGATGACTCTAACCCTAGGACTTAGGCCACCTTTATAGACTAGGCGCCCTTGCTAACCCTAATCACCCATGGGTACTGTTCACGCGTCCTGTAGCACTACGTGAGCAGTACCACGGGCCTCCCAATGGGGCCTTCTTAGCCCATAACTGGCCCATAACACAGGTCGGAGGTTGCGAGTTCGAACCCGACATACCACGCGCATAAAAATCATCTGAATTGCGACTCCCTGCATCCGTGGGTATTCGTACAAAGTTTTGATGCTAGGAGCGTCCTACTTAATGATTAAGCGCCACATAGTTATCCCATTCACCTAGAAATCACACTGAGTTGAACCCTATCACGAAGTCCTGCACCTCATTAATCCAAACCCACTTGAAAAAAACGTGCACGGCCATCGCTCCAAACTGACCATGTTCTTGCTCGCCCGAGGACTCCAAGAGGAGACAAGTATGAATCATAACAAATACATTGTGCATCATTTGGAATATCCTAAAATCATGGAACAGTCCTTAAAAACCCCGTTCTGAAGCCTATCAAATTACAAGAAGAAGAAGAAAAGATTTTTAATCAGATAATCTCCATACCATATTATTCTTTCTAGATTTTGAAGACCGGTGTAGCGCTATTGATGTGAACTAGGGGCCCAATCTTCCATCAGGGACAAGATAATTTCTCGTTTTGGGCAGCATTGCGACACACCGACCTGGCTTCATATCCAAAGACCTGAATCCCTGCAATCTTAGCACCACGATTCCTCTGGTTATCAACCATGTCACGATCCGGTTGACCTCACCAAGAAGGCTAATCCCTGCGTGAGTGCAAATGAAGAACACAAGCAAGAACTCGAAAGAACACAGCTCTGAAATTCGATGACAATCTGCGGATAAATGATTGAAATACACGAGTTGGAGTTTCACAACCGAAGAACGACGACTGTTCAAGACAGATTGATCTAAAACAAAACTCAAACCATAACCTAGGAGGCGGCTACTGTAAAATAGAGTCAATGGTAGTGGTCGACCCCCTGGATGCGGCCCGTAATGCGCTTAATGACGATACACGGCCCAAAGACCAAAACACGGTGACGCAGCACCGGGACAGATTCTGAACACCACCTTGTTTGGATGATTCCCGACGACTCAGGAGAAATTTGAGGCTGAAACCGATGTCATTTGAAGCTCTATGAAATCTTCTTTCCAACCATATGTGGATCGTTGAAAGACTCCGTATGTGGCCTGGGCATCAAATTTACTGAAGGCAGCTCCTAGACTCCGAGGTGGACTCGAAATCGAATTGTATTGGGCCTCCACGTAGCTTGGCCGTCCGTTGCCGGTCCTCCACGACTCCATGCCTACCCCCATGTGTTTCTTGGTCTTCTCCTTAGTTCCTAATCACATTATAAACAATAGGTAGTAAATTATTGTCACAACTATTAATAGGAACATTTAGGAACGAGCTCACCTGTAAATTCAATTGTCGTGCACGAGCTCTTGTGATCGGGCCTTGAATGGTTTCATTGTTCAGCGGTTCTTGTATATCAATAGGAGTGATGTCCTCATCATCCTCCCCCTCTTGAATCGGAGTCGTCATCGACTCAAGCACATCCTCTTCACCCAAGTAATGCTTCAAATCTGAAATGTTACATGTAGGACTAACACCGAACTCGGAAGGTAATTCAAGTTTGTATGCATTATCATTAATTTTCTCAAGTATTTTAAAAGGACCATCAGCGCGTGGCATTAACTTGGACTTCCTCAAATCTGGAAAATGTTCTTTTCGTAAGTGCAACCACACTAGATCACCTGGTTCAAGTTTTAATTCTTTTTTAGCTTTCGTACCAGCAACTCTATACTTTGCAGTCATCTTTTCAATATTTTGCTTAGTCGTTTCATGTATTTTCAAAATAAACTCAGCACGTTCTTTAGCATCACTATGAGTTCGCTCACTAGCAGGCAATGGTAAAATATCAATAGGAGCACGGGGTTAAAACCATACATTACCTGAAAAGAACTCACCTTGGTGGTAGAATGTATTGCCCGATTGTATGCAAACTCCATATGAGGCAAACATTCTTCCCACATCTTCAAATTCTTCTTCAAAATAGCTCGCAACATGGCTCCCGAAGTACGGTTCACGACCTCCATTTGTTCATCAGTCTGTGGATGACAAGTGGTAGAAAATAACAATTTTGTACCCAACTTGTTCCACAAAGTACGCCAAAAGTGACTCAAAAATTTGGTATCACGATCTGAAACAATAGTAGAAGGCATACCAAGCAAACGTACAATCTCCTGAAAGAAGAGGTCACCAATATGAACAGCATCATCACTTTTATGACATGGTATAAAATGTGCCATTTTAAAAAATCGATCCATCACAACAAAAATGCTATCCCTCCCCCTCTTAGTCCTTGGCAATCCTAACACAAAATCCATAGAAATATCCGCCCATAGAATAGAAGGAACCAGGAGAGGCATATACAAACTATGTGGATTCAAATGTGACTTTGCCTTTTGACGTGTAGTGCAGCGACTCACGAACCTCTGAACATCCCGTCGCATCTGTGGCCAAAAGAAATGTGTGGCCAACATGTCAAGCGTCTTTGTAGCACCAAAGTGGCCCACCCAACCTCCACCATGTGCTTCCTACAACAAGAGAAGACGAACGGATCCAACTGGAATACATAGCCGGGTAGCTCTAAACAAATATCCGTCATTGAGCACAAATTTATTCCATGCACACCCTCCTTACAATTCAAAATCAGCATCAAGTGCATATTGTCCCTTAATCAGTTCAAGTCCAAAAATCCGACAATCAAGTTGAGAAAACATGGTGTAACGGCGAGACAAAGCATCAGCAATAACATTATCTTTCCCTTTCTTGTGTTTAATGATGTAGGGAAAAGATTCAATAAATTCAACCCACTTAGCATGTCTACGGTTCAGTTTATTTTGCATGCGAAGATACTTAAGTGATTCATGATCGGAACGAGTAATGAATTCCTTAGGCCATAAATAATGTTGCCACGTTTCTAGAGAACGAACAGGAGCATAATTTTTTTTTATCATGCGTGGAATAATTCAGAGTAGGCCCATTAAATTTTTCACTAAAACAAGCAATAGGTTTACCACCTTGCATCAACAAGCCACCAATGCCAATGCCACTAGCATCACATTCAAGCTCAAAAGTCTTACCAAAATCTAGAAGTTGCAGCAAAGGCGCCGAAGTAAGCCACTTTTTCAAAGCATCAAAAGTTTGTTCTTGTGCTAGACCCCAAAGGAAAGAAACAACTTTCTTCGTCAACTCATGGAGTAGGGCAGCAATGGTGCTGAAATCTCTCACAAAGCGCCAATAAAACCCTGCAAGACCAAGAAAACTCCGCACCTGTGTAATAGTCTGAGGAATAGGCCAACACCTAATCGCATCAATCTTCGCACCATCCACTTCAATGCCCTGAGGAGTCACAACATAGCCAAGAAAAGCAACTCGATCGGTGCAAAAAATACACTTCAAAAGGTTAGCATACAAGCATGCCGCTCTTAAAGCGTCAAAAACAGCACGCAGATGATCCAAATGTTCAGCATGTGACTTGCTATATATCAAGATATCATCAAAATAAACCACCACAAATTTTCCAATGAAAGCACATAAAACCTCATTCATCGAATGCATGAAAGCGCTAGGTGCATTAGTTAAACCAAAAGGCATCACTAACCACTCATATAATCCAAATTTTATCTTAAAAGCAGTTTTCTATTCATCACCCAACTTCATGCGAATCTGGTGGAATCCACTACGCAAATCAATCTTAGTAAAAATTATAGCGCCACTTAACTCATCAAGCATGTCATCTAACCGAGGTATAGGGTGACGGTATATGGCTCTACAATCCACACACATGCGCCATGTACCATATTTCTTAGGAACTAAAAGCACATGTACAGAACAAGGACTAAGGCTCTCACGCACATACCCGCGGTCCAAAAGCTCTTGGACTTGTCGCTGAATCTCTTTGGTCTCCTCGGGATTTGTTCGGTACGCGGCACGGTTTGGCAAAGACGCTCCCGGAATCAAATCAATTTGGTGCTCGATGCCTCTCAACGTTGGCAACCCCGGTGGAAGCTTGTTTGGAAACACATCCTCATATTCCTGCATGTAACACCCAGATTTCCATGAAACCCGAATGCTTCCATATGTGTGCCTAGGATGTCCACAGAACACATATAGATTATAGATATGGATCATAGAGAACACAATGCTCGAATAAAATAATTTACATCAGAGTTTAACAAAGACATAGTCTTAAACAAATAACACAACGAAAGTCTTAATATTATTAAACGTCCACAATCACACCGACTGGTTGAACACAACTAGAAGTACGACAGATCCTTTGGAAACTCAGCAAGCGGTTGATCATTCACCTCTCCATATGTTACCCATCTGGGATTTTGTTGAATAGTTGCAAGTGTAAGTAAACCATCTTACTTAACAAGTATAACACGGGTTATGCAAGGACAAAAGCCTTGACACGGTTATGCTGCATTAGCACTTTTAGTTGTTTCATTTTATTATCATCCAAATTACTACAAATGAGTAGAACCCAATAACAAACCCAATAATATATAAGTAATCATAGAATATACCAACATCATCCTTTAATATCATCTTCTAATAAAAAAGGATCCAGGCCGCTCGTATCCGTGTGCACGACTATCATGATAGATCAACACTCTGTAAAGGTTTCTCCCTTTACACGCTGGTCACATAAATTCAATAGAACTTATGCTACAAGGACTTTCACAAAACACCCTAACAAGCACAGTAGCCTAGACAGCATAACCCAAGGCATCGAGATTGATGTACGCTCAGGGCGCAACATGAGGGGGTCAATGGCATCCGGAGCGAGAGCGCAATCATCGCAACATGTGAAGCTGTCGTACATCGAGCGCTTACATCACGGGACTTTGCCTAATGAGACATAGACAACTGATAAATCCGTCCTCGATGGATCAAACTATACGCTCACCCATGCTCCACACATACGCCTTTCGGTAACCACTGACGAGCTAGAGACGTACAAGCTAATTATCCAAGACCAGAGCCATTATAGTTCCAACAGTGGCGAACAAGTTCCTGGGTTGCCGCTTTAAGAACCGGACCTTACAGAGAGACACTAGAACAAAGCACGAAGCACATGCTATAGCTCCCCGAATCATGTTGCTAAAAAGCATCATTTAACCATCATTGAAGTGAACCATTAATTCAATATTAACCATTAAATAATTCTTGATTGCAGCGCGTAGAAAATACTAACCATAATGCATATAACCCGGGTAAACAAGGAATAAGATAAAGACTAGGAACAACCTTAATGTGTAACAAAATTAGACACATGCATATGAAAGTATGATTAAATGGTGTGTAGGTAACAAGGATTGTCCATGTTATACTTGCCTTCCTCAACGAACTGCTGCTGCTGCACCTGCTCCTTGGGAACGGGATCGTTGACGAACTCGAACGGCTCGTCAACTACGGAAAAAGTGTGCTTTTCATCCTTCAAGTATTGCCAAAGTGTGACTTTCATCCCTAATGTTTTAAGTGGTGCAAATCAATCCTTTAACTAACAAAACCGGTGCACTATTCATCCCTACCCCGGTTTAACAACGGTTTATGCTACATACTCGTTTAACTGGTGGCCATGTCATACACTGACTAATCCATGTTGCATAGCTAGCGTGTGCCAGTGAATGTGCTGGCATCGACAAATCTTTGCTGAACAAAATACAATTTGGCTTAACCTTCACTTTAAGTAGAGTTAACAAATATGTCAAAAACTAAAATTAAATAAATCATACATGTTCAAAGCTAAAAAAACAAAAGTAGCACAATAAAGATATACACTAATTTGCCATGCATAGCTGACATTGCCACCACTATTCACAAGATTGCCATCCCAGTCAAAACGAACTGTTGACTCCACATGATCCATCCCTACCCTGCATGAAGCCATGTTCTTGATGCTCACGTCCTTCCGCATGATGGAACACAGAACAACATAAGAGAAATAAGAAAAGAGAAGGGAGTATAGCACCTGAAGAACCGCAGGATGTGTGCCACCAGTCAATCCTGCGTTGCGGTGTGCCACTTCAAAGGAGTACAACACTAGGAATTTGTTGCTGCCGCCGCCGCCAGAATTTTATCGCTGCCGTCAGCTTCATGTATGTTGTATTAGGGTTTAATATAATCTAATCCCGCGTTGATATAACATGGTCACTCGTCACATGGTTAAATGGCATAAACCATTGTTAAACCGGAGAGGGGATGAAAAGTGCACTGGTCTTATTAGTTAAAGGATATATTTGCACCACTTAAAACATTAGGGATGAAAGTCACACTTTGGCAATATTTGAAGGATGAAAAACACACTTTTTCCCGTCAACTACACACATTGATGACCACACAAGTATCCACACATACATGCAAACAAGGCATTTAATTAGAACAGTACACCAAACATAAATAAATGATGAAAAGAAGGCTTTACAATTACTGTATGCTTCACTACAAACACATGAGCGCGAAAATCACTCAATTCGGAGTTAAAACGAAGAAACTATACTTAAAACGGGCTCTAGGGGCTTGCTGGTGAAGGTTTTAGGTATGGACTGCGGGTTGATTTTGAACTGGCTTGGACTACGGGTTGATTTTCATAAAAGGCAAGGGCTTATTTGCAAAACTTCTAGGGCAGCGGCTGAAGGCTAACGTCGGCTGACGTCATGGTGTGCTGTGTCGTGGACCGGTCGTAGACCGTGGTCCACGGTGAACCGGGTTTGTACCCCTTTGGGGATCGGATCTGGGCCGTTGGAATAGATATGGGTGGCTGGAGTTGGTTGGGGCGCTTGGTGGCCCGAATCCGCGGCTGGCAGCGGCGCGCGGCGGAAGGCTCACTGGAGTTGAGCATAGGCGGGGCTACAGGGCTCCAAAACTCGCAACGGCTACCCCGGGAGAGAGAGAGGGAGATGGGAAATCTGTTTTGGGGGTTGTGCTCGAGGTTTTGCCAGCGGAGGTGATTGTCGACGAGAGGCGGCGGACGGAGTTCGACGGCAAGCTCACACAGGCGCTGCTGTCGGCGGCCAGAGGTGGGAAATGACACCGATAGGTGGGCCCCGTGCGTCAGCCGCTAAGACAGTGAGAGCAGGGAGCTGGCGCTGGTGGGCTGAGTTGGCTGACCGCGGTAGTGGACTGGGTTGCGCGGTGGAAAAGGGAAGGAGAAAGAGAAAAGAAGGCTGGGCTGAGCTGAGAGAGAGGAGAGAGAGAGGAAAGAGCTTTTCTCTTTTGTTTAAACACTTATTTGAATTCAAATTCAAATATTAATTCAACAACCAAAAAGAAATCCACCTACATGGAATGCACAATAAATGTTTCTATACCTTATATTTGCTTTTATTTCTTCAATGATTTTATTTTTCCTACATAATTATGAGCACTTGAATATAAAAAGCAATTTAATTTACTAAATTTAATAAGGGCATTTTTAGGTTGTTGCAGGTGCCTCCATCGATAATGACACGTGAACGCCGATCGTTGATCACAAATAAAATCTGGAACTAGTTATGGTGCTGCATCCTACTTGCTTATTCAATTGTGTACTGACGACACGGTGGACAGTACAAATCCGCTGAGAACCCGCATCACCAGAACTCAATGAAAGACCCTCAGTAGAACACGGGTCGTCCTCAGTATCATCCTCAACATCTGAAGTACTAATGTAGCCACCATCATTAGTGGCAATGTATGTCCGCTTGCTTGGACATTCTCGCAACACGTGGCCAAATCCGTGACAGCGATGGCACTGAATGCCTGAGGAAGAGCGCGCTGCAGGTGAGGCACTATTAGTCGGTTTGTGCACTCGAAGCTTACCATCGGAGGGAGAAGTAGCTGAAGGCGGTGAATGTGAAGATGCTGGTGAAAATGCTGTGGAAGCACCTTTGGGAGTAAAGGACATGGGCATGTAGGGTCTGGTCGGGGTGCTCCTGCTCTGAGGTGGTTGCAAACAAGGTATTTAATTAGATGCAAACAAGGTATTTAATTAGAAAAGTACACCAAACATAAACAAAAGATGAAAAGAAGGTTTTAGAGTTATTGTACGCTTCACTACGAACACGTGAGCGCAAAAATCACTCAAATCGGAGTTAAAACGAAGACACTACGCTTAAAACGGGCTCTAGGGGCTTGCTGGTGAGAGTTTTAAGCTTCCAGGGGTGTTTTTAAAAGAAACCAGGGACCTAAAATATAATTTCATATAAAAAACCGAGGGCTAAGGAGTAAAACAGCCTTTAAGGACTGCGGCTCCTATTTTTCAAAAGCGCATGGGCCAAACCGGAAGAAAAAGGACTAAACTGTAAATACTTTTGAATAGAGGTGGACCGCGGGTTGATTTGAGGAAAAGGTAGGGTCTCTTTTGCAAAATCTCCACAGCGGCCGGTTTGACCTAGGCTTGACTGGGTTTAAATCTAACGTGAGCCGTCGGATCTTGATCGCACGGCAACGGGCTCTCCGGGCGGCTCGGTTCACCGGAGTTGGCGGCACCGCCCACGACCGCGGCGAGGGCTCGCCGGAATCGAAAGCCAGCAGCGCTGCAGAGCTCCAAAGCTCACCGTGGAGGGCTTGGGAGAGAGAGAAGGCGACGGGGAAATGGTTTTGGGGGTTGTACTCGAGGATCGTGTGGCGGTGGAGGCTAGCGGCGGCGGCGGCGGCTCGGGAACTCCTGCGAGGTCGCACGCGCGCTACAGAGCGAGAGAGGGAGGGGTTTGGGGTTCGGCGTGTTCCTCTCTACCTTGCGGAGCTCCTGGACCAGATCTCGTCAACAATGGGGCGGCGGCGAATTGGCGGCGGCGGCGCTCGGCTAGGGTTTGGGCGACGGCGGCGCTACGCAAGCTCGGTTGGCAGCTAAGGTTCATGTAGGGGCCACCCGAGGGGGTGGTGGTGCTTATATAGGGGTCCGAGGGCTCCTTGGCATGCGCGCCAAGCAAGGCAGGGGCGGTGCGGTCGAACTCAAGCTCGGGCTCGAGCTCGTGTCAGGCTCGGTCCGGCGCTGGGAGGTGGGGGATGACAAGTGGGTCCGCCCTATCAGCGAGCGGGAGGCGGAGGGCGAGGCGGGCTGGCGGCTACAGCGATGGGCCATACTGGGCCGCGTGAAAAGGAGCTGGGCCGGTGGGGAGAAAAAGAAAGAGGAGGAGAAGATGGGCTGCAGGGTGAGAGAAGTAAGGGATGGGCCAGTTTAGAGAGAAGTGTAGAAAGAAAAATAGAGAAAGGTTTTTCTTTTATTCAAGCACTCATTTGAATTCAAATTCAAATTCAAATTTGAATTCAACAATCAAAAATAAATGCACCATGTACTCCTGCCAATCTCTCTGGTAACTCTAGCTGATAAGCCACTTCACCTCTCCGTTCCAAAATCTTGAAAGGTCCAATGTATCGAGGTGCTAACTTGCCTTTGACATTGAATCTTTTCACACCCCTCATTGGTGACACATTGAGGTAAATGAAGTCACCAATTTCGAAGCTAAGATCTCGACGCCTCACATCTGCATAACTCTTCTGCCGTGTTTGAGCTGCCCTCAGATTCTGCCTGATTACCTGCACTTGCTCTTCTGCCTGCTTCAAGACCTCTGGTCCAAATACTTTACCTTCTCCAGGCTGATTCCAGAACAATGGTGTCCTGCACTTCCTTCCATACAAAGCCTCAAACGGTGACATCTTGAGACTCCATTGGTAGCTGTTGTTGTACGAGAACTCTGCATAACACAAACTCTTCTCCCAACTGTTCCCATACCACATTGTTCCTTGATCATCCAATCGGAATCCTGGCGCTTTATCTATCCCAGCCTTCTTAATCAATTCCTTGATCTCCTCATCTTCCAATTAACCTTTTTGGATCTCATGTTCAAGAGTTAGCTCCACTTCTAGCTCAGTCACATTGGCTACCATACCCAAGTTCAAGCGTTCGAATTCCCAGCTAAGCTCTTTGGGCAAATTCTGACTTGTCAGCACATTCACATAACTCTTCCTACTCAAAGCATCGGCCACTAAGTTAGCATTTCCTGGATGGTAATGGATCTCCAGCTCAAAATCATTGATTCTCTCCAACCAACGACGTTGCCTCATGTTCAACTCGGATTGCGTGAACACATACTTAAGGCTCTTGTGATCGGTATAGATATCACACTTGTGCCCAATCAAATAGTGTCTCCAGATCTTCAACGCGTGAACCACAGCTGCCAATTCCAGATCATGTTTCAGGTAATTCAGCTCATGTCTCCTCAACTGTCTGGATGCATATGCCACAACTCTGCCCTCCTGCATGAGTACACATCCCAATCCTTGACGAGACGCATCACAATAGACTGAGAAGTTCTTAGTAACATCTGGTAGTACCAATACTGGTGCAGTGGTTAGCCTTTTCTTCAACTCTTCAAAGCTAGCTTGGCACTGCGGTGTCCACACGAACTTAGCATTCTTCTCTAGCAATGATGTCAAGGGCTTGGCGATCTTGGAGAATCCCTCAATAAAACGCTCATAGTAGCCTGCCATTCCGAGGAAACTCCTGATCTCACTGACATTCTGCGGCGGTACCCAATTCAACACATCTCTGACTTTCTTCGGATCAACTGCTACACCTCCATTCGACAACACATGCCCCAAGAATGATACCTCCTTCAGCCAGAATTCACACTTGCTCAACTTAGCATACAACTGGTGCTCCCTGAGCCTCTGAATCACTAACCTCAAGTGTTCTTCGTGTTCCTCCTCATTCTTGGAGAAGACCAGAATATCATCAATGAACACCACGACAAACTTGTCAAGATAATCCATGAACACACTGTTCATCAAGTACATGAAGTAGGCCGGTGCATTAGTCAACCCGAAAGACATAACTGTGAACTCATACAAGCCATACCGAGTAGTGAAAGCTGTCTTGGGGATATCTGTCACCCGAATTCTCGTCTGATGATAGCCCGATCTGAGATCGATCTTGGAGAACACACAAGCTCCCCTCAACTGGTCAAAGGGATCATTGATCCTTGGCAGTGGATACTTGTCCTTGATGGTAACATCATTGAGGGCTCGATAGTCTATGCACATCCTCTGTGTCTCGTCTTTCTTATCAACAAACAACACTGGAGCTCCCCAAGGCGAAGAGCTGGGACGAATATACCCCTTCGCTAGTAAGGCCCTCAATTCTTATTTAAGTTTCTTTAATTCTTTTGCCCCCATTCTGTATGGTCTTTTAGCTATGGGTGCTGTGCCAGGCATAAGTTCAATAACAAATTCGACTTCACGTTCTGGGGGCATACCAGGCAATTCTTCTGGGATCACATCTGGATACTCGTTCACCACCCGAATGTCTTTTAGTTCTGTGCCTTCCGCGTGATTGGCCTGACCATGCTTTGCGGACTTAGTTTCTTGATACTCAATCTTCTCTCCCGACGGAGCCACTAACTGAACTGCCCGCTTGGAACACTGTATGATTGCCTCGTAGTTTGCTAACCAGCTCATTCCCAAGATCAGATCCATTCCGATAGAGTTCAGGACTATAGGGTGCGCTACAAAGTCTACCCCCCTTATGTTAACTGCTACATTAGGACAACGTAATGTTGCTTGAAGTTCTCCCCCCGGTGAGTTAACCAACATGGTATTCCCCATAGGTTGCATAAGCATCAAGTTCTTTTTCACAAAATCAGCGGATATGAAAGCATGCGAAACTCTAGAATCAAACAAAACTGTACAAAATCAGCGGATATGAAAGCATGCGAAGCTCCAGAATCAAACAAAAATGTAGCAGGTTGTGAGTTGACTGGAAACGTACCGACTACCACATCTGTGGCTCCTTCTGCAGTTTCTGCTCCCACATGGTTGAGCCTGCCCTTGGCGTAGTTCTGCTGACCACGGTTTCCCTAGGCCTGCTGCTGATTCCCATTCTGAGCTGGTTGTGGTCCTGTCTTCTGGTTGTTATTCTGACCAGTGGAATTCTGGACCCTCCGGGGACAAGAGTTAGCATAGTGTCCCTGTTAACCAAAGTGGTAGCATGCCCTTCGGCCGACAGGAATGGTGATAACCTGGGTAGTGCGTGAAGCCTGAGCGTTCTGCTGCACGTTCTGGTAGCGCTGCTGCTGCTGTTGTGGTGGTGGTGGATACTGGGGATGCTGTTGGTTCTGGCGGCGGTTGAGAAGGCTTGACTGTCCCAGAGTGCACTGCTGATTCACCTACTGGGGATTGTAGCGGGAACGGACATTGCTGCCAGACTGCTGGTTCATGATTCTCCTCTTCTTGTCTTCTATCTCACGACGCTTGTGCTCCACCATCAGAGCACCATCGACCAACTCGCCGAAGGTTGCAAAGGTGATGCACATCAGCTGCAGCTGCAAGGCATCCTGGAGTCCACCCCGGAAGCGAGTCTGCCTCTTCCGGTCTGTTGACACCTCATTTAGTGCGTAGCAAGCTAGCTCAAGGAACTTGTCACGATAGGTAGTGACACTCATTCCTTCCTGCGTCAGAGCTAGGAACTCCTTCTTCTTTAGGATCATCAGTCCCTCTGGCACATGGTGAGCACGGAAGTCATCACTGAACTGCTGCCAGGTGATCAGGTTGCAATTGGGTTGCGCATATTGGTACGCCTCCCACCAGTCTAGAGTGGCTCCTTCAAACTGTCCTGAGGCGTAGAGCGCCTTCTCCCTGTCATCACACTGAGCAATGTCGAGCTGACTCTCCACTGTCTTGATCTAGTCTTCAGCTTCCATCGGTCCTTGGCGCGAGAGAACATTGGCGGGCGCCCCTTCAAGAATTCTCCCCTCTTGTCCCGGATGGGCTGGGGAGGTGGCTGGACAGGTGGGTTCTATAGGTTCTGCTGCATCGTCTCCGTCTGCATGCGGACTAGATCCTCCATGGTGGGCGGCTGGTTCTGGTTCTGGTTCTGGTTGCCAGCACCCGACGATCCTCTTGTCCCAACCATCTGTCATTATTAAACAATCACTGATCAAAACCCCAACATTCACATTCACAGTCATGTCTGAACCAGTGCCAAGAACAGAAGCAAACCACTTACAAGATAAGGTAGTCAAGCGATAGGAAAGATAATAGATGATGTGCAAAAGAGATTAAGAACCCAACTATTTATTCATTAAATACCTTATACCTTAATCCAATCCTAGATGATTGCAGACTTTCATCCACGGTCATCACAATCATTACAAAGATCCAAATCACACATATGCATAATAATAAATCATTAAAGCATTTAAAGACATGGTTCACACACGACTCGACACACTAGGACTCGACTCTTTGTTTTGACTCAAAACGTACTACTCGATCCCTATTACAACTTCACAGAAGCATCTAGGGTCAACAGTGGTGTGGGCAGTAGGGGAGTTGTAGCGTGGCCTCCTACGCTGTGGTGACTCTCCACAGTACTCTGGGTTGTGGGGTGCGGGTCCTCCCAGCTGGTGTTGAAGCTCCTCATTCTTCTCCTGCATGGCGGTAAGCTTTCTCCTCACCATGGCATTCTCATCGGACACAACATCAAACTCCGTGTTGAGAGTAGCCACAAGCGCCACTGTAAAAGCAAGCTGTGGCACCACTCTTGCGGCGGGGGTGGTACCTCTCTGGCTCATCCTTGATCTTGGCGAAGCACTTGTGACGGTAGACGTGGTAGGCTTGGTGTGCAGAATCTGTGATCCCTGCCTGCTGGGTATCACGGTCAGACAGAGCGTAGTGAACCGATATCTCGCGAGAAGCCCTTGCCACCTCATCGGTCACCCTCACATGCACTGAGGTCCTCCAAAAGCTGCGGTAGAGAACGTACATCCACCACTCACTACGGTACTCCACTCCAACACGACCGAAGTGGCAGCAGGTACAAAGCACTCGGAGAAGCCTGATGTGGTAGAAGTGGTCGCCTCCATCCCGGACGAACTTGTAGACGATCCACCGGGGCGTGCGTGGAGCTATCTAGCGCGGCGACAGGACAGGTGTAGGGATCCGGGGCACTTCATCATCATTGGACGTGTCTCCAGTGTCGGCGTCCAACTCTTCATCATCCTTGGTGTCCTCAGTTGTGTCCACCATTGGGTCTTCTTGCCCTCCTACTGCGGACTCCGAAGTCTCAGGCTCTCGCTCCTCGGAATCCTCCTCTTCAGGCTCCTGTTGTCTCTCTTCCGCGACCTGCTGTCTCTGAAGCTCTTCTTGCTTGCGCTTCTGCACCCAGTCCCTGTAGGTGTCCGGGTTCTGCCTCTTCAGCGGATACTCTGCGACGCAGTACGGGAGTTCCGACATTTTGGGCCTGCGGGGGGTCTGCCTCGTGCGAGCCATCTACAGAAACAAGATGAAAGAGTAAACAACAGTTAGGAACTTTTTCACAATGGCCAGTGGTAGGATAGAACACCATTTTTCAATAGAAACTCAACTCCAAGGTAGAAGATAACAAAAGAGCAAGGATTAAGCAAAATCTAATCGACCGTTCTATCTACGCTGTGATCCTACAGTCAGCACGGCTCTGATACCAACTTTGTAACACCCAGATTTCCAAGAAATCTGAATGCTTCTATATGCGTGCCCAGGATGTCCACAGAACACATATAGATTACAAATATCGAATCACAGAGAACACAATGCTCGAATAAAATAGTTTGCATCAGAGTTTAACACAAGACATAGTCTTAAACAGATAACGTTTCATAACTAGTAGAGCCTGAAGTCCACAGGGACACCGACTGGTTGAACACAGCTAGAAGTATGGCAGATCCTCCAGAAACTCAGCAAGCGACTGATCATTCAATGCTCCATCTATTACTCATCTGGGATTTTGTTGAATAGTTGCAAGTGTAAGTAAACCATCTTACTTAATAAGTATAACACGGGTTTTGCAAGAACAAAAGGCTTGGCACGGTTACACTGCATTAGCACTTTTAGTAGTTTTATTTTATTATCATCCAAATTACTACAAGTGAGGAGAAACCCAAGTATAAAGCCATTAATAATAATGTATAAATAAGTATCAAATATTCCAACATCAACCTCAACATCATCTTCTAATTAAAAAGGATCCAGGCCGCTCGTAACCGTGAGCACGGCTATCATGATAGATCAACACTCTAAAGAGGTTTCGCCCTTTACCCGCCGGTCACATAAATCCAAAAGAACTTATGTTATGAGGACTTTCACAAAATACCCTAACAAGCACAGTAGCCGTTTTGGTTCAACATAGGCAGCATAACCCAAGGCATCGAGATTGATGTACGCTCAGGGCGCAATGTGAGGGGGTCAATGGCGTCCAGAGCGAGAGCGCAATCATCGCAACGTGTGAAGCTGCCGTACATCAGGCACTTACATCACGGGACTTTGCCTAACAAGACACAGCCAATGGATAAATCCGACCTCGATGGATCAATCTATACTCTCACCCATGCTCCCCACATACGCCTTTCGGTAACCACTGGCAAGCTAGAGACGCATAAGCTAATTATCCAAGACTAGCGCCATTATAGTTCCAACGGCGGCGAACAAGTTCCTGGGTTGCCGCTTTAAGAAGCCGACATTACGGACAGAGATTAGAACAAAGCACGAACCACATACTCTAATTCCCTAGACCAAACCTTATAGAGACACTAGGACAAAACACGAAGCACATGCTCTGGTTCCCCGAACCATGTTGCTAAAAGCATATTTTAGTCATCATTGAAGTGAACCATTAACTCAATATTAACATTAAAATAAATGTTGGTTGCAACACGTAGCAAATACTAACCATAATGCATATAACCCGGGTAAACAAGGAATAAGATAAAGACAAGGAACAACCTTAATGTATATCAATATTAGACACATACATATGAACATATGATTAAAAGGTGTATAGGTAACAAGGATTGTCCGTGTTATACTTGCCTTCCTCCACGAACTGCTACTGCACCTGCTCTTTGGGAACGGGGTCGTCGGCGAACTCGAACGGCTCGTCAACTACTCACACCGATCATCACACAAGCATCCACACATACATGCAAACAAGGTATTTAATTATAACAGTACACTAAACATAAACAAAAGATGAAAAGAAGGCTTTAGAGTTACTGTACGCTTCACTACGAACACGTGAGCGCGAAAATCACTCAAATCGGAGTTAAAACGAAGAAACTACGCTTAAAACGGGCTCTAGGGGCTTGCTGGTGAGAGTTTTAAGCTTCTAGGGGTATTTTTGAAAGAAACCAGAGACCTAAAACATAATTTTGTATAAAAAACCGAGGGCTAAGGAGTAAAACAGCCTTCTAGGACTGCGGCTCCTATTTTTCAAAAGCGCCGGGGCTAAACCGGAAGAAAAAGGACTAAACTGTAAATACTTTTGAATAGAGGTGGACCGCGGGTTGATTTGAGAAAAAGGTAGGGTCTCTTTTGCAAAATCACCATGCCGGCCGGTTTGACCTAGGCTTGACTGGGTTTAGATCTAACGTGAGCCGTCGGATCTTGATCGCACGACAACGGGTTCTCTGGGCGGCTTGGTTCACCGGAGTTGGCGGCGCCGCCCACGACCGCGGCGAGGGCTCGCCGGAATCGAACGCCGGCAGCGCTGCAGAGCTCCAAAGCTCACCGTGGAGGGCTTGGGAGAGAGAGAAGGCGATGGGGAAATGGTTTTGGGGGTTGTGCTCGAGGATCGTGTGGCGGTGGAGGCTAGCGACAACCGGCGGCGGCTCGGGAACTCCAGCGAGGTCGCATGCGCGCTACAGAGCGAGAGAGGGAGGGGTTTGGGGTTCGGCGTGTTCCTCTCTACCTTGTGGAGCTCTGGACCGGATCTCGTTAACAATGGGGCGGCGGAGCGGCAGATTGGCTGCGGCGGCGCTCGGCTAGGGTTTGGGCGACGGCGGCGGTGTGCAAGCTCGGTTGGCAGCTAGGGTTCGTGTACGGGCCAAGCGAGGGGGTGGCGGCGCTTACATAGGGGTCCGAGGGCTCCTTGGCGTGCGCGCCAAGCAAGACAGGGGCGGTGTGGTCGGACTCAAGCTCGGGCTCGAGCTCGTGTCGGGCTCGGTCCGGCGCTGGTAGGTGGGGGATGACAAGTGGGTCCGCCCTGTCTGCGAGCGGGAGGCGGAGGGCGAGGCGGGCTGGCGGCTGCAGCGATGGGCCATACTGGGCCATGCGAAAAGGAGCTGGGCCGGCGGGGAGAAAAAGAAAGATGAGGAGAAGATCGGCCGCGGGGTGAGAGAAGTAAGGGATGGGCCAATTTAGAGAGAAGAGGAGAAAGAAAAATAGAGAAATGTTTTTCTTTTATTCAAGCATTCATTTGAATTCAAATTCAAATTCAAATTTGAATTCAACAATCAAAATTAAATGCACCAGCATGAATGCAACAATAATGTTTCTATTCCCTATATTTGCTTTTAATTATTTAAATAGGGTATTTTTAGGGTGTTACATTATGTATGCATCGCGTAGATGCATTGTTAATTAGCTACCAACAGGTAGTTGATGATATTGGTTGATTTGAAACATATCACCTGAGGTTATGAGCCTTGCTAGGCAACATCCTTGAAAGTTTATTAATCATTTGTGTCGACGAGTACACAACCATAACTAATTAGCTCCTCTTGGGAAACAAACTTGATGTACTTGTTCTAGGAGCATAGATACATACTATATTGTCCAATCATCAAGCAATAAATACTTTTTGATTTCCGTAAACGCATGATAGGACATCATTGCAATATTTTTGATCAAGAAAACGGCTGTAGTGCTTCCATCGATATCATTTATGAATCCAAAGTTATATATATTTGATTACATAAAATAACCTATCTAGATACAATGGAAAAGCAAGATGGGTGATAAAACTACAAAGGTATTATTAGGCCAGAGCATGCTTCTGAGGTAGCTCATGATCCTAGCCTAAACAAGAGTCACAAATTACATGTAGTGCTGAACATACAAAGATTGTGTGTTCTTCTCGCGTGGATACATTGTCAAGAAGATTGTATAGACTCTGAGTTTTGTTTGCCATGAGCGTTCATTCAATTCAGAATTTCAGATCACTAAGTGTGCAATGGGGTTGTGCAGCAGTTTGTGAGGGCACTTACGCTTGCCGATAAATAAATTTCGATGTTCACCCTTTAGTCCCGGTTATTTGTTGACCCGAGGCAAAAAAGGCTATAGTCCCGGGTCCAAAAACAACCGGGACTAAAGGGTGTGGATGAAAAAAAAAAATTGGTCCCGGTTCGTGGTCTAAACAGGTACAAAAGCCCTGAGTTGTACCGGTTGGTGGTTTCAATCGAGACATAACGATTCCTCATGGGTTAGCTGAAAATGATAACATCTTTGACTCATTCATGTGTGTTCTATGGGTGGGATGGTAGGGGAAGCTACATGCCAGGTAGGAGGTTGCGAGTTCAAACCCGAGGTACCACGCGCGTAAAAATCGTCTGAATTGCGACTCCTTGGATCCCTAGGTGTTCTTACAAAGTTCAGATGCTAGGAGCGTCCTACCTAATGATTAAGCACCACATAGTAATCCCATTCACCTAGAAATCATACTGAGTCAAACTCTATCACGAAGTCCTACACCTCATTCAATCCAAACCCACTTGAAAAAATCGTGCATGGCCATCGCTCCAAACCGACCATGTTCTTGCTCTCCCCACGACTGCAAGAGGAGACTAGTATGAATCATAGCACATACATTGTGCATCATTTGGAATATCGTAAAATCATGGAACGGTCCATAAAAAACCGTTCTGAAGCATATCAAATTACAAGAAGAAGAAGAAAAGATGTTTAATCAGATAATATCCATACCATATTATTCTTTCAAGATCTTGAAGACCGGTGTAGCGCTATGATATTAGTTATAGATGGATTAGGTGCTCGTTAACTTGTCTACTCCCTAATCCCTGCCAAGTTAAAATTTTAAGAAATTGATGATATTATAAATTTAGTGTTGGACAAAAAAATCAAAATTATGACTCACTAAGTTCATACATTGTAATTTTTTATGTGTTCGATGGCGTAAACGCAATTAGAACTCATTCAAAACATAAAAATTCCCAAACATACCGAAGCATTATCCTTTTTTATTGATCTTGGGATTGGTTATTAACAACCCTTGTATTCATGCTTATCTCAAATTGTTGTATCAGTATATACAATAGGCTTACTTATCTATGAGCCTTTGGAATGTAAAGAAAATGTTGCCATGACATGATGTTTTCCCTTAGGTCGTTGGAGGATTATCATAATGATTAATTGCATTTAGAGAATTAACTTAATGTAATACATGTGCCCCATGATTAAACAACACATTTGTAGAACAACATTTATTCGTGTCACCCGCACACATGCACATGGTGGATACAACATACAACCATTGTGCCCTCACACATTGATGGCATCATAACAGCAAATTACCCATCGTAGCGTGTGTCGAAACATATGATGGTGTGAGGGCACGTAACATATCACAAATGGTAACCCACCATTCGGATGATGACAGAAGAAATTTCAAATCAAAGAAACGGATAAAATAAGAAGATAAAGGAAATATGGTATCCCTCGGACCATGGATCACTTAATGCTAGGTCCATCAGTCTCCCCATTGCGCTAGTTGTCGGAGCCGATGAACTTTCGTGGCTTGTTGTTGGGCTTGGATCCAAGCCCTCCTCCGGCAAGGGTGATGAGAAGGGTCGTGTCAATTGCATGAGCAACGGCGCTCAACTGCACGATGACGCGGATGAGGACAAGGAGCAGGATGGAAGTGTTCTTCCTTGCAGCCATGGCAGCACCAACCAATGCAGATCAAACTTTAACAGTTTTAGAATATGACTTTTGGTGTTTAGAGTTGCTGCTAGCTTGTGTGGAGGGCTGTACTTTGCTACTATGCATATATAGGTCACAAAGGTGGTGTCAAAGGAGTTGTATGCATCGCGTGGTGTCAACAGGTAGTTGATGATATTGGTTGACTTGAAGAATATCACCTGAGGTTATGAACCTTGCTACACAACATCCTTGAAAGTTTATGAATCATTTGTGTCGACGAGTACAGAATTTACTAAAAATAGTACAAGTAATTGACGCTAGATTCAAGATTAAATCATATAAAATCAAAGATACTTTCAAAACAGTAGATTTTGCTACCAGTGCTAGGCATGATCAAAAGAAATGCTTTGGCCAAGTGGTAGCTAAAAAATACCAATTGAACAGTCCTAAACGAATACCAAACCGAAAACATACATCTATTTATTTGATAGCCTAAACAGAGTCAAACATTAAGTTTACCATTTTTCTACTATGTGCTATCAAGTTTCTAGAGCTCTCGTGGAAGTTGATGATTTTTTACTGCAGGAAATATTTTTGATAAATCTAGAACTGAGCTAGAACAGAAATCATTAAACAATTCATAACAGAGGCTACAGATCATATTTTTAGGTCCCCTTTGGACACAGTGCTACAACAGGCTTGGCATACAACATACTCAAAATTCAGATACAGTGGAGTTCAGGATTTGAAATGGTGCACAAAACTCTTAAAATGGAGTTCGAATTTTAGTTCAAAAACCACTCACCAAACGCATATGCACGCAAACATGAGATTGGAGCTTACAACATCAGGAGTCCAGGGAGTATCTTTATGCATTTTTTTTGATTTTTCTATGATTTTTAACGGATTTTAGAAGACCTCAGAAATTTGAACTAGATCTAAAGAATCTTTTTACACCGGTGACCCTAGATCTATTAAACTCTTGCAAACCAATCCCTGAAACTTGTGTGGAGGACCCTAGGACTCGAAAGGGAAATGCGACGGGGTCCAAGCTTCAACGGCGACCGGATTCCGGTGAGGAGGCAGCGAACCGGTGTGGGGAAAGAGGGGTAACGCGGAGAGGAGCTCACCACAAGTTGATTGGAAGCGGTCTCGAGGCTGGAGGGGGAGCGGCACGGCCTATCGACGTTGCGCGGTGGAGCGGCTTGCTCCGATGACGTCGGCAGTGGGCTGTTGGGTTCAAGGCGATGAGTGGGGTGGGTTGAGAGCTTCACCGGGATGAGAGCTCGTTGTGGTTCTTGGCGGCGGCGGGGATGGCCGGAGGATGGGGCTCGACGTTGAGGTGGAGTTTGGGCAAGAATGGAGGTGGCGGTGCTGGGATTCTTCGATTCTCGGTGAGGGCTGCTCGACTTTTGTTGGGATTTGTTCGAGGGCTAGCTAGATTGGTGAGTGAGCTTCGGGTGCGGCGGATTAGAAGTCCATGGAGGGGAAAGCACGGGATTTGGCCGGTGGCTGCGAGCTTCTTTAGTTCGGCTCCTCGCAGCCGGAGGTGGAAGAAGATGTGTGGGAGCACGGGGGAAGGGGAATGGCTGTGTCGCTGGCTGAGCAAAGAGGCAAGGGTCACTTGGCGGAGCCTTGGAGCGAGCTAGAGCCGGCTGGGGGTTGCTTGGGGCGTGCACGCGCGTGCTCGGACCGTCGGAGTCGCCATTGATGGCTCTGACAGCTCAGGCAGAGCGAGCCGAGGGGGTTGGCGAGCAGGGATTGCGCGCTGCAAGCAAGGGATACTCTGCGCGAGCCGTGGCGTGTAGCGGGGTGCAAAGCCGGGTCGCACGGGCTTCTCTCCGATGTAGGCGAGCTACGACCAATGGCGGAGCTCCGCTCGCTATGATGGCGTGCCTGCGTGTGGCAGACCACTCTGAAATTATTCCAAGTTAAGTACCCCTGGACCACCAATCAAGCAGTCAGGCACTTAATCCGGAATAAGCTGGAGCGCCGTCGGTTTAAACCCGATTTAACCACGTACTTTCTCGATCGAAACAACACGTGCGCCCACACGAAGGTGAGTTCCAGAGATTACAACATTCCACAATTTCATCATACATAAATAGTATCATAAAGTTATTACAACCAAGTTTGAAATTTTAAATCAGAGTATCAAAGTTCATTGCAGCGAAATAATAAGTTCATTGCAGCGGAAATAATCTAGTGACGATGCGTAGTAACACCATGATGAAGCCTGCCATGGTGCTACTCCTCCCGATCCTCGGCAGAGGACGGAACCCACTCGACGTGCCATCCAGGGGGAACCTGGGTAGGCCAAGTGATGGCATCGACTGCCACATCCATCACAGTACCTGTAATAAAAGCCACAAGCAAGGCTGAGTATACTAATACTCAGCAAGGCTTACCTGTCGGGTGAAAACTACATCACCGACATCTAGACATGAGAGGCTTTTGGCTGGAGGGTTTGTTTGCCAAAAAGCAACTAAGAGTAGATCCTTGCTTTCATGGTTCTAGCATCATGTTCTAGTAGAATTAACCATTCTAGATTAGCATCCTCTCTAAGCATACAAGTGGTGCAATACAATTTAATTCATACAACAAGTTCATCATTCTCATATTTCCACTTGTTACTCAATGCAGCACAACGGTCAAGCAGTCTCATTAACCGCGAGAAGCGGACAGTTCGAACCGAATTTTGCTACCTGGCCAGGGGAAACCCAACACACACGGACAATGCTTGCTATAAAAGGCACAAGCACTTCCCAACCTTTCCCATCGATCCACAATTCGGAACCGGGTCCAAATACTTAGGATAAAGGTTTACTGCTTCACTCACAGCATCACGCATATATCCACAAGTGTATGGCAGGGGAAACAAAAGTTTCCAAGGAGAGATGGCTATCGGCCCTAGCTGCTTCAATCTGGTACCGGGCTTACCGATTCCCATATATCGGCATGCATGTGGTACGTTGAAAAACTTGACACACAGAACCACACGTTTCGACCTTAAATCAATTATCATACACGGACGGGAGATCTACATCTACCATCCCGCCCGTCCATCCTTATGATTCCAACATAAGTACAGACAAGCAACTCCTATGTCTCGCGAGTGACAGGAAATCACTCGACTTGTAACGGACCTAAAGCAATGCCCTATCGATCCTTTCATACTAGTGTTGCAACTCATAGGTACTAGAATTATGCAACTAAGCTATTTAATCAACTCCTTGAAACATAAATGCACAAGCATAGGTAATTCATAGATGCATAAACTTTAAAAGTTAGGTTATGCTCTGGGGCTTGCCTTCTTGCGCTAGCTGAATGTTAGCCTCCGGGTCGACTGCTACTTCTTGGCACCTCCCTCCGGGATTCCTTCTTCGTCGGCGGGGATGAGAGGATAGATGCCGTCCGCAATAGCGCCTTCTACATGAGATGCATAACTTTATAGTGGCTGCTTAAGTGGTCTAAAACCAAGGCCTTGAAGGCCATATTCACCAAGACATGCTAGTGTACTCCTTTCTCCTTCACAAAATTAGAGGAGGGGTGTGGAAAATTTTACATATCTATGGTGGTGATTGTGTACATATATAAAAGAATTCCATTTATTATTTGAAGTTAGGGTGCTGTTCTGGAATTTTAGACTTCCCATGTTTTCATTTTAATTAATTATCAAAATGGTCTATTTCCTTTTTATAACTCAATTCTACCCTAGTTTCTTCTCATTTTTGTTTCTCTGTTTCTGTTCACCCTTTTTATCTACAAACTTTATGACAGCTACTGGAGTATAAGAGTTAGGCTCACTCCAAAATTTAGCTAAAACTGAGCTACACAGAATTTATTAAAAATAGTATAAACTGCTGATTAAAGAAACAAGATAAATTCATATAAAATTGAACATACTTCCAAATCAGGTGATTTTCCTACCAGAGCTAGTCATGAGTGCAAGGAGGGCTCTGGCCAAGTGGTGGCTCAAATTAACCCTTGGACAGTCCTCAAAAATTTTCTATCCGAAAAAACACATCTATTTATTTTCTAGTCTAGAAAAGGCAAAAATTAAGTTTAGCATTTTTACCACATGTGTTAAAAGGTTCTTAGGCCTCTGGGGGAAAATGGTGATTTTTAGCTGCATAGATTATTTTTAATAAATTCAGAACTGCAATAAGATAGGAATCACAAATTAATTCATAACTGAAGCTACAGTCCATATTCTTAGGCCCCCTTTGGACACAAGGTGTCTCAAGTCACTACAAACAACATATCCAAAGCTCAGCCCTAGCAGAGCTCAGGATTTGAAATGGTGCACAAGTTTCTAAATTCACAGTTTGAATTTTAATTCAAAAACGGTTCACCAAAAGTACATACATGCTAACATGAGATTGGAGTTTACAATCTCACGAGTCCAGGGAGTATTTTTTTGCATTTTTCTGATTTTTGTACGATTTTTGGTGGATTTTACAAGATTTCGGGAAAAAGGTTTAAACCTTAAGAATCTTTTTACGCGCCGGCCCTTGAATCTTTTGAAACTTCGCGAACAGGTCCCTGCCTTTTTCACTGGGAACCCTGGAAAAAGGAAGAAGACGAACTCAGGTCCTTGGCTCGTCACCGGAGTTGCGCCAGCCAAACGACGGCGGGAGAAGGTCGGGGAATTGGGGAAAAAGGACCAGTGGCTCACCACGAGTCGATTGGTGGCGGTTGGGAGGCCGGAGGAGGCTCGGAGTTCACCGGCGACGTGCGGTGGCGGTGCGGCCGCCGCGGGCTCGATTCCGGCGAAGTGAGTGGCTCTCACCGGGGTTGGAGGGGTCTGTGAGCAACAGTGGGACTCGGTGAAGCTATTGGGATGCTTGGTTGACCTCGGGGAGGGCTCGAAGTAGGCGCTCGACGTGCGCGTGCTCCGGCGGCCGGAAGTGCGGATTTGGGGGAAAATCTGATTTCTCGCCAGAGAGTTGGGGAGAGCTCGCGAGAAGTGGGGGAAATGGAAGCTAGGGAAGTGGTCTAGCTCTGTGCGCGAGGGATTTGGGAATGGTGGAGGGACGAGGGTGAATTTCACTCGGGAATCAAGCTCGGTCCGCGCGGCCGGAGGTTGAAGACGACGGCAGCGAGTGCGGGGAAGGGAAATGGTGAAGTGCGCGAGCTAGGAGAGGGTGTGAGGGCCTCGGAGAAGTGCTTTGGCCCGCTAGAGAGGCACTGAGCTGCCTCGGGAGCGTGCGCACGCGCGCTCGGGCTGTCGAGGTCGCCATCGATGGCGCTGACACCTCGGGCAGCAGCGCGAGCGCGGGTTGGGGAGTGGAGATCATGGTGTGGCGCTGGGGGATCCTCCACAAAGCTCCTTGGCATGTAGTGGGAAAAGAATCGCCACGGAGCGGCTCTGCGCGACGCGCGCGCGCGGCCAACGGCGGCGCTCCGCCTGCCATGATGGCGTCCGCGCGGCGCGAGGCAGAGCGGCGCTGTCGCACGCGAAGTGATGGCACGGGAGGGGCCGGACAACCGCGTGAGGACAAATGCCAGCAGCCGCCATGGCTCGGCCGGCCCGGCGCGGCCTCCGCCGCACGCCGGCAACGTGGCGGCCGGACTCCGGCCAGGCGCAGAGCGCGCCAGGGGTGCGCTGGCAGCCCCGGGGAGCTCCTTTGCCCCTTTTGAATCTTCTCCAAAAATTTGAACAGAACTTTGAAAAGTGTAAAAATAAAAGTTGGAGTTTGAGATGTGGGACACAACTTTCTTTTTGGGGTGAACCTGAAATTTCAAATTTTTCAAGCTCAAACAACCCAATTTCAAAAAGGTGTTCAGATCTGTTTTTCGAGTTTTTGGGGGACTAAACTACAAAATTTTCAAAAGTTCCAAACAGTGATTAGGCCTTATTTGTGATGACAAACAACTTTTATTTTTGGATATTTTCAAGTTTAGTATAAAATTCTTAAGTTTTCAGTTGGGTGTCAAATGACCTTTGTTTTTGAATTTCAATTTGAATTTTTGATGAATTTTTGAATTCTACACCATTGTTCCCCCTTTGTACTTGTTTTAAAGGTACTTTCAATACTTTTACATCAGGGATGTCACACTGTGCAACGCGACGACGTGGCGTGCATGGTGTGTGATGGGATGGCTCAGGGGATCAGGCGCGTGCGCGGGAAGCCAGGACATGGCTGCGGAGGGTTTGGCCGGTCAGGCGAGGTCGCCGCCGCTCGCCAGCCATGTGGCGGCCAACCGTGTCCTGGGGAAGAGCGAGCTAGGGCTCTGGTCGGAACGCCCCGGGAGATCCCCTGTTCCCAGCCCGTTTTCTCCAAAACTTTGAACTGAAGTTTCAAAAGTGCAAGCCAGGGCTCGGGTCGGAACGCCCCAGGAACTCCCCTGTTCCCAGCCTGTTTTCTCCAAAACTTTGAACTGAAGTTTCAAAAATGCAAGCCAGGGCTCTGGTTGGAACGCCCCGGGAGCTCCCCTGTTCCCAGCCAGGGCTCTGCATGGTTTACAGGGTTTTTGAGAGGGTTAACTGCAAAATTTGAAAAGTTCTAAATAGTAACTAGGCTTTATTTGGGATGGCAAACAACTTAGCTTTTTGGAGATTTTCATGTTTAGTAGAAAATTTGTGAGATCTCAGCTGGTGTCAATTTCAACCCTTTTTTAATTCAGACTTCGAATTTTGAAACCCAATTTAAGTTTATTTCCATTCTTTTGCTTTAACCCTATTTTGATCCTTGTTTTTAGTGAACTTTTACAGTTTAGACATTAGAGATGTCACAACCTACCCCCCTTAAAAAGAATCTCATCCCGAGATTCGATTGTGCTTAAGGGCAATGTGGGAAAAAAGGTACCTTGGTCTTAGGGAGGAAGTCAGGGAAGTTTTTTTGAAGATATTCTTCGGTTTCCCATGTTGCTGCATCTTCAGTATGATGACTCCACTGAATTTTGTAAATTTTAACTTCCTTTCTTCGGGTCTTTCTCTCTTTCATATCGAGGATCTTGATGGGATGCTCGTCATAAGAAAGATTCGGTTCAACCGAGAGTTCTTCTTGCTCAACAACTTTGGTCAGAACACGAAGACACTTTTTAAGTTGGGAGACATGGAAAACATTGTGCATGGCTGAGAGCTTCTTGGGAAGCTTCAAACGATATGCATCCGGTCCACATTGCTTGAGTGATTTCATATGGACCAATATAGCGAGGGGCAATTTTCCTTTTAGCCTAAATCTTTGCACACCCTTGGTTGGGGAGGCCTTGAGATGCACATGATCGCCGACTTCAAACTGAAGGGGCTTCCGTCTTTGATCAAAGTAACTCTTTTGTTGAGACTGTGCGGTCTTTAGGTTTTCACAGATGATCCTAAACTTTTCCTTTGTTTCCTTTACAAGGTCAGGGCCATATGTGTAGCGCTCACCCGCCTGAGACCAACACAATGGTGTCCGACACCTTCTACCATACAAGGCTTCGAAAGGTATCATTTTTAAACTTGCTTGGTAGCTGTTGTTATATGAGAATTCAGCCAGAGATAAACATTTCTCCCAATTCTTCTCATAATGAATAACACAAGCTCGAAGCATATCCTCAAGGATTTGATTTACCCTTTCCGTCTGTCCATCGGTTTGAGGGTGGTAAGCTGAGCTTCAGATGAATTTGGTGCCTAGGGATAGTTGCAAATGTTCCCAAAAGAGTTAATTGCGTCATTAGTACATGAACTTGGCGAGTGGGTGCACTTAGGTACATCATCTTGAAAATTGCTTATTTAGAAACAACAACTTGGCATGTGGGTGCATATAGGTACATCATCTTCTAAATTGTTTATTTAGATACAACAACTTGGCATGTGTGTGCATATAGGTCACCCAGATGGCATGTGAAAAAAAATATCATGTGGAGGCTTACATGTTATCTTGTACTTTATTGAAAAAGTCAGGCATACCCTCCAATTTATCATAAAAATAAAAAAATCAGCTTATCCTCTCCTAATCCTTTTCTTCTCAAGCTTGAGATATCGATTCTACTCTTGGTTCCATTCTTTTCAGTTTATATTTAACCATGGCACACTCGTAGTCTGCTTCATATTTCATTGGAGAAGAAATTAGATAACTTTTATCCCAATTACTAGAAAGAAAAAAGAGATATTACAGCTGGTGACCTAGCCCTAAACCAAATCTTCTTTTATTAACAACACTAAAAGAAATCTGCAAAATCCTAATTAGCAGAGTATGAAGAGAATTGATAACTCAATGTAATCGTGAAAGATCATCTATCTACGTGTTGTGCGATGTCTGTCTTCACCTTAAAATTGTTACCTGAGGCCAAAACCTTCTGTCAAAACCATCTCCCACGAACACCCGAAGAAAAATGAGCGGATAAACCAATGAGCAAATAAACTAAGGCTATATTTATAATAATTGTCACCATGATTAATGTAAAAATAAGCGCTAAATGTACACATAAGCATCCACATGGCTTTTTCCCACATGCTATCCAGGTGACCTATATGCACCCACAAGCCAAGTTGTTGTTAATAAATGAGCAATTTAAAAGATGATGTACCTAAATGCACCTACTCGCCAAGTTTATGTATTAACAACACAATTAACTCTTCCCAAAATCGTGCCACAAATTGTGTACCACGATCTGAAATTATTGTTTTGGGTACCCCATGTAAACAAACGATCCGTTCCGGATAGATTTCAGCATAGTTCATGGTGGTATCGGTTTTCTTGACCGGAATGAAATGCACGGTCTTGGTGAGTCAGTCCACAATAACCCAAATGGAATCATGCCTCTGAGGGGTTTTGGGAAGTCCAACAATGAAATCCAAGCTTATATCCTCCCACTTCCATGAGGGTATAGGTAGAGGTTGAAGAGTACCTGCTACCTTCAAGTGGCTAGCCTTTACCCGCTGACACGTGTCACATTCCGACACATATTTGGCAATCTCCCTCTTCATCCTAGTCCACCAAAAGTTTTGTTTAAGGTCTTGGTACATTTTGGTGCTCTCGAGATGGATAGAAATTTTTGAAAGATGGGCTTCATCCATAATTTTTCTTCAGAGTTTGACGTTCTTGGGCACCACTATCCGATGTCCAAACCATATCACTCCTTGCCCGTCCAGCCAAAAGCACTTATATTTTGCTTTTCCCTTTGCCAGTTTTCTCTTTAGGATTTTAATGCTTGCATCACTTAGTTGGGCCATGACAATTTGGTCGTGCAAGGTTGGCTCGACAGAGATATGATTGAAGTAACCATGGGGAATAATCTCCAAATTGAGCTTCGCCATTTCATGGCATAAGGTCTTAGCATAGGACTCCACGGAAAGGCAGTGACAATGAGCCTTGCGGCTTAGAGCATCCGAAACCACATTGGCCTTACCGTGGTGATAATGCACATCAAGATCATAGTCCTTAGCCAACTACAACCACCTTCGCTACCTCATGTTCAACTGTGCTTGAGTGAAGATATACTTGAGGCTCTTGTGGTCAGTGTATATATTGCATGGAACACCCATTAGGTAATGCCTCCAAATCTTGAGAGCATGAATAACCGCTGCCAACTCAAGATCATGAGTAGGGTAATTTTGCTCATGCGGTCGGAGTGCGCGATGTGACATCTCTGATGTCAAAATAATTATTAGTGCACTTAAAACCAATGCAAACAGGGAATTATGGGTTGAAACTCAAAAATCCTTCAAAAATTCAAATTTAAATGCAAAAACAAGGGTTGTTTGACACCCAACTGAAAACTCAAGATTTTTGTACTAAACATGAAAATCTCCAAAAATAAAAGTTGTTTGGCATCACAAATAAACCCTAGTAACTGTTTGGAACTTTTGAAAATTTTGCATTTTAGTCCCTCAAAAACTCGAAATACCATTCTGGGCACCTTTTTGTATTTGGGTTGTTTGAGCTCGAAAACTTTGAAATTTCAGGTTCACCCCAAAAAGAAAGTACTTCCCATCTCTCAAACTCCAACTTTTATTTTCACACTTTTTCAAGTTTAGCTCAAATTTTTAGAGAAAATTCAAATGGGAAAACGGAGCTCCACGGGCGCCAACAGTGCCCCTGGCGCGCCCCTGCGCTGGCCGGAGCTCGGCCGCCACGTGGCCGGCGAGCGGCGCAGGCAGCGCCGAGCTGGCCGAGCCGCAGCGGACGCTGGCGCTTGTCGCCTAGCACTTGTCCAGCCCCTCCCGAGCCATCACGTCGCCGTCGTCAAGCCGTCTTGCCTCGCGCCGCGGAGCGCCATCATGGCGGTCGGCCGTCGCCGTGGCCGCGCGCTCGCGCGCGCGTCGTGCAGCGCCTCCCCGCGGAAGATGCCGTCCCGCTACGCTCCAACACACCCTGTAGACGATCCTCCAGCAGCACGCAAGGATCTCCCTCGCCAACCGAGCCGCTCGCTCGGTCATTACTCAGCGCGCACGCTCCCGAGGCATCCCGACCCCGCTCTAGCGTGCCCAAGCCTCCCACTGAGCCATTCGCACACTCCACTCACTCGCTCACCTCACCAGTTCGTCTCCTCGCGCTCTTCCCCGTCGTCTTCCACCTTGCGACGCGCGAACCGAGCCGAGCTTCAGGACAAAATTCGCCCTACACGCTCCACCATTCCCAAATTCATCGCGCACGAAGCTAGACCTCTACCCTAGCTCCAAATCCCCCCACTTCTTCCGAGCCATTGTCGCTTCTCCGGCGAGAATTCGAGATTTCCCCCAAATCGCGGTTTTCGGCCGCCGGAGCACCCTCACGTCGAGACCCTACTCCGAGCCGTCCCCGAGGTCAACCGAGCACGCCATTAGCTTCCTCGAGCTCCACTGGTGCTCTAGGACCCTTCAAACCCCGACGAACGCCCCCGACCTCACCGGCGTAGCAGTCGCGGCGGCCGCACCGCCACCGCTCATCGCCGGCGAAACTCCGAGCTTCCCCGGCCTCCCAACCGCCACCAATCGACTCGTGGTGAGCCACTGATGCTTTTCCCCCACTTGCCCGACCCTAGCTCGCCGCCGTTTGGCCGGCGCAACTCCGGCGAGAGCCGAGGGCATAAGTTCATCGCCTTTGTTTTTCTAGGGTTCCCAGTGTAAAAGTCAAGGACTTGTTCGTGAAGTTTTGAAAGTTCTAGGATCCCCGGCGTAAAAAGATTCTTAAACCTAGATCTAATTTTCCCGAATCTTGTAAAATCCGTTAAAAATCGTACAAAAAGCAGAAAAATGGAAAAAAATACTCCCTGGATTCGTGAGATTGTAAACTCCAATCTCCTTTAGGCATGTGTGTACTTTTGATGAACCATTTTTGAATTAAAATTCAAAATGTGGAAATTGAAACTTGTGCACCATTTCAAATCCAGAGCTCCGCTAGGGTTGATCTTTGGATATGTTGTTTGTAGTGACTTTGGACTGCTTGTGTCCAAAGGGGACCTAAAAATATGCAGTGTAGCTTCAGTTATGAATTAAAATGTGTTTCCTGTCTTTTTGTAGTCCAGAAATTACTAAAAATAATCCCTGCAGTGAAAAATCGCCATTTTTCTCCAGAGGACTAAACACTTGTTAGCACACCTGTTAAAAATGAAAAACTTAATTTTTGCCCTGTTTAGACTAGCAAATAAATGAATATGTGTTTTTGGATATAAATTTATTAAGGACTGTCCAATGGTTATTTTGAGCCACCACTTGGCCAGAGCCCTCCACATGCTTATGACTGGCTTTGGTAGGAAAATCCCCTGAATTGGATGAATTTTCGATTTTATATGAATTTATTTCATTTCTGCAGACAGCTGATTGATTTATTTTTAATAAATTATGTGTGGCTCAGATTTAGCTAAATTTTGGAGTGAGCTTAGCTCTTATACTCCAGTAGCTGTCATAAAGTTTATAGATAAAAATGATGAACAGAAAAGGAGAAACAAAAATGAGAATTAATCTAGGTGGAAATTGATATATATAAAAGAATAAACCTTTTTGTTAATTAGTTAGAATAAAATAAAGGGAATCTGAAATTCCAGAACAGCACCCTAAATTGTGAAGTAATAAATAGAATTCTTTTATATATGTACACAATCACCATCGAAGTCAAATAAAACTTTTCCCACATCACTACTTTATTTGTGAAGGATATAGTAGTAATTAAGCATGTCTAGGTGAATATGGCATTCAAGGCCTTGATCTTAGAATCAATAGGCAGCCACCTTAAACTATGCATCTCATGTAGAAGGCGCCATCCCGGATGGCAACTACCACCTCATCCCCGCTGACGAGGAAGGAACCCCGGAGCACGGTGCCGGCGAAGGATCGACCAACCCGGAGGCAAACCCCCAGCTTGAGCAGGAAGGCAAGCCCCGGAGCATAACCTAACCTTTACCAATTATGCACTTATGAATTCTCTTGCGTGTGCATTTACGTTTCAAGGAGTTGATTGAATACCTTAGCTGCACATTTCCTAGTACCTATGACTTGCAACAGTAGTATGAAAGGATCGATAGGGCATTGCTATAGGTCCGTTACAAGTCGAGTGATTTCCTGTCACTCGCGAGACATAGGAATTGCTTGTCTTTACTTATGTTGGAATCATAAGGATTGACGGGCGGGATGGTAGATGTAGATCTCCCGTCCGTGTATGATAATGGATTTAAGGTCGAAATGTGTGGTTGAGTGTGTCAAGTTTTTGAACGTACCACATGCATGCCGATATATGGGAGTCGGTAAGCCCGGTACCAGATTGAAGCAGCTAGGGCCGATAGCCATCTCTCCTTGGAAACTTTGTTTTCCCCTGCCGTACACTTGTGGATATGTGCGTGAGACTGTGAGTGAAGCAGTAAACCTTTATCCTAAGGAAATGGACCCGGTTCCGAATTGTGGATCGATGGGAAAGGTTGGGAAACGCTTGTACCTTTTATAGCAAGCATAGTATCCGTGTATATTGGGTTTCCCCTGGCCAGGTAGCAAAAATTCGGTTCGAACTGTCCGCTTCTCGCGGTTAATGAGACTGCTTGACCGCCTTGCTACATTGAGTAACAAGTGGAACTTTGAGATTGATGAACTTGTTCTATGAAATAAATTGTATTGCACCACTTGTATGCTTAGAGAGGATGCAAATCTAGAATGGTTAAATCTACTAGAATATGATGCTAAAATATGAAAGCAAGGACCTACTCTTAGTTGCTTTTTGGCAAACAAACCCACCAGCCAAAAGCCTCTCATTGTCTAGATGTCGGTGATGTAGTTTT
The DNA here is from genome assembly GCA_015342445.1 of Digitaria exilis. Classification (NCBI taxonomy): domain Eukaryota; kingdom Viridiplantae; phylum Streptophyta; class Magnoliopsida; order Poales; family Poaceae; genus Digitaria; species Digitaria exilis. Next base: position 752,963 of record JACEFO010002039.1, read on the forward strand.
CACCCGACGGGTAAGCCTTGCTGAGTATTAGTATACTCAGCCTTGCTTGTGGAATTTATTTACAGGTACCATGTTGGATGTGGCCGTCGATGCTTTGACTTGGCCTACCCAGGTTCCCCCTGGATGGCACATCGAATGGGTCCCGTCCTCTGCCGAGGATCGGGAGGAGTAGCATCGTGGCAGGCTTCGGCACGGTGTTATTTGTATCGTCGTTAGATTAATTCTTCCACTGCAATGAAACTTTTATTTCCGCTGCAAGACTTTAATACTCTGATTTCAAGTTGAACTCGGTTTGTAATAACTTTGAGATTCTATGTATGTATGTTAATTGTGGAATGTTGTAATCTCTGGAACTCACCTTCGTGTGGGCGTGCTGTTGTTTCGATCGAGAAAAGAACGTGGTTAATCGTGTTTAATCCGACGGCGCTCCAGCTTATTCCGGATTAAGTGCCTGACTACTTGATTAGTGGTCCCGGGGTACTTAACTTGGAATAATTTCGGAGTGGTCCGCCACACGCGAGATGCATAAGCAATGACCTGGTTCTCTAGCATAAGAACACAACCGAGTCCGGTGCCGGAAGCATCACAGTAGACATCATAGGGCTTGGTGCTGCCGGGTTGAGCTAAGACAAGGGCAGAAGTTAAATGTTTTCTCAACGTGTGGAAAGCCTCTTCACATTTATCACTTCACTCAAATTTGACTCCCTTCTTTAAGAGTTCGGTCATAGGTTTAGCAATCCGAGAGAAATCCGGAATGAAGCGGCGATAGTAACCTGCTAGACCCAGAAAACTTCGAATCTCATGGACAGAGGTGGGCGGCTGCCAATCGCCTTTTAACCTTGGTTGGATCCACGGATATGCCATCCTTGGAAACCGTATGACCCAACAATTTCAGACTCTCTAGCCAGAATTAACATTTGGAGAACTTGGCGTAGAGTTGGTGGTCTCTTCCTCATTCTTGGAATATATGAGAATGTCATCAATAAAGACCACCACAAACTTGTCAAGCTCAGACATGAAAACCGAATTCATGAGGGAAATGAAGTAGGCTGGGGTATTTGTGAGCCAAAATGACATGACCAAGTATTCATAAAGTCCGTAGCAGGTACAAAAAACAGTCTTGGGAATGTCACAAGGAGGAATTTTTATTTGGTGATAGCCAGAGCGAAGATCAATCTTAGAAAACATTCTGGCGCCAGCTAGTTGATCAAAAAGGACATCAATGCGGGGAAGTGGATACTTGTTTTTTATGGTCACCGCATTCAGAGGCCGGTAGTCAATACACAACCTCAAAGAGTGGTCCTTCTTCTTCACAAAAATAGCCGGACAACCCCATGGTGACACACTAGGACGGATGAAACCCTTGTCTAACAATTCTTGAAGTTGAATTTTTTATTCAGCCAACTCATTGGGCGGCATTCTATAGGGTCTCTTTGATATAGGGTCTCTTTGATCAGACGAAGTGCTTCGGCCAAGTGGTAGCTAAAAAAATACCACTTGAACAATCCTAAACAAATACCAAACCAAAAATATACATCTATTTATTTGATAGCCTAAACAGAGTCAAACATTAAGTTTACCATTTTTCTAGCATGTGCTATCAAGTTTCTAGAGCTTTGGTGGACGTTGATGATTTGTGACTATAGGAAATATTTTTAATAAATCTAGAACTAAGCTAGAACAGAAATCACTAAACAATTCATAACAGAGGCTATAGATCATATTTTTAGGTACCCTTTGGGCACAGTGCTACAATAGGCTTACCATACATACCCAAAATTCAGCTACAATGGAGTTTAGGATTTGAAATGGTGCGCAAAACTCTTAAAACTGAGTTTGAATTTTAATTCAAAAACCATTCACCAAACGCATAAGAACACAATCATGAGATTGGTGCCTACAACCTCACGAGTCCAGGGAGTATTTTTATGCATTTTTCTGATTTTGCTAGGATTTTTAATGGATGTTAGAAGATCTCAGAAATTTGAACTAGATCTAAAGAATCTTTTTACGCCGGTGACCCTAGATCTACTAAACTCTTGCAAACCAGTCCCTAAAACTTGCGTGGAGGACCCTAGAACTAAAAAGGGAAACGCGACGGGGTCCAAGCTTCGCCGGCGACCGGATTCCGGTGAGCAGGCGGCGAACCGGTGTAGGGAAAGAGGGGTAACGCGGAGAGGAGCTCACCGCGAGTTGATTGGGAGCGGTCTCGAGGCTGGAGGGGGAGCGGCGCGGCCTGTCGACGTTGCGCGGTGGAGCGGTTTGGTCCGGCAACATCGGCAGTGGGCTGTTGGGGTCCAGGCGATGAGCGGGGTGGGTTGAGAGCTTCACCAGGATGTGGCGGAGCTCGTCATGGTTCTTGGCGGCGACGGGGATGGCCGGAGGATGGGGCTCGACGTTGAAGTGGGTTTGCGCGAGAATGGAGGTGGCGGCGCTGGGGTTCTTCGATTCCCGACAAGGGCTGCTTGATTCTTGCTGGGATTTGTTTGAGGGCTAGCTAGGTTGGAAGAACGTGGAGGGGAAAGCAGGGGATTTGGCCAGCGGCTGCGAGCTTCTTCGGTTCGGCTCCTCGCGGCCGGAGGTGGAAGAAGATGTGTGGGAGCGCGGGAGAAGGGGAATGGCTGTGTCGCTGGCCGAGCAAAGAGGCAAGGGTCACTTGGCGGAGCCTTGGAGCGAGCTAGAGCCGGCCTGGGGTTGCTTGGGGCGTGCGCGCGTGTGCTCGGACCTAGGGCTGGATATCAAGCCAGCTCGGCTCGTTATGGCTCGGCTCGTTATAGCTTGGCTCGTTAACATATTGGCTCGGCTCGGCTCGTTATAGATTGGCTCGTTAACATATTGGCTCGGCTCGGCTCGTTATATTAACGAGCCAAAAAGCTAGCTCGGCTCAGCTTTAGCGAGCTCGGGCTAGCTCGTTTGGCTCGCAGGCCAATATAGAGAGACAATATGAAAACATATCATCACAAAGTATAGCTCGTTTGGCTCGTTATGGCTCGTTTGGCTTGTTATGGGCTCATTTCAAACCTAGGGTTAAGGATGGTAGCAACAACCATGAAATATTATTCTCTTTCCAATATTTATCAAATTTATCTAACATTGCAGCACCCATTTTCTTCAAATATGGATCATTGGAATTTTTTGCCTTTAACAATGTATCCTTTTAAATTTGATGGCTTGATAATTAACTGGCTCGTTATGGCTAGCAGCTTGCGAGCCGGCTCGAGTTGGCTCGTTATAAAATGAGTTGGCTTGCTATAAAATGAGCTGGCTTGTTATAAAACAAGTCGAGCTGGAGTCGAGCCATTAACGAGTGAGTCGAGCGAGCTAGCGAGTTTCAAGCTTTTTTCCAGCCCTACTCAGATCGTCGGAGTCGCCATTGATGGCTCTGACAGCTCGGGTAGACCGAGCGGAGGGGGTTGGCAAGCAGATATTGCGCGCTGCAAGCAAGGGATACTCTGCGCGAGCCATGGCACGTAGCGGGGTGCAAAGCTGGGTCGCACGGGCTTCTCTCCGATGTGGGCGTGCTACGGCCAATGGCAGAGCTTCGCTCGCCATGATGGCTTGCCTGCGTGACGCGACGAGGTGGCATGCGTGGTGTGTGACGGGATGACTCAGGGAGTCAGGCGCGTGCGCAGGAAGCCAGGACACGTCTGCCGAGGGTTTGGCTGGGGCAGAGCAAGCCAGGGCTCTGGTCGGAATTGATGAGGACATCACTCATTCGGATGCACATGACATGCCTACGCCTTTCATTCAAGGTCCAATCACAAGAGCTCGTGCGCGACAATTAAATTTAGAGGTGAGCTCGCTTCTAAGTGTTCCTTTTAATAGATTTGAGAATAAATCGCTACCTATTGTTTATAATGTTGTTAGGAACCAAGGAGAAGACAAGGAGACGCATGGAGGGAGGCTTGGAGGCGTGGGGAACAGCCAAGGGTCGGCCAAGCATCGTGGAGGTCCATTACAACTCGACTTCGGGTCCAACTCGGAGTCCAGGAACAGTCTGGAGTAAAACGGACGCCCAGGCCGCATACGGACTCGGATTTCGACGATCCACATATGGTTGGAAAGAAGATTTTATAGAGCTTCCAATGGAACCAGAACCAGGCCCAAATTCACTCTGAGTCGACGGGAATCGTCCGAGGAAGGTGGCGTCCAGAATCTGTCCCGGTGCTGCGTCACCGATATTTGGCCTTTGGGCCGTGTATCTTCGTTGAGCCCATTAGGGGGGGCATGCAGGGGGTCGACCACGACCCTAACCTCTATATATCAGTAGCCGCCACCCTCGTTAGGATTTGGGTTTTGCTTAGATTAATCTGTCAAGAACAGTTTCGCCGTTGCATCGGTTTGTGAGACCCCAACTCGTGAGATTAATCATACATCTGCAATTGTGTTGCATCCTTCTGTGTTCTTGCTTGTGTTCTTCGATTCGCAGGCAAGGATTAGCCTTCTGGGCGAGGTCGACTTAGGTCGATAACCTAATGAGACGTGGTGCTACGATTGCGGGGTTCAGGACGAGTTGTTCGGAAGCCGGATCGATTTGTGTCGCGACTCTGCCAAAATCGTCGCTTATCTGAACCTTTCGGAAGATCGGGAACCCTAGTCCACATCAGGAATGCCCCGGGAGCTCCCCTATTCCCAGCCCGTTTTCTCCAAAACTTTGAACTAAAGTTTCAAAAGTGCAAAAACAAAAGTTGGAGTTTGAATGATGGGACACAACTTTCATATTGGGAGGAACTTGAAAATACCATTTTTTCAAGCTTAAACAAGCTAGGTTTTTAGGGTTTTTGAGGGGCTTAACTGCTCAATTTAAAAGATGTTCTGCAGGGTTTTCATAGTTTTTGAGGGGCTTAACTGCACAATTTGAAAAAGTTCCAAACAGTAGCTAGGCTTTATTTGGGATGGCAAACAACTTTACTTTTTGGAGACTTTCAAGTTTAGTAGAAAATTTGTGAGATGTCAGCTGGTGTCAATTTCAACCCTTTTTGAATTCAAACTTTGAATTTTGAAACCCAATTTAAGTTTATTTCCATTCTTTTGCTTTAACCCTATTTTGATCCTTGTTTTTAGTGAACTTTTACAGTTTAGACATCAGAGATGTCACATTATAGATGTATTAGGTGCTCGTATACTTGTCTACTCCCTAATCCCCGCCAAGTTAAAATTTTAAGAAATTGATGATATTATAAATTTAGTGTTGCCTGGGATGGTAGGGGAAGCTACATCCCAGGTCGGAGGTTGCGAGTTCAAACCCGAGGTACCACGCGCGTAAAAATCGTCTGAATTGCGACTCCCTGCATCCGTAGGTGTTCTTACAAAGTTTAGATGCTAGGAGCGTCCTACCTAATGATTAAGCGCCACATAGTAATCCCATTCACCTAGAAATCACACTGAGTCAAACTCTATCACGAAGTTCTGCACCTCATTCAATCCAAACCCACTTGAACAAATCGTGCATGGCCATTGCTCCAAACCGACCATGTTCTTGCTCTCCCGACGACTCCAAGAGGATACAAGTATGAATCATAACACATACATTGTGCATCATTTGGACATAGTAGGCATGGAACCTGCTTTAGCTACACCGCCTGCACCTGAGAAAGGATAGTTTGTGGATGAATTCCTTGAAGGTTTTGAAGGATTTGAGTTTGTGGCTGATGAGCATGATGAAGCACTCCCAGAGAATCCAAATGCGTTTGCCTGGGCCAATGCAAATGCTGACGGGTTCGATCCTGAGGGACTAGGACCGTTGGAGTTCAATCCAGTAGTGGTGGATGATGATAGCGATGAGGAAGACTCAAGTGAGGTTCAGGGAGAGTCAGGCATGACTACGTTCACCAGTTCATCATCATCTTCAACTTCGTCTTCAGCCTCGAGTATGATTAGGTCTGATGGAAGTGAGAACTCCGTCAACCAGCCAGCTACGATGGAAGGTGCAGTTTGAAGAAGGCGTGAGAAGCAGTGTTCTTTTGGGGTCATGTGAGACTTGAATGAAAATGTTTTGTGCATATGTATATGTGACCAACATGGTAGCATTATGAACTTGGGGCTTGTAAGCTATGTATGTATATGTGGCTTGAGTTTGAAAAACCTAACTCCTAGTGAGTTGTTTATGTTCTGGTGTGATGTTTGTTGAACCGCTGCTTTGTAAATGAATAAGAATGTGATATATGCTGGTTTGTCTACGTCTATGTGTGGATGTTTCAAGATTGAAGCTTTACCTGTTCCTACTTCCATGTTGTAATAATCTTTCAGTGGAAGTTAATGCCCTCTTTTACTGAACTTTTTGTAGAATGGCTAATCGGAGGGATCAGCAGACTAGCTCGGGTGCAGATCCACATGCTCCACCTGGGCCTCCTACTTTAACACATGCGTTTGCTCATATCATCAACTCTGGGACTGAGCAGACTCGGCTGTTAAATTTGATTGCTCAAAACCTGGGTAATCATCCATCTGGAAGGCAAGCGGGGCATCAGGGGGTTACATACTCCCAATTCCTAGAAACACATCCTCCAATCCTTAGTCATGCTAAACACCCGCTTGAAGCTCGGGAGTGTATGGCGGACCACAACAAAATTATTCCAAGTTAAGTACCCCTGGACCACCAATCAAGCAGTCAGGCACTTAATCCGGAATAAGCTGGAGCGCCGTCGGTTTAAACCCGATTTAACCACGTACTTTCTCGATCGAAACAACACGCGCGCCCACACGAAGGTGAGTTCCAGAGATTACAACATTCCACAAATTCATCATACATAAATAGTATCATAAAGTTATTACAAACCAAGTTTGAAATTTTAAATCAGCAAGGCTTACCCGTCGGGTGAAAACTACATCACCGACATCTAGACATGAGAGGCTTTTGGCTGGTGGGTTTGTTTGCCAAAAAGCAACTAAGAGTAGATCCTTACTTTCATGGTTTTAGCATCATATTCTAGTAGAATTAACCACACTAGATTAGCATCCTCTCTAAGCATACAAGTGGTGCAATATAATTTAATTCATACAACAAGTTCATCATCCTCATAGTTCCACTTGTTACTCAATGCAGCACAGCGGTCAAGCGGTCTCATTAACCGCGAGAAGCGGACAGTTCGAACCGAATTTTGCTACCTGGCCAGGGGAAACCCAACACACACGGACAATGCTTGCTATAAAAGGCACAAGCACTTCCCAACCTTTCCCATCGATCCACAATTCGGAACCGGGTCCACTTCCTTAGGATAAAAGTTTATTGCTTCACTCACAGCATCACGCATATATCCACAAGTGTACGGCAAGGGAAACAAAAGTTTCCAAGGAGAGATGGCTATTGGCCCTAGCTGCTTCAATCTGGTACCGGGCTTACCGATTCCCATATATCGGCATGCATGTGGTACGTTCAAAAACTTGACACACAGAACCACACGTTTCGACCTTAAATCAATTATCATATACGGACCGGAGATCTACATCTACCATCCCGCCCGTCCATCCTTATGATTCCAACATAAGTTAAGACAAGCAACTCCTATGTCTCGCGAGTGACAGGAAATCACTCGACTTGTAACGGACCTAAAGCAATGCCCTATCGATCCTTTCATACTAGTGTTGCAAGTCATAGGTACTAGAATTATGCAACTAAGGTATTCAATCAACTCCTTGAAACGTAAATGCACAAGCATAGGTAATTCATAGATGCATAAACTTTAAAAGTTAGGTTATGCTCCGGGGCTTGCCTTCTTGCGCTAGTTGAATGTTAGCCTCCGGGTCGACTGCTACCTCGTGGGCACTGCTCTCCGGGATTCCTTCTTCGTCGGCGGGGATGAGGTGATAGATGCCGTCTGCAATAGCGCCTTCTACATGAGATGCATAACTTTATAGTGGCTGCTTAAGTGGTTAAAAAGCAAGGCCTTGAAGGCCATATTCACCTAGACATGCTAGTGTACTACTTTCTCCTTCACAAAATTAAAGGAGGGTATGGGAAAATTTTACGTATCTATGATGGTGATTGTGTACATATATAAAAAAAATCCATTTATTATTTTGAAGTTAGGGTGCTGTTCTGGAATTTTAGACTTCCCATGTTTTCATTTTAATTAAGTATCAAAATGGTCTATTTCCTTTTTATAACTCAATTCTACCTTAGTTTCTTCTCATTTTTGTTTCTCTATTTCTGTTCATCCTTTTTATCTACAAACTTTATGACAGCTACTGGAGTATAAGAGTTAGGCTCACTCCAAAATTTAGCTAAAACTGAAATACACAGAATTTATTAAAAATAGTATAAACTGCTGCTTAAAGAAACAAGATAAATTCATATAAAATTGAAATACTTCCAAATCAGATAATTTTCCTACCAGAGCTAGTCATGAGTGTAAGGAGGGCTCTGGCCAAGTGGTGGCTCAAAATAACCTTTGGACAGTCCTCAACAATTTTCTATCCGAAAACACATATCTATTTATTTGCTAGTCTAAACAGGGCAAAAATTAAGTTTTGCATTTTTAGCAGATGCGGTAACAAGTTCTTAGGCCTCTGGAGAAAAATGGTGATTTTTAGCTGCATGGATTATTTTTTGTAATTTCAGGACTGCAATAAGACAGGAATCACAAATTAATTCATAACTGAAGCTACAGTTCATATTTTTAGGTCCTCTTTAGACACAAGGTGTCTAAAGTCACCACAAACAACATATCCAAAGCTCAGCCCTAGCGGAGCTCAGGATTTGAAATGGTGCACAAGTTTCTAAATTCACAGTTTGAATTTTAATTCAAAAAGGTTCACCAAAAGTACATACATGCTAACATGAGATTGGAGTTTACAATCTCACGAGTCCAGGGAGTATTTTTGTGCATTTTTCTGATTTTTGTACGATTTTTGGTGGATTTTACAAGATTTCGGGAAAAAGGTTTAAACCTTAAGAATCTTTTTACGCGCCGGCCCTTGAATCTTTTGAAACTTCGCGAACAGGTCCCTGCCTTTTTCACTGGGAACCCTGGAAAAAGGAAGAAGACGAACTCAGGTCCTTGGTTCGTCACTGGAGTTGCGCCGGCCAAACGACGGCGGGAGAAGGTCGGGGAAGTGGGTGAAAAGGTCCAGTGGCTCACCACGAGTCGATTGGTGGCGGTTGGGAGGCCGGAGGAGGCTCGGAGTTCGCCGGCGACGTGTGGTGGCGGTGCCGCCGCTGCAGTCTCGATTCCGGGGTTGGAGGGGTCCGTGAGCACCAGTGGGACTCGGCGAAGCTATTGGAATGCTTGGTTGACCTCGCGGAGGGCTCGAAGTAGGGGCTCGACGTGCGCGTGCTCCGGCGGCCGGAAATGCGGATTTGGGGGAAAATCCGATTTCTCGCCGGAGAGTTGGGGAGTGCTCGCGAGAAGTGGGGGAAATGGAAGCTAGGGAAGTGGTCTAGCTCTGTGCGCGAGGGATTTGGGAATGGTGGAGGGACGAGGACGAATTTCGCTTCGAAGCTCGGCTCGGTCCGCGCGGCTGGAGGTTGAAGACGATGGGAGCGAGCGCGGGGAAGGGAAATGGTGAAGTGCGCGAGCTAGGAGAGGTTGTGAGGGGCTCGGAGAAGTGTTGGAGCACGCTAGAGGCACTGAGCTGCCTCGGGAGCGTGCGCGAGGAGGGACAGCGACGCGACGCGCCATTGAAGAGCTCCCAAGCTCGGACAGAGCGCGCGCGAGGGGTTGGGCGAAGGAGATCGTGGCGTGGGCGCTGGGATACGCTGCAGGGACCCTCCACAGTGCTCCATGGCGCGTAGTTGGAAGGAATCCACCGCGGCCCTGCTCTGCGCGGCGCACGCGCGCGCGGCCAACGGCGGCGCTCCGCCCGCCATGATGGCGTCTGCGCGGCGCGAGGCAGAGCGGCGCTGTCGCGTGCGACGTGACCGTACGGAAGGCTTGGACAAACACACGAGGACAAGAGCCACCTGCTGCCGTGGCTCGGCCGGCCCGGCGCGGCCTCCGCCGCATGCCAGCCACGTGGCGGCCGGACTTCGGCCAAGCGCAGAGCGCGCCAGGGGTGCGCTGGCAGCCCCATGGAGCTCCTTTCCCCTTTTGAATTTTCTCCAAAAATTAGAACTGAACATTGAAAAGTGTAAAAATAAAAGTTGGAGTTTGAGATGTGGGACACAACTTTCTTTTTGGGGTGAACCTGAAATTTCAAATTTTTCAAGCTCAAACAACTCCATTTCCAAAAGGTGTTCAGAACTGTTTTTCGAGTTTTTGAGGGGCTAAACTGCAAAATTTTCAAAAGTTCCAAACAGTGACTAGGCCTTATTTGTGATGAAAAACAACTTTTATTTTTGGAGATTTTCAAGTTTAGTACAAAATTCTTGTGATTTCAGTTGGGTGTCAAAAGACCTTCGTTTTTGAATTTAAATTTGAATTTTTGGTCAATTTTTGAATTCTGACACCATTGTTCCCCCTTTGTACTTGTTTTAAAGGTACTTTCAATACTTTTACATCAGGGATGTCACAGAGTGGCTCCAAACTCTGGAGCAGAAGTTCCGTGTTATCCCTCAATGTACTGAATCTCAGAAAGTGGAATTCGCTGGGCTGCAACTGCAGGGACCCGCTGGTACTTGGTGGGCTAGTTTCTTATCCAGACAGCCTACCTGAGGAGCTCTGAATTGGAAGGACATTAAAACAGTCTTCTGTGATCATTTTATACCAGATGGAATTCTGAAAATGAAGCTGGAGGAGTTCTTAAGGCTGCAACAGGGCAACAGGAGTGTGTTGGAATATACCCGTGATTTTGATCACCTGGCTCAGTATGCTCCTGAGCACGTGGACAATGAAATCAAGAAGAGGGATTGTTATCTCTGGGGACTTAATGTCAGAATGCAGGAGAAGTTGGTCACTTGTACTCTGCCTAACTATGGCGCTGCGGTGAGCATGGCTATTTCGGCTGAGGCAAAAATGAAAGCCCTAGATGAATATCTCAAGCGGGAAGAAGCTCTGGAAGAGTCCTCCTGTTGGAGCCTCGAGCAGTGCTCCACCGCGATATAAGATGGTTTTTCGTGGGCCAACTCGTTCGACTTTCAGAGCTCCGCAGCAGCAACAACCTCCTCAACAGCAGTGGGTGGTGAGGAATCCCTATAATGCACCACGTGCAGCTAGTCCTCAGCCACAAGGTAATCGTTATTCAGTAGCACCAGCCAACAAGCACCCATGTTACAATTGTGGGCAAGCTGGACATTTTGCTCGGGATTGTCGTCTTCCCAAGCAATGCGGAAATCAGAATGCTAAGGCACAGACTTCGGGGCAAGGTGTGGGCCAGAAGTTTGTGAGGAAGAAGATCTTCAATACCAAGACCGGGAGGATCCATTATATGAATGTTGAAGAAATACCGGAGGGAGAACCGGTCATGGCTGGTATGTGTTCCCTTAACAATCAACCCGCCATTGTTCTGTTTGATTCTAGTGCTTCGCATACTTTTATAAGTAAGGCTTTTGTGGAAAAACACCAGTTAGCCACCAAAGTATTGCAAAATAAGTATGTGATACAGTCCACAGAGGCTACTCAAAATACTAATTTGGTGGCTAGTGATGTGGCTTTGAGTTTAGAAGGGCACATGGTAAATGTTTTTCCCTTAGTTCTTGAGGATCAAGGGATCGATATTATTTGGGGATGAATTGGATGACACAAAACAAAGTGTTATTAGATACGGGGTCTCGGGAAATTTGCTTTCAAAATGCTCTTGGTCAAATTGTGAAGATCACTTTACCTGCCCACCAAACTTTAGATTGGATGGTCAGGAAAACGAGGGCCATAACACTATTGTCAATTCCCGTGGTTAATGAATTCCCGGATGTCTTTCCGGAGGATTTACCTGGGTTACCACCAGTTAGAGAGGTGGAGTTCACTATTGAGCTTGAGCCGGGTACAGCTGCTATCTCTAGAAGGCCTTATAGAATGCCACCTCAAGATTTAGCAGAACAGAAAGTGCAATTGCAAGAGTTGTTAGATAAAGGTTTCATTCGGCCTAGTGCATCTCCATGGGGTTGTCCGGCTATATTTGTGAAAAAGAAAGATCATACCTTGAGGCTATGTGTTGATTACCGTCCATTGAATGCGGTAACTATCAAGAAAAAATACCCTTTGCCGTGAATTGATCTGCTGTTTGATCAGCTGGCTGGGGAAAAAGTTTTCTCTAAAATCGATCTCTGATCTCTGGTCAGGGTATCATCAGATACGAATCAAACCGAGGATATCCCCAAAACTGCTTTATCTACTAGATATGGTCTCTATGAATATCCAATAATGTCTTTTGGATTGACAAATGCCCCAGCGCATTTCAAGTACTTGATGAACACCGTACTTATGATGGAATTGGATAAATTCGTAGTGGTGTTCATTGATGATACTTTAGTCTTCTCTAAGAGTGAAGAAGAACATGCAGAGCATCTACGTATTGTTTTACAAAGATCGAGAGATCATATATTATATGCGAAGTTAAGTAAATGTGAATTTTGGTTGAAAAAGATACCTGTCTTGGGCCATGTTTTGTCAGCCGATGGTGTGGAGGTTGACCCAAGAAAGGTCAAGGATGTATTGAATTGGCAACCACCTCAATCGGTGACAAAGGTTAGGAGTTTTCTGGGAATGGCGGGTTATTATCGGAGATTCATTCCGGACTTCTCCAAAATAGCCAAACCCTTAACTGAGTTACTTAAAAAGGAAACTAAGTTTGAATGGAGCGTAGAATGTGAAGAAGCTTTTCAACAGTTAAAGAAATTGTTGACTACTGCTCCAGTTCTTGCTCAACCAGATATTGAAAAGCCTTTTGACATATATTGTGATGCTTTTGGCAAGGGTTTGCGTTGAGTTTTAATGCAAGAGGGTAGAGTCATTGCTTATGCCTCGAGGCAATTGAAACGGCATGAAGAGAATTACCCCACCCATGATTTAGAACTTGCTGCCGTAGTACATGCTCTTAAGATATGGCGACACTATCTTTTGGGAAGTGGAAGCCGTATATACTCTAACCACAAAAGCTTAAAGTACATTTTCACTCAATCTGAGTTGAATATGAGGCAACGAAGGTGGTTGGAATTAATCAAGGATTATAATTTGGATATTCACTGTCATCCTGGTAAGGCTAATGTGGTAGCTGATTGTGGCAGACCACTCCGAAATTATTCCAAGTTGAGTACCCCCGGACCACTAACCTAGTCAGGCACTTAATCCGGAATAAGCTGGAGCGCTGTCGGGTTATACCTGATTAACCACGTACTTTCACGATCGAAACAACACGCGCGCCCACACGAAGGTGAGTTCCAGAAATTACAACATTCCACAATTTCAACTTACATAAATAGTCTCATCAAGTTATTACAAACCAAGTCTGAATTTCAAATAAAAGTGCGAGAGTTCATTGCAGCGGAAATTAAACTAACGACGATACATAGCAACACCATAATGAAGCCAGCCATGGTGCTACTCCTCCCGATCCTCGGAAGAGGACGGAACCCACTCGACGTGCCAGCCAGGAGGAACCTGGACAGGCCAAGCGACGGAATTCACCGCCTCATCCAAAGTAGTACCAGAAATAAATAGCCACAAGCAAGGCTGAGTATACTAATACTCAGCAAGGCTTACCCGACGGGTGAGAACTACATCACCGACTTCTAGACATGAGAGCCTTTTGGCTGGTGGGTTTGTTTTGCCAGAAAGCAACTAAGAGTGGATCCTTACTTTCATGATTTTAGCATCAAATTCTAGTAGAGTTAACCATTCAAGATTAGCATCCTATCTAAACATACAAGTGGTGCAATACAATTTAGTACATACAACAAGTTCATCATCCTCATAGTTCCATTTGTTACTCAATGCAGCACAGCGGTCAAGCAGTCTCATTAACCGCGAGAAGCGGACAGTTCGAACCAAATTTGCCTATCTGGCCAGGGGAAACCCAACACACACGGATAATGCTTGCTATAAAAGGTACAAGCACTTCCCAACCTTTCCCATCGATCCACAATTCGGCGCCAGGTCCATTCCCTTAGGATAAAGGTTTACCGCTTCATTCACGGCATCACGCATATATCCACTTGTGTACGGCAAGGGAAACAAAAATATTTCCAAGGAGAGATGGCTATCGGTCCTAGTTGTTTCAATCTAGTACCGGGCTTACCGATTCCCATAGGTCGGCATGTGCGTGGTATGTTCAAAAACTTGACACACAGAACCAAACGTTCCGACCTTAATCCAATTATCATACACGGACGGGAGATCTACACATACCATCCCACCCGTCCATCCTTATGATTCCAATATAAGTAAACACAAGCAACTCCTATATCTCGCGAGTGACAGGAAATCACTCGACTTGTAACGGTCCTAAAGCATTGCTCTATCGACCCTATCATACTAGTAGTTCAAGACATAGGTACTAGAATTATGCAACTAGAGTATTCGAACAACTCCTTGCACATAAATGCACAAACATAATTAATTCATAGTTGCACAAATTAAAACTAGGTTATGCTCTGGGGCTTGCCTTCTTGGGCTACGCCGGTGTCAGACTCCGGGTCAATCACGATCACGTCAGCACCGCCTTCGGGAGCCTCCTCTTCGTTGGCAAGGACGAGGTTGTAGGTGCCGTCAGTGAGAGTGCCTTCTACATGAGATGCATAAATTTTTAAGAGTTGCTGCTGGTTTTTAGTCTAAAGGTTAAGGCTCTTAAAGGCCATATTCACCTAGACATGTAAAAGGTTTATTCTTTTCTTCATAATTTAAGGGTAGTTTGTGTGGTGTGGATGTTATGTTTTTATGATTGTGATTGTGTACACATATAAAAACAATACAACTTTTATTTCTAAGCAAGTGCCTTAGTTCAGAAATTTTAAAACTCCACATGCTTATTTAAATAATTATCAAAAGTGACTCAATTCTTTTTATCAAACTAATCTACTCTAGTTTCTTCTCATTTTTGTTTATCTGTTTCTGTTCATCCTTTTTATCCACAAACTTTATGACAGCTACTGGAGTATAGGAGCTAGGCTCACTCCAAAATTTAGCTAAAACCGAGCTATACATAGTTTATTAAAAATAGTTCAAGTTGCTGTCCGAAGGAACAAGATTAATTCATATAAAATCAAAACTACTTCCAAATCAGAAGATTTCTGTACTAGAGCTAGTCATGAGCAAAAGGAAGGCTCTGGCCAAGTGATGACTAAAAATAACACTTGGGCAGCCCTCAATAAATTCCTATCCGAAAACCAACATCTATTTATTTAATGCTCCCAACAGAGTCTAAAATCAAGTTTAGCATTTTTCCAACATGCCCCAACATATTTCTGGACCTCTGGTGAAAGATGGTGATTTTTGGCTGCATGGATTATTTTTAGTAAATGCAGAACCGAAATAGAACAGGAATCACAAAATAATTCATAACTGGAGTTTCATGCAATATTTTTAGGTCTCCTTTGGTCACCAGGCTTCTACAGTCCATAACAGCAACATATCCCAAGCTCGGCTACAGAGGAGTTCAGGATTTGAAATGGTGCACAAAACTCTAAATTCACAGTTTGAATTTTAATTCAAAAACTATCCCTCAAAAGTATATACATGCATAAAGGAGATTGGAGTTTACAATCTCACGAGTCCAGGGAGTAATTTTGTGCATTTTTCTGATTTTTCTACGATTTTTAGTGGATTTTACAAGATCTCAGCAAAATAGATCTAGGTTTGAAGAATCTTTTTACGCCGGAGACCCTAGAACTTTTAAAACCTTTCAACCAAGTCCTTGATATTTCCGCAGAGGACCCTAGAACTAAAAAGGGGAACGCGAAAGGGTCCGTGGGCTCGCCGGCATCCGAACTCCGGTGAGGAAACGGCGAACCAGTGCGGCGGAAGTGGGGGAAAACGACAAGGGGCTCACCGCGAGTCGGTTGGGGTAGGTCTTGTGGCCGGAGGTGAAGCGGCGCGGCTCGTCGACGGTGAGCGGTGGAGTGGCTTGCTCCAGCGACGTCGATAGCCGGCTGCGGTGGTCGAGACGAGGCGCAGAGAGGCGTGTGAGCTTCACCGAACGATGGCGGAGCTCGTCGTGGGGCTTGGCGGAGACGGGGATGGCCGGAGTATGGAGCTCGACGTGGAGGTGGTGTTCACGGCGGAAATGGCCGAGCGACGGGCGAAACTCCGATTTCCCGGCGTGTGCGGCTCAATTCGAGCTGGGGAGTGTTCGAGCGGCTAGCTGGGTGAGTGAGTGAGCTTCACGTGCGCGGGATTGGGAAATCGTGGAGGGGAACGCGGTTGATTCGTTTTTGCGGCGATGGAGCTCGAGCTCGGCTCTACGCGGCCGGAGGTTGAAGAAGCAGTGTGCGAGCACGAGGAGGGCGAGAATGGCTGAGTGCGGGCTGAGAGAGGGTGTGAGGCTGCTCGGTGGAGTGTTTTGGCGGGCTAGAGGGCACCAAGTTGCCTCGGGAGCGTGCGCACGCGCGCTCGGGCCGTCGGGGTCGCCATTGATGGCGCTGACAGCTCGGGCAGGGCGTGAGCGCGGGTTGGGGAGTGGAGATCGTGGCGTGGGCGCTGGGGGATCCTCCACAGTGCTCCTTGGCGCGTGGTGGGATGGAATCCGCCGTGGGACGGCGCAGCTCGACGCGCGCGCTCGGGCCGAGAGCGGAGCTCTGCCCGCCATGATGGCCTGCTCGCGTGGCGAGGCTCGCCCAGGCGCTGTAGCGCGGGACGTGACTCGGCGGTGGCGCTGGCGTGCTTGCAGGGGCGAGAGGCGCGGCTGCCGCGGCTTTGGCCATCCTGTCCCGGTCGCCACTGCTCGCCGGCCACGTGGCGGCCACTGCCGGCCTCGAGCAGAGGTGGCCGAGCGGCCAGCCGGAGCGCCCGTGGAGCTCCTCTGTTCAAACATGTATTTCTCCAAAAATTTTATCTACACCTCAAAAAGTGCAAACACAAAAGTTGGAGTTTGAAAAGTGGGACACAACTTTCTTTTTGGGGTAAACCTGAAATTACGAATTTTTCAAGCTCAAACAAGCCATATTTGAAAAGGTGTTCTGCATGGTTTTTAGAGTTTTTGAGGGGCTTAACTGCAAAATTGGAAAAAGTTCCCAACAGTAACTAGGCTTCATTTGTGATGACAAACAACTTTTAGTTTTGGAGATTTTCAAGTTTAGTACAAATTTTTTTTAGATCTCAGGTGGGTGTCAAAACAATCCTTTTATGTTGGATTTTTGAATTTGAAGTTCAAACCTATGGTGGAGATTTGAGTCTTTAGCCTTGATTTTTGGATCAAGGTCATAAAGGAAAAGTGTTTGGTTTTGTTTGCCTTGAAAGTTTCCTTGCTTCGCATTTCTATGTTCCCTGGTAGCTGTAGCTTTTGTAGCTCAACCCATGTTTTCCTTTTTCTCATTTGTTTGAATTATGGATAACTTTTATCTTTTTCTTTAATCCACTTTCCTAATTATTCTTAACCAAGCTTAAATAAGGTTTTCAAAAATTTTCAACACCAGGGGTGTTACACTGATGCTTTGAGCAGAAAAGCTAAATGTCATTGGCTGACAGTTCATAGAAGGGCAAAGACTTTATGCCAAGAAATGGAAGAAATGGGTCTTAAAATGATTGTTCAAGGTTCCATGAGAAATATCGTGGTTCAGGATGCTTTGAAGGAGCAGATTGAAAGGGCCCAATTAAAGGATAAAAAGATGAATATCCTTAAAAAGCTTATAGCTGAAGGAGAGACAACATGTTTTACCCAAGATGAGAATGAAATCTTTTATTTCAGAGGAAGAATTGTGGTGCCGAAAGATTGGGAGTTGAGGAAGAAAATTTTGAATGAAGCACATTTATCAAGATACTCTATTCATCCTGAGAGTACTAAAATGTATCATGATTTGAAACAAAGCTTATGGTGGACCCGAATGAAAAGGGAAATTGGTCGTTATGTATCAAGATGTGATACATGTCGAAGAGTAAAGCCTATCACCCAGAAAGCTACCGGGTTGTTACAACCCTTGAATATTCTGGTATGGAAATGGGAGGATATATCAATGGGTTTCATTGTCGGGCTACCCACTACATCGAAGGGGTATAATTCTATCTGGGTCATTGTTGACCGGTTGACAAAATCAGCTCGTTTTATTCCTGTTAATACCACGTACTCCGCGAAGAAGTATGCGGAATTGTTTATGACCCGGATTGTGTCTTTACATGGGGTACCCAAGACCATTACCTCTGATAGGGGCTCGCAGTTTATATCTAGGTTTTGGGAGCAGCTGAATCAAGTGATGGGTACCACCTTAATCCAAAGCTCAGCATATCATACGCAAACCGGAGGGCAGACGGAAAGGGTTAATCAAATTTTGGAAGACATGTTGAGGGCATGTGTGTTGACTTTTTCCAAGAAATGGGATGAATGCTTACATTTGGCAGAATTCTCTTATAACAATAGTTATCAGGCCAGTATTCGAATGGCACCCTTCGAGGCTTTATATGGTAGAAGGTGTCGAACGCCTTTGAATTGGACTGAAGCTGGAGAAAGGTTCACTTTTTGGGACTGATCTTGTTAAAGAAGTTGAGCAAAAGGTTGCTCAAATCCTTGAACATCTAAGGATTGCTCAATCTCGACAAAAGGAGTTATGTGGATAAGAGGAGAAAACCTTTGTATTTCGAAGTTGGGGATTACGTCTATCTTAGAGTATCACCCATGAAAGGACATCAAAGCTTTGGAGTAAAGGGGAAATTAGCTCCAAGATATATTAGTCCTTATGAAATTTTGGAACGTAAAGGTTCAGTGGCTTACAAGTTAGCTTTGAGTAAACAATTGGCAGCCGTACATGATGTGTTTCATGTATCTCAGCTTAAGAAATGTCTGAAAGTGCCAGAAAAGATCATGGATGACACTCAAGTGCATCTTAGTTCAGATATGACTTATGAAGAAAAACCAATTCAGATTTTGGATGAAAAGACTCGAGATACCCGAGCTAGAAGTATCAAGTTTTATAAGGTTCAATGGAGTAATCATACACCCGAGGAGGCTACTTGGGAACAAGAGACATATTTAGTTTCCAAGTACCCTGAATTGTTCAAGTGAAGTAAAAAGAGATTTTTGTACATCTGTAAGATATGTCACTAAGCTGTAATCCAGTTTCGTTATGAAATAAAATCGAGGTTTGAGTAATGACACATTATCCTTTCTATTGTCAAACTCAAGTTTCATTACCACTTGAATCTCGGGACGATATTCTTTTAAGGGGGAAGGGCTGTGACATCCCATGTCAAGAACATGTTAAGTGCCATCAATTAGTTAAAAAAAATGAAGAAAGGAGAAGGTTAATTGACCAAAGTCAAAAAGTCGACAAAAAAATTTGGATAAATTTGGAGCCAAGAGCTTCTAAATTTAGTTTATAAGTTAAGGAACTTGGTTGTCCAAAAAAATTTTGGGCAAACTTCTTGTGATAATGCCTCAATTAAATAGAAGAAAGAAAAGAGATATGGCACTATTCCTGGTCTGAAAATAGGACTTGATCATATTCAGGTTGAGCTGTTTGGGCATAATGGACTTCCGACTTCGAGGGAATATTATGGTAAAACTGTTGGTTTTCTGAGCTGGGTGTTGAAAAGGGAGTTGCTTAGGGAAGTGTTTGTGACAACTTTTGTTTTTGGACCAGACGCATAAGATGCCTGGATCCAGGAGAAAATCGAGGGTTAATTTGGTTCAGGAAATGGTTTCAGTAAAATTCAGAGAATTTCAGCTGAACTGAATTTGTGATATTTGGGCTCGAATTTGAAGTTTTCTGTAAAAACTTCAACAATGAAGTTGTACTTCTGAATGTGAATTTCAATCTTGTTTTTGACACCTGATGCATGTTCTGTTCAAGTTTTGAGAGTAATTTGAGAAATTCAGTTAGCAGTTCTGAATTTGAGAAGTGTTGAGGCTGATACTTTGAGGCTCAAATTCGACCTCAATCATTGCTCAAATGGATCAAGTGCCAACAGAAGGAATGAAATTCAATGTTTCAGCTACAACTTGGTTTTTGGGAGTTTGGAATGTTGCAACGTAATTTTCGAAGAAAAAGGAGTTCAAATTTCAGGGTTTTGAGGCAACAAATGGGGAAAAGATGAGGTGGGCAGCTGCTACGCAGCTTGCCGCCGGCAGTGGCAGGTCGGTTCGCCGGCCACGCGTCGTTCCCGCTCGGAGCCAGCTTGAGAGAAGGCGCAGCAGGAGGTGGCAAGCGACGGCTGCGCCGGTTCACGGTTAAAGACATCGTCGTCGGCCTTCTATCCTCTCATTCACTTCGCCGTCATTTCTCCTCCACCATGGTCGCCAGCATGCCGTAGCTCGGCCACCGTCGTCCGCGCCATTCCATCCAGTTCCTCTCCACCAAAAGGTTCGCCTTCACCTCCTCTTTCGTTTCCGCTAGCTCTCGTCCTTCATCCACCTCGCCATAGCTCGGCGCAACCTCTTCTTCAACCTCCTCGACGTCGTCTTGTTGGGTAAAGCTCGGGTCACCGTGGATGATGGCGTTGCCGTGGTTTTGTTCCAGGTTAGAGAGTGTAGAAGGGTTGCTCTTGTGCTGTAGAGCGTGTTGGTGGGGGTTGTTGGCCGGGAAAGCCTTTATGTCGGCTGGGAACGCCGTTTGCCACCGTGGCGCTCGTCCGCCATGGCCGGCGCATGTGGCCAGCCTTGCTCGGGCCTCCTCCGGCCGAGCTGATGCGCGCGCTAGGTGTAGTAGAGCCTGTTGTTGCTCATAGGGGGGTCGTTGGCCGTGTTTGTGCCGTGTTGGCTCCACTTGGCGTTCACCGCCGCGTGCGCCAGGCGTGCTCCCGCCATGGCTATTGCCTGGAGCTGGCGCGCTTCGCGACGCCTAGTGTTGAGTTAGCGTGCGCGTGAGCTGTTCCTTGTTTCCTTGTTGCTCGCAAGCCAGTTTGGGTGCGGGTTCTGGTAGTATGGTCGCCGGAGTTCATCGCGCCGCCTCCGAAGTTGCGCGGTGTTAGGGTTAGGGCCTTGCCGCGGGGTACTAGGTTTGGTTGGGGGGGCGGGTGCGAGAGACAACTATTTGGCTTGGCGTTCTCGTCGGGGGGCCTCGCTGCCGGCGAGCAGCCGCTAGTCAAACGCCGGCGGGGCTTGGTCCATGCCGGTACTCTGTTCTGGCGTGGGCAGGGACTCCAGGGTAGAAGAGATTGAAGTTCAGGGGGGGTTTTGCAAGAAAGCCAATTAGGTTTTTAGATTTAGATTTAAATTTATGTTTTCCACTGTTTTATTTATAGAAAATCATAGAAAATTCAGAAAAATGTAAAACCAGTTTTCATAGCTTCATTAGATTATCCTTGTTGTTTTAAAAATGTTAAACCTTTTAACTTGTGTTGTTTAGAATTTAATAAAAACTCCATCTTTTGGGGTTTAATAGTAAAAATGTTTAGGATGTTTATAATATAATTAAAAATCTGATTTATGCTTTATAGTCACAAATAAAAGTAAAGAAAGGGTTTTATGCCTTTGGTAATTGTTTTGGGAACCCTTGATAATTCGTCTTCAACAAATGTAAAAGAAATAAGGACTAATTCACCCAAGAAAAATGCAAGGTTTTCTTTGAAAATGGATAGGTTGGTTGTGTTGGCTTGCAACTTTATTGAGAGATAAATTTTTGTGTGCTATGTTTTAAAATTTGTTGCATCTCTAATCTCTGACTTGCATTTCATGTTAGAAACCGAAGCGTCAGAGGTGGAGTACATTGAAATTCCCGAAGAACAAGTCCTGTACGAGAAGATTCTAGTAGCTGCTCCAGAGTCCGAAGAAGTCATTGACGCTACTAACCTTTTTGGGACTCAAGGCAAGCCCCGGAGCATATCTACCTAATTTATTTCACAATGCACATGAGTCCAAATATTATGCTTCTATGTTGCATTAGGTTAGGAATTGATTGAAACCCCTTTGATGCATGAAATAATCCTTGGTAGAACTATCCTTGCTTAGTTAACAAACTTGATTAGCAATGTCTACTTTGGCTATGCTTAGTAAGGGTAAGTAAAAGACGATGATCTAGGTTCTCACCAATCATATCTGAATCACGAAAGGCTTGGTATTGAAAGATAGTGGGCAGAAGTTGGTAGGAGGGATTGAGGTAAGCTCGATCCTTAGTTCTGCCTACTTCCTTAAGTGACTAAGAACCGATCCGTTGTTTTAACTGAGGATCAAGTGATTCTACCTGGTTTCTTACTGGGTTATGGGACCAATAAATCCAACTAGGTTGGTTGGCTCACTGATTGGAAATATCGCTTACCCGTGCTTCCTGGGTCGGAGAAAGGCAGGGCCATAGCCAGTAACACACGGAGTGGTCACCAGACGTGGGACCCACGTGGGGGTGCGTTCCCGGGCACGAGTAAGGATATTTTCGGTCTTTGGCCCAGTTGATCGAAAGGTTGTTGCAGGCAGCCGCGCTGTTGTACGTGACTGGGGGCTAGGTATCTCCTGCAGGATGTAAATTGATCCGGATCGCCACAACTCTTGGTTATGTGTGCACTTGATCAACTGTTAAGCATCGTAGAAGAAACAAGTGGAACAATATAAGGTTGATTCAAAACTGATGTTTGAGCTTAGAACCACATGTATGAAAAGCACTTTATAACGCAGATGGATAAGTAACTACTCATATGAGCTAAAAGTTGCCAATTAAGGACCCATAATTAGTAAGTTTTTTTTTGCAAAAGAGTTGAGTCAGCCAATACCACTCAAAGACCTATTCATAATTCCCTTTAGAGTCTTTTCTTTGGTAAGGCGGGTAAGCCTTGCTGAGTACCTTCGTACTCAGGGTTCTCTCCTTGTTGTTTTCCAGAGGATGCTTCGTAGCAAGAAGGTGAGGAGGAGAACCCGAAGCCCTAGAGCATCAGTTGGTCCCGGATGTCTCTAGATGAATAATGTTACCTTGTGTTGTAATATAACTTAATAGTTGCCTAAACCAGTTTGTTTTAAGCTCTTTGTACTCTGACCTGCATCTAAGGTTATTTCAAACTCGGTTTGTAATAATTCGTACCTTTCCGTATTTATGTAAAAAGGTAATGCCTGTTGTGTTTCCCATCATGGAATTGATCCTGAGGTGTGGTTGAATGAAGTTGTCAGTGGATGATTCGGGATGTCCCGGGGACACTCGACAGACTACCGAGTTTAAACAGTCTGAAGTGCGTTTGTTGATATTGTCCTTATTTGGGCAATTAGGCGTACTTGAGCCAGTTTAAATTGGACGGTTCTGCCATAGTGTCAAAGGCGAAACAATGATTATGTATGCATCGCGTGGAGGCATTGTTAATTAGCTACCAATAGGTAGTTGATGATATTGGTTGACTTGAAGAATATCACCTGAGGTTATGAGCCTTGCTACGCAACATCCTTGAAAGTTTATTAATCATTTGTGTCGACCAGTACACAAAGATAACTAATCCCATTATCCTTTTTTATTGATCTTGGGACCAGTTATTAACAACCCTCGTATTCATGCTTATCTCAAATATTTTCCATTCTGATTTCTAAAAAAAACACTTATACAACCATAAAATTTTTGTACCAGTATATACAATAGGCTTACTTATCTATGTGCCTTGGGAATGTAAAGAAAATGTTGCCATGACATGATGTATTCACTTAGGTCGTTGGTGGATTATCATAATGATCAATGGCATTTAGAGAATTAACTTAATGTAATACATGTGCCCCAAGATTAAACAACACATTTGTAGAACAACATTTATTCGTGGCACCCGCACACATGCACAAGGTGGATACAACATACAATCATTGTGCCCTCACACATTGATGACATCATAACAGCAAATTACGCATCGTAGCATGTGTGGAAACATATGATGTTGTGAGGGCACGTAACATATCACAAATGGTAACCCACCATTCGGATGATGATAGAAGAAATTTCAAATCAAAGAAATAGATAAAATAAGAAGATAAAGCAAATATGGTATCCCTCGCACCATGGATCACTTAACGCTAGGTCCATCAGTCTCCCCAATGCGCTAGTTGTTGGAGCCGATGACCTTTCGTGGCTTGTTGTTGGGCTTGGATCCAAGCCCTCCTCCGGCAAGGCTGATGAGAACGGTCGTGTCAATTGAATGAGCAACGGCGCTCAGCTGCACGATGATGCAGACGAGGACCAGGAGCAGGATGGAAGTGTTCTTCCTTGCAGCCATGGCAGCAGCAACCAATGCAGATCAAACTTTAACAGTCTTAGAATATGACTTTTGGTGTTTAGAGTTGCTGCTAGTTTGTGTGGAGGGCTGTACTTTGCTACTATGCATATATAGCTCACGAAGGTGGTGTCAGAGGAGAAACAATGATTATGTATGCATCGCGTGGATGCATTGTTAATTAGCTACCAACAGGTAGTTGATGATATTGGTTGACTTGAAGAATATCACCTGTGGTTATGAGCCTTGCTACGCAACATCCTTGAAAGTGTATTAATCATTTGTGTCGACGAGTACACAAAGATAACTAATCGCATAAGTATATATATGAGTGGATATCCTCTCACTTACATATTACCTCCTCTTGGAAAACAAACTTAATGTACTTGATCTAGGCGCATAGATAAATATTATATTGTCCAATCATCAAGCAATAAATACTATATGATTTCCGTAAACGCATGATAGGACCTCATTGCTATATTTTTTTTAAGTAAACGGCTGCAGTGCCTCCATCGATATCATTTATGAATCCAAAGTTATATATTTGATTACATAAAATAACCTATCTAGATACAATGGAAAAGCAAGATGGGTGATAAAACTACAAAGGTATTATTGGGCTAGAGCATGCTTCTCAGCTAGCTCATGATCCTAGCCTAAACAAGAGTCGCAAATTACATGCAGTGCTGAACATAC
Organism: Digitaria exilis; assembly: GCA_015342445.1. Lineage (NCBI taxonomy): Eukaryota > Viridiplantae > Streptophyta > Magnoliopsida > Poales > Poaceae > Digitaria > Digitaria exilis. The sequence goes on from JACEFO010002039.1 coordinate 777,784, forward strand.
GAAGATTGTGTGTTCTTCTCGCGTGGGTATATTGTCAAGAAGATCGTATATACTCTGAGTCTTGTTTGCCATGACCGTTCATTCAATTCATAATTTGAGATCACGTAAGTGCGCAACGGGGTTGTGCAGCAGTTTGTGAGGGCACTTGCGCTACTCGATAAAGAAATTTCGATTGTCACCCTTTAGTCCCGGTTATTTGTCGACCTGAGGCAAAAAAGGATATAGTCCCGTGTCCAAAAAAACCAGGAACAAAGGGTGTGGATGAAAAAAATTTTGGTCCCGGTTCATGGTCTGAACTTGCACAAAAGCCCTGAGATGTACCGGTTGGTGGATTCAATTGGGACATAAGGACTCCTCATGGTTTAGCTGAAAACGATAACATCTTTGGCTCATTCATATGTGTTCTGTGGGTGGGAGGGTAGGGGAAGCTACATGCCAGTTCGGAGGTTGTGAGTTCAAACCCGAGGTACCACGCGCGTAAAAATCGTCTGAATTGCGACTCCCTGCATCCGTAGGTGTTCTTACAAAGTTTAGATGCTAGGAGCGTCCTACCTAATGATTAAGCGCCACATAGTAATCCCATTCACCTAGGAATCACACTGAGTCAAACTCTATCATGAAGTCCTGCACCTCATTCAATCCAAACCCACTTGAAAAAATCGTGCATGGCCATCGCTCCAAACCGACCATGTTCTTGCTCTCCCGACGACTGCAAGAGGAGACTAGTATGAATCATAACACATACATTGTGCATAATTTGGAATATCGTAAAATCATGGAACGGTCCTTAAAAAACCATTCTGAAGCGTATCAGATTACAACAAGACGAAGAAAAGACGTTTAATCACATAATCTCCATACCATATTACTCTTTCTAGATTTTGAAGACCGGTGTAGCGTTATGATATTAGTTATAGATGTATTAGGTGCTCATAAACTTGTCTACTCCCTAATCCCCACCAAGTTAAAATTTTAATAAATTGATGATATTATAAATTTAGTGTTGGACAAAAAAATGAAAGTCATGACTCACTAAGTTCATACCTTGTAATTTTTTATGTGTTTGATGGCGTAAATGCAATTAGACCTCATTCAAAACATACAAATTCCCAAACAGACGGAAGCATTATCCTTTTTTATTGATCATGGGACCAGTTATTAACGACCCTTGTATTCATGCTTATCTCAAATATTTTTCCATTCTGATTTCTGAAAAAAACACTTATACAACCATAAAATTGTTGTACCAGTATATACAATAGGCTTACTTATCTATGTGCCTTTGGAATGTAAAGAAAATGTTGCCATGACATGATGTATTCCCTTAGGTCGTTGGTGGATTATCATAATGATCAATCGCATTTATAGAATTAACTTAATGTAATACATGTGCCCCATGATTAAACAACACATTTGTAGAACAACATTTATTCGTGGCACCCGCACACATGCACAAGGTGGATACAACATACAATCATTGTGCCCTCACACATTGATGACATCATAACAGCAAATTACGCATCGTAGCATGTGTGGAAACATATGATGGTGTGAGGGCACGTAACATATCACAAATGGTAACCCACCATTCGGATGATGATAGAAGAAATTTCAAATCAAAGAAATAGATAAAATAAGAAGATAAAGCAAATATGGTATCCCTCGCACCATGGATCACTTAACGCTAGGTCCATCAGTCTCCCCAATGCGCTAGTTGTTGGAGCCGATGACCTTTCGTGGCTTGTTGTTGGGCTTGGATCCAAGCCCTCCTCCGGCAAGGCTGATGAGAACGGTCGTGTCAATTGAATGAGCAACGGCGCTCAGCTGCACGATGATGCAGACGAGGACCAGGAGCAGGATGGAAGTGTTCTTCCTTGCAGCCATGGCAGCAGCAACCAATGCAGATCAAACTTTAACAGTCTTAGAATATGACTTTTGGTGTTTAGAGTTGCTGCTAGTTTGTGTGGAGGGCTGTACTTTGCTACTATGCATATATAGCTCACGAAGGTGGTGTCAGAGGAGAAACAATGATTATGTATGCATCGCGTGGATGCATTGTTAATTAGCTACCAACAGGTAGTTGATGATATTGGTTGACTTGAAGAATATCACCTGTGGTTATGAGCCTTGCTACGCAACATCCTTGAAAGTGTATTAATCATTTGTGTCGACGAGTACACAAAGATAACTAATCGCATAAGTATATATATGAGTGGATATCCTCTCACTTACATATTACCTCCTCTTGGAAAACAAACTTAATGTACTTGATCTAGGCGCATAGATAAATATTATATTGTCCAATCATCAAGCAATAAATACTATATGATTTCCGTAAACGCATGATAGGACCTCATTGCTATATTTTTTTTAAGTAAACGGCTGCAGTGCCTCCATCGATATCATTTATGAATCCAAAGTTATATATTTGATTACATAAAATAACCTATCTAGATACAATGGAAAAGCAAGATGGGTGATAAAACTACAAAGGTATTATTGGGCTAGAGCATGCTTCTCAGCTAGCTCATGATCCTAGCCTAAACAAGAGTCGCAAATTACATGCAGTGCTGAACATACGAAGATTGTGTGTTCTTCTCGCGTGGATATATTGTCAAGAAGATCGTATATACTCTGAGTCTTGTTTGCCATGACCGTTCATTCAATTCATAATTTGAGATCACGTAAGTGCGCAACGGGGTTGTGCAGCAGTTTGTGAGGGCACTTGCGCTACTCGATAAAGAAATTTCGATTGTCACCCTTTAGTCCCGGTTATTTGTCGACCTGAGGCAAAAAAGGATATAGTCCCGTGTCCAAAAAAACCAGGAACAAAGGGTGTGGATGAAAAAAATTTTGGTCCCGGTTCATGGTCTGAACTTGCACAAAAGCCCTGAGATGTACCGGTTGGTGGATTCAATTGGGACATAAGGACTCCTCATGGTTTAGCTGAAAACGATAACATCTTTGGCTCATTCATATGTGTTCTGTGGGTGGGAGGGTAGGGGAAGCTACATGCCAGTTCGGAGGTTGTGAGTTCAAACCCGAGGTACCACGCGCGTAAAAATCGTCTGAATTGCGACTCCCTGCATCCGTAGGTGTTCTTACAAAGTTTAGATGCTAGGAGCGTCCTACCTAATGATTAAGCGCCACATAGTAATCCCATTCACCTAGGAATCACACTGAGTCAAACTCTATCATGAAGTCCTGCACCTCATTCAATCCAAACCCACTTGAAAAAATCGTGCATGGCCATCGCTCCAAACCGACCATGTTCTTGCTCTCCCGACGACTGCAAGAGGAGACTAGTATGAATCATAACACATACATTGTGCATAATTTGGAATATCGTAAAATCATGGAACGGTCCTTAAAAAACCATTCTGAAGCGTATCAGATTACAACAAGACGAAGAAAAGACGTTTAATCACATAATCTCCATACCATATTACTCTTTCTAGATTTTGAAGACCGGTGTAGCGTTATGATATTAGTTATAGATGTATTAGGTGCTCATAAACTTGTCTACTCCCTAATCCCCACCAAGTTAAAATTTTAATAAATTGATGATATTATAAATTTAGTGTTGGACAAAAAAATGAAAGTCATGACTCACTAAGTTCATACCTTGTAATTTTTTATGTGTTTGATGGCGTAAATGCAATTAGACCTCATTCAAAACATACAAATTCCCAAACAGACGGAAGCATTATCCTTTTTTATTGATCATGGGACCAGTTATTAACGACCCTTGTATTCATGCTTATCTCAAATATTTTCCATTCTGATTTCTGAAAAAAACACTTATACAACCATAAAATTGTTGTACCAGTATATACAATAGGCTTACTTATCTATGTGCCTTTGGAATGTAAAGAAAATGTTGCCATGACATGATGTATTCCCTTAGGTCGTTGGTGGATTATCATAATGATCAATCGCATTTATAGAATTAACTTAATGTAATACATGTGCCCCATGATTAAACAACACATTTGTAGAACAACATTTATTCGTGGCACCCGCACACATGCACAAGGTGGATACAACATACAATCATTGTGCCCTCACACATTGATGACATCATAACAGCAAATTACGCATCGTAGCATGTGTGGAAACATATGATGGTGTGAGGGCACGTAACATATCACAAATGGTAACCCACCATTCGGATGATGATAGAAGAAATTTCAAATCAAAGAAATAGATAAAATAAGAAGATAAAGCAAATATGGTATCCCTCGCACCATGGATCACTTAACGCTAGGTCCATCAGTCTCCCCAATGCGCTAGTTGTTGGAGCCGATGACCTTTCGTGGCTTGTTGTTGGGCTTGGATCCAAGCCCTCCTCCGGCAAGGCTGATGAGAACGGTCGTGTCAATTGAATGAGCAACGGCGCTCAGCTGCACGATGATGCAGACGAGGACCAGGAGCAGGATGGAAGTGTTCTTCCTTGCAGCCATGGCAGCAGCAACCAATGCAGATCAAACTTTAACAGTCTTAGAATATGACTTTTGGTGTTTAGAGTTGCTGCTAGTTTGTGTGGAGGGCTGTACTTTGCTACTATGCATATATAGCTCACGAAGGTGGTGTCAGAGGAGAAACAATGATTATGTATGCATCGCGTGGATGCATTGTTAATTAGCTACCAACAGGTAGTTGATGATATTGGTTGACTTGAAGAATATCACCTGTGGTTATGAGCCTTGCTACGCAACATCCTTGAAAGTGTATTAATCATTTGTGTCGACGAGTACACAAATATAACTAATCGCATAAGTATATATATGAGTGGATATCCTCTCACTTACATATTACCTCCTCTTGGAAAACAAACTTAATGTACTTGATCTAGGCGCATAGATAAATATTATATTGTCCAATCATCAAGCAATAAATACTATATGATTTCCGTAAACGCATGATAGGACCTCATTGCTATATTTTTTTTAAGTAAACGGCTGCAGTGCCTCCATCGATATCATTTATGAATCCAAAGTTATATATTTGATTACATAAAATAACCTATCTAGATACAATGGAAAAGCAAGATGGGTGATAAAACTACAAAGGTATTATTGGGCTAGAGCATGCTTCTCAGCTAGCTCATGATCCTAGCCTAAACAAGAGTCGCAAATTACATGCAGTGCTGAACATACGAAGATTGTGTGTTCTTCTCGCGTGGATATATTGTCAAGAAGATCGTATATACTCTGAGTCTTGTTTGCCATGACCGTTCATTCAATTCATAATTTGAGATCACGTAAGTGCGCAACGGGGTTGTGCAGCAGTTTGTGAGGGCACTTGCGCTACTCGATAAAGAAATTTCGATTGTCACCCTTTAGTCCCGGTTATTTGTCGACCTGAGGCAAAAAAGGATATAGTCCCGTGTCCAAAAAAAACCAGGAACAAAGGGTGTGGATGAAAAAAATTTTGGTCCCGGTTCATGGTCTGAACTTGCACAAAAGCCCTGAGATGTACCGGTTGGTGGATTCAATTGGGACATAAGGACTCCTCATGGTTTAGCTGAAAACGATAACATCTTTGGCTCATTCATGTGTTCTGTGGGTGGGAGGGTAGGGGAAGCTACATGCCAGTTCGGAGGTTGCGAGTTCAAACCCGAGGTACCACGCGCGTAAAAATCGTCTGAATTGCGACTCCCTGCATCCGTAGGTGTTCTTACAAAGTTTAGATGCTAGGAGCGTCCTACCTAATGATTAAGCGCCACATAGTAATCCCATTCACCTAGGAATCACACTGAGTCAAACTCTATCATGAAGTCCTGCACCTCATTCAATCCAAACCCACTTGAAAAAATCGTGCATGGCCATCGCTCCAAACCGACCATGTTCTTGCTCTCCCGACGACTGCAAGAGGAGACTAGTATGAATCATAACACATACATTGTGCATAATTTGGAATATCGTAAAATCATGGAACGGTCCTTAAAAAACCATTCTGAAGCGTATCAGATTACAACAAGACGAAGAAAAGACGTTTAATCACATAATCTCCATACCATATTACTCTTTCTAGATTTTGAAGACCGGTGTAGCGTTATGATATTAGTTATAGATGTATTAGGTGCTCATAAACTTGTCTACTCCCTAATCCCCACCAAGTTAAAATTTTAATAAATTGATGATATTATAAATTTAGTGTTGGACAAAAAAATGAAAGTCATGACTCACTAAGTTCATACCTTGTAATTTTTTATGTGTTTGATGGCGTAAATGCAATTAGACCTCATTCAAAACATACAAATTCCCAAACAGACGGAAGCATTATCCTTTTTTATTGATCATGGGACCAGTTATTAACGACCCTTGTATTCATGCTTATCTCAAATATTTTCCATTCTGATTTCTGAAAAAAACACTTATACAACCATAAAATTGTTGTACCAGTATATACAATAGGCTTACTTATCTATGTGCCTTTGGAATGTAAAGAAAATGTTGCCATGACATGATGTATTCCCTTAGGTCGTTGGTGGATTATCATAATGATCAATCGCATTTAGAGAATTAACTTAATGTAATACATGTGCCCCATGATTGAACAACACATTTGTAGAACAACATTTATTCGTGGCACCCGCACACATGCACAAGGTGGATACAACATACAATCATTGTGCCCTCACACATTGATGACATCATAACAGCAAATTACGCATCGTAGCATGTGTGGAAACATATGATGGTGTGAGGGCACGTAACATATCACAAATGGTAACCCACCATTCGGATGATGATAGAAGAAATTTCAAATCAAAGAAATAGATAAAATAAGAAGATAAAGCAAATATGGTATCCCTCGCACCATGGATCACTTAACGCTAGGTCCATCAGTCTCCCCAATGCGCTAGTTGTTGGAGCCGATGACCTTTCGTGGCTTGTTGTTGGGCTTGGATCCAAGCCCTCCTCCGGCAAGGCTGATGAGAACGGTCGTGTCAATTGAATGAGCAACGGCGCTCAGCTGCACGATGATGCAGACGAGGACCAGGAGCAGGATGGAAGTGTTCTTCCTTGCAGCCATGGCAGCAGCAACCAATGCAGATCAAACTTTAACAGTCTTAGAATATGACTTTTGGTGTTTAGAGTTGCTGCTAGTTTGTGTGGAGGGCTGTACTTTGCTACTATGCATATATAGCTCACGAAGGTGGTGTCAGAGGAGAAACAATGATTACGTATGCATCGCGTGGATGCATTGTTAATTAGCTACCAACAGGTAGTTGATGATATTGGTTGACTTGAAGAATATCACCTGTGGTTATGAGCCTTGCTACGCAACATCCTTGAAAGTGTATTAATCATTTGTGTCGACGAGTACACAAAGATAACTAATCGCATAAGTATATATATGAGTGGATATCCTCTCACTTACATATTACCTCCTCTTGGAAAACAAACTTAATGTACTTGATCTAGGCGCATAGATAAATATTATATTGTCCAATCATCAAGCAATAAATACTATATGATTTCCGTAAACGCATGATAGGACCTCATTGCTATATATTTTTTAAGTAAACGGCTGCAGTGCCTCCATCGATATCATTTATGAATCCAAAGTTATATATTTGATTACATAAAATAACCTATCTAGATACAATGGAAAAGCAAGATGGGTGATAAAACTACAAAGGTATTATTGGGCTAGAGCATGCTTCTCAGCTAGCTCATGATCCTAGCCTAAACAAGAGTCGCAAATTACATGCAGTGCTGAACATACGAAGATTGTGTGTTCTTCTCGCGTGGATATATTGTCAAGAAGATCGTATATACTCTGAGTCTTGTTTGCCATGACCGTTCATTCAATTCATAATTTGAGATCACGTAAGTGCGCAACGGGGTTGTGCAGCAGTTTGTGAGGGCACTTGCGCTACTCGATAAAGAAATTTCGATTGTCACCCTTTAGTCCCGGTTATTTGTCGACCTGAGGCAAAAAAGGATATAGTCCCGTGTCCAAAAAAAACCAGGAACAAAGGGTGTGGATGAAAAAAATTTTGGTCCCGGTTCATGGTCTGAACTTGCACAAAAGCCCTGAGATGTACCGGTTGGTGGATTCAATTGGGACATAAGGACTCCTCATGGTTTAGCTGAAAACGATAACATCTTTGGCTCATTCATATGTGTTCTGTGGGTGGGAGGGTAGGGGAAGCTACATGCCAGTTCGGAGGTTGCGAGTTCAAACCCGAGGTACCACGCGCGTAAAAATCGTCTGAATTGCGACTCCCTGCATCCGTAGGTGTTCTTACAAAGTTTAGATGCTAGGAGCGTCCTACCTAATGATTAAGCGCCACATAGTAATCCCATTCACCTAGGAATCACACTGAGTCAAACTCTATCATGAAGTCCTGCACCTCATTCAATCCAAACCCACTTGAAAAAATCGTGCATGGCCATCGCTCCAAACCGACCATGTTCTTGCTCTCCCGACGACTGCAAGAGGAGACTAGTATGAATCATAACACATACATTGTGCATAATTTGGAATATCGTAAAATCATGGAACGGTCCTTAAAAAACCATTCTGAAGCGTATCAGATTACAACAAGACGAAGGAAAGACGTTTAATCACATAATCTCCATACCATATTACTCTTTCTAGATTTTGAAGACCGGTGTAGCGTTATGATATTAGTTATAGATGTATTAGGTGCTCATAAACTTGTCTACTCCCTAATCCCCACCAAGTTAAAATTTTAATAAATTGATGATATTATAAATTTAGTGTTGGACAAAAAAATGAAAGTCATGACTCACTAAGTTCATACCTTGTAATTTTTTATGTGTTTGATGGCGTAAATGCAATTAGACCTCATTCAAAACATACAAATTCCCAAACAGACGGAAGCATTATCCTTTTTTATTGATCATGGGACCAGTTATTAACGACCCTTGTATTCATGCTTATCTCAAATATTTTCCATTCTGATTTCTGAAAAAAACACTTATACAACCATAAAATTGTTGTACCAGTATATACAATAGGCTTACTTATCTATGTGCCTTTGGAATGTAAAGAAAATGTTGCCATGACATGATGTATTCCCTTAGGTCGTTGGTGGATTATCATAATGATCAATCGCATTTAGAGAATTAACTTAATGTAATACATGTGCCCCATGATTGAACAACACATTTGTAGAACAACATTTATTCGTGGCACCCGCACACATGCACAAGGTGGATACAACATACAATCATTGTGCCCTCACACATTGATGACATCATAACAGCAAATTACGCATCGTAGCATGTGTGGAAACATATGATGGTGTGAGGGCACGTAACATATCACAAATGGTAACCCACCATTCGGATGATGATAGAAGAAATTTCAAATCAAAGAAATAGATAAAATAAGAAGATAAAGCAAATATGGTATCCCTCGCACCATGGATCACTTAACGCTAGGTCCATCAGTCTCCCCAATGCGCTAGTTGTTGGAGCCGATGACCTTTCGTGGCTTGTTGTTGGGCTTGGATCCAAGCCCTCCTCCGGCAAGGCTGATGAGAACGGTCGTGTCAATTGAATGAGCAACGGCGCTCAGCTGCACGATGATGCAGACGAGGACCAGGAGCAGGATGGAAGTGTTCTTCCTTGCAGCCATGGCAGCAGCAACCAATGCAGATCAAACTTTAACAGTCTTAGAATATGACTTTTGGTGTTTAGAGTTGCTGCTAGTTTGTGTGGAGGGCTGTACTTTGCTACTATGCATATATAGCTCACGAAGGTGGTGTCAGAGGAGAAACAATGATTACGTATGCATCGCGTGGATGCATTGTTAATTAGCTACCAACAGGTAGTTGATGATATTGGTTGACTTGAAGAATATCACCTGTGGTTATGAGCCTTGCTACGCAACATCCTTGAAAGTGTATTAATCATTTGTGTCGACGAGTACACAAAGATAACTAATCGCATAAGTATATATATGAGTGGATATCCTCTCACTTACATATTACCTCCTCTTGGAAAACAAACTTAATGTACTTGATCTAGGCGCATAGATAAATATTATATTGTCCAGTCATCAAGCAATAAATACTACATGATTTCCGTAAACGCATGATAGGACCTCATTGCTATATTTTTTTTAAGTAAACGGCTGCAGTGCCTCCATCGATATCATTTATGAATCCAAAGTTATATATTTGATTACATAAAATAACCTATCTAGATACAACGGAAAAGCAAGATGGGTGATAAAACTACAAAGGTATTATTGGGCTAGAGCATGCTTCTCAGCTAGCTCATGATCCTAGCCTAAACAAGAGTCGCAAATTACATGCAGTGCTGAACATACGAAGATTGTGTGTTCTTCTCGCGTGGATATATTGTCAAGAAGATCGTATATACTCTGAGTCTTGTTTGCCATGACCGTTCATTCAATTCATAATTTGAGATCACGTAAGTGCGCAACGGGGTTGTGCAGCAGTTTGTGAGGGCACTTGCGCTACTCGATAAAGAAATTTCGATTGTCACCCTTTAGTCCCGGTTATTTGTCGACCTGAGGCAAAAAAGGATATAGTCCCGTGTCCAAAAAAAACCAGGAACAAAGGGTGTGGATGAAAAAAATTTTGGTCCCGGTTCATGGTCTGAACTTGTACAAAAGCCCTGAGTTGTACCGGTTGGTGGTTTCAATCGGGACATAAGGACTCCTCATGGTTTAGCTGAAAACGATAACATCTTTGGCTCATTCATATGTGTTCTGTGGGTGGGAGGGTAGGGGAAGCTACATGCTAGTTCGGAGGTTGCGAGTTCAAACCCGAGGTACCACGCGCGTAAAAATCGTCTGAATTGCGACTCCCTGCATCCGTAGGTGTTCTTACAAAGTTTAGATGCTAGGAGCGTCCTACCTAATGATTAAGCGCCACATAGTAATCCCATTCACCTAGGAATCACACTGAGTCAAACTCTATCATGAAGTCCTGCACCTCATTCAATCCAAACCCACTTGAAAAAATCGTGCATGGCCATCGCTCCAAACCGACCATGTTCTTGCTCTCCCGACGACTGCAAGAGGAGACTAGTATGAATCATAACACATACATTGTGCATAATTTGGAATATCGTAAAATCATGGAACGGTCCTTAAAAAACCATTCTGAAGCGTATCAGATTACAACAAGACGAAGAAAAGACGTTTAATCACATAATCTCCATACCATATTACTCTTTCTAGATTTTGAAGACCGGTGTAGCGTTATGATATTAGTTATAGATGTATTAGGTGCTCATAAACTTGTCTACTCCCTAATCCCCACCAAGTTAAAATTTTAATAAATTGATGATATTATAAATTTAGTGTTGGACAAAAAAATGAAAGTCATGACTCACTAAGTTCATACCTTGTAATTTTTTATGTGTTTGATGGCGTAAATGCAATTAGACCTCATTCAAAACATACAAATTCCCAAACAGACGGAAGCATTATCCTTTTTTATTGATCATGGGACCAGTTATTAACGACCCTTGTATTCATGCTTATCTCAAATATTTTCCATTCTGATTTCTGAAAAAAACACTTATACAACCATAAAATTGTTGTACCAGTATATACAATAGGCTTACTTATCTATGTGCCTTTGGAATGTAAAGAAAATGTTGCCATGACATGATGTATTCCCTTAGGTCGTTGGTGGATTATCATAATGATCAATCGCATTTAGAGAATTAACTTAATGTAATACATGTGCCCCATGATTGAACAACACATTTGTAGAACAACATTTATTCATGGCACCCGCACACATGCACAAGGTGGATACAACATACAATCATTGTGCCCTCACACATTGATGACATCATAACAGCAAATTACGCATCGTAGCATGTGTGGAAACATATGATGGTGTGAGGGCACGTAACATATCACAAATGGTAACCCACCATTCGGATGATGATAGAAGAAATTTCAAATCAAAGAAATAGATAAAATAAGAAGATAAAGCAAATATGGTATCCCTCGCACCATGGATCACTTAACGCTAGGTCCATCAGTCTCCCCAATGCGCTAGTTGTTGGAGCCGATGACCTTTCGTGGCTTGTTGTTGGGCTTGGATCCAGAGATTACAACATTCCACAAATTTAACATACACAAATAGTACCTCAGAGTTATTACATACCAAGTTCAAATTTAAATCAGAGCATTAAAGTCTTGCAGCGGAATTAAAAAGGTTCATTGCAGCGGAAGATAATCTAACGACGATACAAGCAACACCATGCTGAAGCCTGCCACGGTGCTACTCCTCCCGTGACTCAGCAGAGGACGAAACCCACTCGATGTGCCATCCAGGGGGAACCTGGGTAGGCCAAGTCAAAGCATCGACTGCCACATTCAACATGGTACCTGTAAATCAATGCCACAAGCAAGGCTGAGTATACTAATACTCAGCAAGGCTTACCCGTCGGGTGAAATCTACATCACCGACATCTAGACAATGAGAGGCTTTTGGCTAGTGGGTTTGTTTGCCAAAAAGCAACTAAGAGTAGGTCCTTGCTTTCATGTTTTAGCATCATATTCTATTAGATTTAACCATTCTAGATTTGCATCCTCTCTAAGCATACAAGTAGTGCAATACAATTTATTTCATACAACAAGTTCATCAATCTCAAGTTCCACTTGTTACTCAATGCAGCAAGGCGGTCAAGCAGTCTCATTAACCGCGAGAAGCGGACAGTTCGAACCGAATTTTGCTACCTGGCCAGGGGAAACCCAACACACACGGATAGCGCTTGCTATAAAAGGTACAAGCACTTCCCAACCTTTCCCATCGATCCACAATTCGGAACCGGGTCCATTTCCTTAGGATAAAGGTTTACTGCTTCACTCACAGTCTCACGCATATATCCACAAGTGTACGGCAGGGGAAAACAAAGTTTCCAAGGGGAGATGGCTATCGGCCCTAGCTGCTTCAATCTGGTACCGGGCTTACCGACTCCCATATATCGGCATGCATGTGTTACGTTCAAAAACTTGACACACTCAACCACATGTTTCGACCTTAAATCAATTATCATACACGGACGGGAGATCTACATCTACCATCCCGCCCGCCAATCCTTATGATTCCAACATAAGTAAAGACAAGCAACTCCTATGTCTCGCGAGTGACAGGAAATCACTCGACTTGTAACGGACCTAAGCAATGCTCTATCGATCCTTTCATACTAGTGTTGCAAGTCATAGGTACTAGGAAATGTGCAGCTAAGGTATTCAATCAACTCCTTGAAACGTAAATGCACAAGCATAGTGAATTCATAAATGCATAATTCGTAAAGGTTAGGTTATGCTCCGGGGCTTGCCTTCTTGCTCAAGCTGGGGGTTAGCCTCCGGGTTGACTTCCACTTCGTTGGCACCTCCCTCCGGGACTCCTTCCTCGTCGGTGGGGATGAGATGGTAGGTGCCGTCCGGAATAGCGCCTTCTACATGAGATGCATAACTTGAGGTGGCTGCCTATTGATTCCAAAACTAAGGCCTTGAAGGCCATATTCACCTAGACATGCTTAAGTACTACTATTTCCTTCACAAAATAGAGTAGTGGTGTGGGAAAACTTTTATTTACCTTTGATGGTGATTGTGTACATATATAAAAGAATTCTATTTATAATTTGCAAATTAGGGTTCTGTTCTGAAATTTTAGATTCTCCTTATTTTATTCTGACTAATTAACAAAAAGGTTTATTCTTTTATATGAATCAATTTTCCACCTAGATTCCTTCTCATTTTTGTTTCTCCTTTTCTGCTCATCATTTTTCTCTATAAACTTTATGACAGCTACTGGAGTATAAGAGCTAAGCTCACTCCAAAATTTAGCTAAATCTGAGCTACACATAATTTACTAAAATTAATACAATCTGTAGCCTGCAGAAATGAAATAAATTTAGCCTGCAGAAATGAAATAAATTCGTATAAAATTGAAAATTCATCCAAATCAAGAAATTTTCCTACCAAAGCTAGTCATAAGCATGAGGAGGGCTCTGGCCAAGTGGTGGCTCAAAATAACCCTTGGACAGTTCTTAATAAATTTCTATCCAAAATCACATATCTATTTATTTGCTAGTCTAAACAAAGCAAAAATTAAGTTTTGCATTTTTAACAGGTGTGCGAACAAGTTTTTAGCCTTCTGGAGAAAAATGGTGAGTTTTCACTGCACAGATTATTTTTAATAATTTCTGTACTGCAAAAAGACAGGAAACACATTTTAATTCAGAACTGAAGCTACAGTCCATATTTTTAGGTCCCCTTTGGCACAAGGTGCCCAAAGTCACTACAAACAACATAACCAAAGATCAACCCTAGCGGAGCTCTGGATTTGAAATGGTGCACAAGTTTCAAATTTTACAGTTTGAATTTTAATTCAAAAACGGTTCACCAAAAGTATATACATGCTTAAAGGAGATTGGAGTTTACAATCTCAAGAAACCAGGAGTATTTTTGTGCATTTTTCTGATTTTTGTACGATTTTTAACGGATTTTACAAGATTCGGGAAAATTAGATCTAGGTTTAAGAATCTTTTTACGCCGGGGACCCTAGAACTTTCAAAACCTTTCAAACCAGTCCTTACTTTTGCGCAGAGGACCCTAGAAAAACGAAGACGATGAAGAAAGGTCCTCGGGTCGTCGGCGTTGCTACGCCGGCCAAACGACGGCGAGTTAGGGTTGGGGAAGTGGGGGAAAAGCACTAGGGGCTCACCACGACTCGATTGGTGACGGTTGGGAGGCCGGGGAAGCTCGGAGTTTCGCCGGCGACGATGCTGTGGCGGTGCGGCCGCCGCGACTTCTACGCCGGTGAGGTCGGGGGCGTTCTCCGAGGTTCAAGGGGTCCTAGAGCACCAGTGGAGCTCGAGGAAGCTAATGGCGTGCTCGGTTGACCTCGGGGACGGCTTGGAGTGGGGTCTCGACGTGAGGGTGCTCCAGCGGCCGAAAATCGAGATTTTGGGGGAAATCTTGATTTCTCGCCGGAGAAGCGACGATTGCTCGAGAGAAGTGGGAGGAAATGGAGCTAGGGTAGAGGTCTAGATTCGTGTGCGATGAATTTGGGAATGGTGGAGAGTGGAGGGCGAATTTTGCCTCGAAGCTCGGCTCGGTCCGTGCGGCGTGAGGTGGAAGACGACGGAGCGAGCGTGGTGAGAGGGAAATGGCTAAGTGTGGACTGAGGGGGAAGAGTGTGCGGTGCTCAGTGAAGGGTTTGGAGTGCGCTAGGGGCGCTGAGCGGGCTCGGGGGTGTGTGAGCGCGTGCACGGGCCGTCACGGTCGCCATTGATGGCGCGGCGAGCTCGGGCAGTGCGCGCGCACGGGATAGGGCGTCAAAGATCATCGCGTGGAGCAGTGGGAGATCTCCTACAGGGCCCTTGGCGCGGAGCGGAGAGGAATCTCCCGCGGGGAGGCGCTGCGCGACGCGCGCGCGAGCGCGCGGCCACGGCGGCGTCCGACTGCCATGATGGCACTCCGCGGCGCGAGGCAAAGCGGGCGAACGACGGCGAGGTGACAGCTCGGGAGGGGTTGGACAAGTACAAGGCGACAAGCGCCACCCGACGCCGCGGCTCGGCCAGCTCGGCGCGGCCCCCGCCGCTCGCCGGCCACGTGGCGGCCGAGCTCCGGCCAGGCGCAGAGCGCGCCAGGGCCGAGCTGGCAGCCCCGGGGAGCTCCACTGCTACATTTGAATTTTCTCCAAAAATTTGAACTGACCTTGAAAAAGTGTGAAAATAAAAGTTGGAGTTTGAGAGGTGGGACACAACTTTCTTTTTGGGGTGAACCTGAAATTTCAAATTTTTCGAGCTCAAACAACCCAAATTCAAAAAGGTGCCCAGAACTGTATTTTGAGTTTTTGAGGGACTAAACTGCAAAATTTTCAAAACTTCCAAACAGTGACTAGGGCTTATTTGTGATGACCAACAACTTTTATTTTTGGAGATTTTCACGTTTAGTACAAAATTCTTGAGTTTTCAGTAGGGTGTCAAACAACCCTTGTTTTTGAATTTTAATTCGAAATTTTGATGGATTTTCAAATTTTTAACCCATAATTCCCCCTTTTTTTTAACCTGTTTCATATGTGTTTTATTCATTATTACATCAGAGATGTCACAGCCTACCCCCCTTAAAAGGAATCTCGTCCCGAGATTCGATTAAACTTAGGAATAAAGAGGGGAAAGAAATACCTTGGCTTACGAAAGAATGTCGGGGTAACTCTTCTTAAGATAGTCCTCGGTTTCCCACGTGGATTCATCTTCGGAGTGATGACTCCACTGAATTTTGTACATTTTAACTCCCTTCCTTCGTGTTTGTCTCTCTTTCTCGTCGAGGATCTTGACGGGATGCTCATCATAAGAGAGATCCGGTTCAACCGAGAGTTCCTCTTGTTCAACAACTTCGGTCGGAACACGAAGACACCTCTTGAGTTGGGAAACATGAAATACATCGTGTACGGCTGAGAGCTTCTCGGGAAGCTTCACTCGATAGGCCACTGGTCCACACTGTTGAGTAATTTCATAGGGGCCGATATAACGAGGTGCAAGCTTTCCTTTCAACCCAAATCTTTGCACACCCCTGGTCGGGGAGACCTTGAGATACACATGGTCACTAACTTCAAACTGAAGTGATTTCCGCCGTTGATCAAAGTAACTCTTTTGTCGTGACTGGGCGGATCTCAAATTTTCACGAATGATCCTAACCTTTTCTTCTGCTTCCTTTACAAGGTCAGGGCCATAGGTATACCTCTCGCCTGCCTGGGACCAACACAACGGGGTCCGGCATCTTCTACCATACAAGGCTTCGAAAGGTGCCATTTTAAGACTTGCTTGGTAGCTGTTGTTATAGGAGAATTCAGCCAGAGATAAACACTTCTCCCAATTCTTTCCATAATGGATAACACAAGCTCGAAGCATATCCTCAAGTATTTGATTTACCCTTTCCGTCTGCCCATCGGTCTGATGGTGATATGCTGAACTACGGATCAGTTTTGTGCCTAGGGATAATTGCAATTGTTCCCAAAAGCGTGCTACGAACGGAGCACCACGATCTGAAATTATCGTCTTGGGTACCCCATGTAGACAAATGATCCGTTCCAAATAAATCTCCGCGTACCTCTTAGCGGTATAAATGGTATTGACCGAAATGAAGTGCGCGGTCTTGGTAAGGCGGTTCACAATTACCCAAATGGAGTCATGCCCCTGAGGGGTTCTGGGAAGTCCAACAATGAAATCCATGCTTATGTCTTCCCACTTCCATGAGGGAACAGGTAGAGGTTGAAGCGTGCCTGCTACCTTCAAGTGGCTAGCCTTAACCCGCTGGCATGTGTCACATTCCGACACATACATGGCAATTTCTCGCTTCATTCGAGTCCACCAAAAGTTTTGTTTCAAATCTTGGTACATTTTGGTGCTGCCGGGATGGATAGAAAATTTGGAGAGATGGGCCTCATCCATAATCTTCCTCCGGAGTTCCGTGTTTTTGGGCACCACGAGGCGATGTCCAAACCACATTACTCCCCGCCCATCTAGCCGGAAACACTTGTACTTCTCTTTCACCTTCTCCTTTGACAATTTCCTTTTAATAATTTTAATGCTCGCGTCATTTAATTGGGCTGCAACAATCTGGTCGTGCAAGGTTGGTTCAACTGCAATATGATTGAAGTACCCGTGTGGAACAATCTCTAAGTTGAGCTTTGCCATTTCATGACACAAGGTGTCAGCGTAGGACTCCACGGAAAGACAATGACAATGAGCCTTGCGGCTCAGCGCATCCGCAACTACATTAGCCTTGCCGGGGTGATAATGCACACTAAGGTCATAGTCCTTTGCTAACTCCAACCATCTTCGCTGCCTCATATTCAAATGTGCCTGAGTGAAAACATATTTGAGGCTCTTGTGGTCTGTGTATATGTTGCATGGAACACCCATCAAGTAGTGTCTCCACATCTTGAGAGCATGAATAACCGCTGCTAACTCAAGATCATGCGTGGGGTAGTTTTGCTCATGAGGCCGAAGTGCTCGAGAAGCATAAGCAATGACTCGGTTCTCTTGCATGAGGACGCAGCCAAGTCCGGTGCCTGATGCATCGCAATAAACATCATAGGGCTTGGTGCAATCGAGCTGAGCTAAAACTGGGGCCGAAGTTAAATGTCTTCGCAAAGTGTGGAAAGCTTCATCACATTTGTCATTCCACTCAAATTTGACTCCCTTTTTTAAGAGTTCGGTCATGGGCTTCGCAATCCGAGAGAAGTCCGGAATAAAGCGGCGATAATAACCGGCTAAACCCAGAAAACTCCGAATCTCGTGGACCGAAGTAGGTGGTTGCCAATCTAGCACCTCTTGCACTTTGGTTGGATCCACGGATATACCATCCTTGGAAACTGTGTGACCTAATAATTTCACACTCTCTAGCAAGAATTCACACTTGGAGAACTTGGCATAGAGCTGATGGTCTCGCAATCTTCGAGGAACAATGCGAAGGTGCTCGGCGTGCTCTTCCTCATTCTTAGAATATATAAGAATGTCGTCCATGAAAACCACCACAAACTTGTCTAGTTCTGACATAAAAACCGAATTCATGAGGTACATGAAGTAGGCTGGGGCATTGGTGAGTCCAAAAGACATAACCAAGAACTCATAAAGTCCATAACGTGTAGAAAAGGCCGTCTTTGGAATGTCACAAGGTCTGATTTTTATTTGGTGATAGCCAGAGCGAAGGTCAATCTTGGAGAACACTCTGGCGCCAGCTAGTTGGTCAAACAGGATGTCAATACGGGGGAGTGGGTATTTGTTCTTAATAGTTACCGCATTGAGAGGCCGGTAATCAATACACAACCTCAAGGAATGGTCCTTCTTCTTCACAAAGATAGCGGGACATCCCCAAGGTGATACACTTTGACGAATGAAACCCTTGTCTAGCAGTTCTTGGAGTTGAATTTTTAATTCAGCCAATTCGTTGGGTGGCATTCTATATGGTCTCTTTGATATAGGTGCTGTGCCAGGTTGAAGTTCAATCACAAATTCAATGTCCCTATCCGGCGGCATCCCAGGTAAGTCATCCAGAAAAACATCGGCATACTCACATACCACCGGAATGTCCTTTAGTTGGGTTTCAACCATTGTATAGGCACACGCATTGACGCAAGTCCGTTGTGGCAGATATAGCACACTAGGGCCATGCGTAGGCGAGTTTATTTCAACAACTCGTTCCGCAACATCTAGCACAACCTTATGTTGAGTCATCCAGTTGGCTCCTAATACAATGTCAATCCCTTCCATACCAAGCAGAATTAAATCAGTAGGAAATGTTTTACTTCCCAGCCTGATTGGAACTTTTCGGGTGACTTGGTTGGATGCAATTTTACCTCCCGCAGTTGATATCACATATGATGATTTGGTATGGTAAGATTTTAATCCGCATTTCACATGAAATCTTGTGCTTATAAAACTATGTGTTGCCCCGGAATCAAACAATATCACAGCAGGTTAAGTGCAGATAGGGAAGGTACCAGTCATGTCTGGGGCTCCCTCGGGTAGGTCGGCCAAAGTGGTGTAGTTGAGCCGTCCTTGTCGAACCTGCACACGCTGCTGCTGTTTGCCCTTGTTTTGCTGATTTCCCGGGCGCTGGTTCTGCTGCTTGTTCTGCGGGCAGTCCTTGATAAAGTGGCTGTTACTGCCACACTTGAAACACTGATAGCCGGCTCCAGGGCGAGCTGGCTGCTGTGCATTCTGCCTTGGCGCTTGCTGCTGCTGCGGCGGTGGAGGAAAACGGGGCGCATTAGGCTGTGGTGGCCTAGCAACCCATCCACCTCGCTGAGGTGCCCTGGACTGTCCTTGAGGTGCAGCCGGGGGAACCAAACGGAATCTCGGCGGCTGCACGCTCGAGGGTCCAGCGGGAGCTTTCCTCTTCTTCTCCGCCTTGTGCACCATGTTGGCGTCTTCTAGGGCGATGGCGAGGTTCACAAGGTCGCCATACGTGGCAGCACGGGTGGTTGCCAACTGAGCCTTCAACTTGGTGTTAAGGCCACGGCGGAACCTCTCTAGCTTCTTCTCGTCAGAGTCGGCGTGATGACCCGCATATGGGCACAGACCATTGAAGGCCTGGGCGTAATGGAGCACCGTGCGGGTACCCTGGGTCAGAGCCAGAAATTCGCTCAACTTCCGCTCTACCAAGCCGGCCGGAATGTGATGAGCCTTGAATGCAGCTTTGAACTCATCCCATTCAACCACATGACCCTCCTGCTGCAGGGCCAGGTAGTTCTCCCACCATAAGAGAGCTGGGCCGTGGAGCTGCTGCGCCGCGAACACCACCTTGCGGTTGGAGGTGCAAGGCATCGCCAGGATGGTGAACTTGGACTCGATGGCTCGAATCCCGTATCGGCCTCCAAGGGCTCATCAGCTCGTGAGAATATTGGCGGGTGTGTAGCCAGGAAATCCTCATATCTGGCCACTTGAGGCTGAGGGGCCCGTTGACCTCCCTGCTGCTGCATCTGCTGTTGCATCATTTGTTGCTGATGCTGCAGGTTCCGTAGAAGCTCCGTTTGCGTGGCATCCAACTGCTGCCACGTCGGAGGTTGCTGCGGTGGCGGAGGTGGCGGCGGCTGTTGCTGCCCCTCAGGCCCTTGTTGGTTAGCATTAGAGCCACTAGCGTCATGACCGCTGCGGGTGATTGCCATCTGCAGTAGGTACTTGTATTAGCCACATTTCATAAGCTTGCATAATGATGATAAGATAGAACGTGACAATATATTGAAGTATACTGCGTAAAAATGACATGTCAACACACAGTTTGGAAGAAAAATCATGTCTCCCAACAGGAAACGAGTCAAATGCTCCAATTCGGTCAGTAGCTCGAAAATTTCATGCTCTACAACTTTCATGTTGGGCTCAGATTCAAATTCGGACTGCAACTAAGCCGAAAAATTCAATCTCTAGCTCTCTGCGTTTGCTGTTTTTCAGCAGGCCGAGCTGTAGTGTTTTGGTTGCCATTTTTATTTCGCTTAACCAATGGGGTTGCAATTTGGTGATCATTTCGTTTGACAAATTCCAAACAACTTTGTAGTTCACATCACAGCCCAGAAATCAATGGAAAACCCATCAATAATTAAAACAAGGTTAGCTGCAGAATGTTTTCAACACAGCTATTACAACTTCCATCAAGTTTTGATCACACAACCACATCATTAACTTACATTGCCACAGAAGGTTAAAAGGGGAGCTCAACTCCATCTAGCCTATTACAACATGAAGCCAAAATTTAGGCCTAGCGGAGGAGTACACTTGCTACTACCACTTCTAGAAATCATCTAAGTTGTTAGCGGTAGCCTCGCTGCCCATAGGTGAAGGTGGAGCTGGAAGGGGCGGCATGTCATCCTCGGTGTCCATGTCGGAATCGGGGGCCTCTCCTTCTCCATCCCCTCCTTCCTGCTCAAGAAGGTGCTGAGCATCATGGGCGGCTAGCATAGCATTTGCATGCTCCAAGGTACCGTGTACCTCCTCAAGTTCATCCCTTGTTTGTGCTAACTCATTTTGGGTGTTGTTGTGCGCAATGTGGAGGTCATTCAATTGCCTCTCCAAGTCAGCAATCATGGCATCTCTGGTGGTCACCTCAATGGACAATGAGGTCCTCTCAACCCCTATGTCACGGGCATGGGCGGACATGTCCATAGCAATGTTGAGCATCTCGCTCTGCGACCGTCCTAGGAGTGCCTGCAAACGGTGATAGGCTCGGATCCACCTCATCATCAATGCGGCTGCAGCGACGGGGTTCTCCGCCATCCTCAAAGGGGAGCTAAGGTAGCGTCTCATCCAATGAGGATCATCCGGCTGAGTCGGTGGAAACAGCCCCAGTAACTGGTGCTCTACCAACTCCTGGTTCTGAGCAACAAAAGGGCTAATGCCATTCAAGGCAGCTAGCTCACACGTCGTCTCCATATGGTGTCCATGGACTTCCACCGTCCAAGTGGGGGAGCTAGGACACGGTGGGTGGCGATATACCACCAAACGCACACGGGAACGGGTCACACCGCGGTCTCGGATGAGGGTCCTCTCGTACTGTGGCGGTGTAGGGTAGTCAAGCGCCTGCAAAACCGACCACAAAATGCTAGGGAAGCCTTCCCATCCCAAGAAATCTGAGAAGGACACGTCGTTGGGGTAGCTGGCCAAGTCAGCGTGAGCGTCCATTCTGAACCAAAAGAAAAAGGGCAAGGGTGAGAACCGGTTAGCGCCAAAGAAAACAAAAAACAGATTCTGGACAGTGTAGTAAAAATTGCAAAACTCAAAACCTACAGGCTCAAAAATTCCCAAATTTGGCCAGGACATTTTTTAAGTAATTCCTAACAAGTTTCATGTTGGAAGTTTGAGCAGAAGCTGTCGTTAAGATGGTGTGAAAATTCGATTTTTATCTCACTATTCCCAAAAATTTCCAGCAGACAGGGGGTTACCATTTTAAGCATAACTCCAGTTTTACTGAACCATTTTAGTTAAAATTTCTACAGCATATACTTCATAACATTTATGACAACTTTCATGTTGAACACTTTTTCATTTGACAACGTTTTCAGTTTCTAATTATTGGTGCAAATAGATTGGTTTCTGCAGAAATTTGGGTTGTGATTTAAATTTTGACGGCGGTTTCATTGGTCACATGTTGAGGTTCAATGTTATTTGGTGAATGCAGTGCATGAGCGGCCTATTCATTCTCACCAACACACATGCCAATAACTTTTGGCCTACGAAGTTAGTGCCGGTGGCTAGGCAATATCCGTCTCTCCCTATATTATCTAGCCGAACTTTTCTAACCGTTTCAACATACGGATTCGCAGTTAGTGTACCTGTAGAAAATTCCATTCCAGAGCATGTATAATCAACCTTTCGTGCCAGCACTCACGAAAGCGTCTCCATTCATTACCACCCACTATAGAGGTGGCACCCGAACGTTTAACATTGAACGGGCAATGTTCATATGTCGCCAAGGCAACATATTGACAGTTTCATACGCTATTGAAATAGCGTATTGACTTTGTGCCGCCATCATATTTGCATATGATGCCGTGGTACGCTACAGCAATCGCCGTACCTTGCGCCCACCATGCTATTCTAGTTTCATACGCCATCACAGCGTATTATTTTCATATAGTGCCGTGGTACGTTACAGCAATCGCCGTACCTTGCGCCCACCATTTCGTAAAGTAAATGACAGAATGAAATGTGCTAGAAGTCAGTATAATATACTATTTGCCACCTATCATATCATGATCCCTTAACCCACATAGGCTTCACGCTCTAGGTAACATCCTTAGCGGTCCTAAGTATAACCTTCCATCGCAAAGCGCGGGGAAGTACGAGTTGGAAAATTTTATTCAAAAATGTTTATTTAAGGTTTGTTGCTCTCTCCGGTGCGCTGTTTCGGCTCTGATGCCAGCTATGGCGGACCACTCCGAAATTATTCCAAGTTAAGTACCCCGGGACCACTAACCGAGTAGTCAGGCACTTAATCTGGAATAAGCTGGAGCGCCGTCGGATTAAATCCGATTAACCACATACTTTTCTCGATCGAAACAACAGCACGCCCACACGAAGGTGAGTTCCAGAGATTACAACATTCCACAAATTTAACATACACAAATAGTACCTCAGAGTTATTACATACCAAGTTCAAATTTAAATCAGAGATTAAAGTCTTGCAGCGGAATTAAAAAGGTTCATTGCAGCGGAAGATAACCTAACGACGATACAAGCAACACCATGCTGAAGCCTGCCACGGTGCTACTCCTCCCGTTCCTCAGCAGAGGACGGAACCCACTCGATGTGCCATCCAGGGGGAACCTGGGTAGGCCAAGTCAAAGCATCGACTGCCACATTCAACATGGTACCTGTAAATCAATGCCACAAGCAAGGCTGAGTATACTAATACTCAGCAAGGCTTACCCGTCGGGTGAAAACTACATCACCGACATCTAGACAATGAGAGGCTTTTGGCTAGTGGGTTTGTTTGCCAAAAAGCAACTAAGAGTAGGTCCTTGCTTTCATGTTTTAGCATCATATTCTATTAGATTTAACCATTCTAGATTTGCATCCTCTCTAAGCATACAAGTGGTGCAATACAATTTATTTCATACAACAAGTTCATCAATCTCAAGTTCCACTTGTTACTCAATGCAGCAAGGCGGTCAAGCAGTCTCATTAACCGCGAGAAGCGGACAGTTCGAACCGAATTTTGCTACCTGGCCAGGGGAAACCCAACACACACGGATAGCGCTTGCTATAAAAGGTACAAGCACTTCCCAACCTTTCCCATCGATTCACAATTCGGAACCAGGTCCATTTCCTTAGGATAAAGGTTTACTGCTTCACTCACAGTCTCACGCATATATCCACAAGGGTACGGCAGGGGAAAACAAAGTTTCCAAGGAGAGATGGCTATCGGCCCTACCTGCTTCAATCTGGTACCGGGCTTATATCGGCATGCATGTGGTACGTTCAAAAACTTGACACACTCAACCACACGTTTCGTCCTTAAATCAATTATCATACACGGACGGGAGATCTACATCTACCATCCCGCCCGTCAATCCTTATGATTCCAACATAAGTAAAGACAAGCAACTCCTATGTCTCGCGAGTGAATTAACAGGTGTGCTAACAAGGTTTTAGCCTTCTGGAGAAAAATGGTGATTTTTCACTGCATAGATTATTTTTAATAATTTCTGTACTGCAAAAAGACAGGAAACACATTTTAATTCAGAACTGAAGCTACAGTCCATATTTTTAGGTCCCCTTTGGACACAAGGTGCCCAACGTCACTACAAACAACATAACCAAAGATCAACCCTAGCGGAGCTCTGGATTTGAAATGGTGCACAAGTTTCAAATTTTACAGTTTGAATTTTAATTCAAAAACGGTTCACCAAAAGTATATACATGCTTAAAGGAGATTGGAGTTCACAATCTCACGAATCCAGGGAGTATTTTTGTGCATTTTTCTGATTTTTGTACGATTTTTAACGGATTTTACAAGATTCGGGAAAATTAGATCTAGGTTTAAGAATCTTTTTACGTCGGGGACCCTAGAACTTTCAAAACCTTTCAAACCAGTCCTTACTTTTGCGCAGAGAACCCTAGAAAAACGAAGACGATGAAGAAAGGTCCTCGGGTCGTCGGCGTTGCTACGCCGGCCAAACGACGGCGAGTTAGGGTTGGGGAAGTGGGGGACAAGCACTAGGGGCTCAACACGACTCGATTGGTGACGGTTGGGAGGCCGGGGAAGCTCGGAGTTTCGCCGGCGACGATGCAGTGGTGGTGCGGCCGCCGCGACTTCTAGGCCGGTGAGGTCGGGGGCGTTCTCCGAGGTTGAAGGGGTCCTAGAGCACCAGTGGAGCTCGAGGAAGCTAATGGCGTGCTCGGTTGACCTCGGGGACGGCTCGGACTGGGGTCTCGACGTGAGGGTGCTCCGGCGGCCGAAAATCGAGATTTTGGGGGAAATCTTGATTTCTCGCCGGAGAAGCGACGATTGCTCGAGAGAAGTGGGAGGAAATGGAGCTAGGGTAGAGGCCTAGATTCGTGTGCGATGAATTTGGGAATGGTGGAGAGTGGAGGGCGAATTTTGCCTCGAAGCTCAGCTCGGTCCGTGCGGCGTGAGGTGGAAGACGACGGAGCGAGCGTGGTGAGAGGGAAATGGCTAAGTGTGGACTGACGGCGAAGAGTGTGCGGTGCTCAGTGAAGGGTTTGGAGTGCGCTAGGGGCACTGAGCGGGCTCGGGGGTGTGTGAGCGCGTGCACGGGCCGTCACGGTCGCCATTGATGGCGAGGCGAGCTTGGGCAGTGCGCGCGCACGGGATAGGGTGTCAAAGATCATCGCGTGGAGCAGTGGGAGATCTCCTACAGGGCCCTTGGCGCGGAGCGGAGAGGAATCTCCCGCGGGGAGGCGCTGCGCGACGCGCGCGCGAGCGTGTGGCCACGGCGGCGTCCGACCGCCATGATGGCACTCCGCGCCGCGAGGCAAAGCGGGCGAACGACGGCGAGGTGACAGCTCGGGAGGGGTTGGACAAGTACAAGGCGACAAGCGCCACCCGACGCCGCGGCTCGGCCAGCTCGGCGCGGCCCCCGCCGCTCGCCGGCCACGTGGCGGCCGAGCTCCGGCCAGGCGCAGAGCGCGCCAGGGCCGAGCTGGCAGCCCCGGGGAGCTCCACTGCTACATTTGAATTTTCTCCAAAAATTTGAACTGACCTTGAAAAAGTGTGAAAATAAAAGTTGGAGTTTGAGAGGTGGGACACAACTTTCTTTTTGGGGTGAACCTGAAATTTCAAATTTTTCGAGCTCAAACAACCCAAATTCAAAAAGGTGCCCAGAACTGTATTTTGAGTTTTTGAGGGACTAAACTGCAAAATTTTCAAAACTTCCAAACAGTGACTAGGGCTTATTTGTGATGACCAACAACTTTTATTTTTGGAGATTTTCACGTTTAGTACAAAATTCTTGAGTTTTCAGTAGGGTGTCAAACAACCCTTGTTTTTGAATTTTAATTCGAAATTTTGATGGATTTTCAAATTTTTAACCCATAATTCCCCTTTTTTTTAACCTGTTTCATATGTGTTTTATTCATTATTACATCAGAGATGTCACAGCCTACCCCCCTTAAAAGGAATCTCGTCCCGAGATTCGATTAAACTTAGGAATAAAGAGGGGAAAGAAATACCTTGGCTTACGAAAGAATGTCGGGGTAACTCTTCTTAAGATAGTCCTCGGTTTCCCACGTGGATTCATCTTCGGAGTGATGACTCCACTGAATTTTGTACATTTTAACTCCCTTCCTTCGTGTTTGTCTCTCTTTCTCGTCGAGGATCTTGACGGGATGCTCATCATAAGAGAGATCCGGTTCAACCGAGAGTTCCTCTTGTTCAACAACTTCGGTCGGAACACGAAGACACCTCTTGAGTTGGGAAACATGAAATACATCGTGTACGGCTGAGAGCTTCTCGAGAAGCTTCACTCGATAGGCCACTGGTCCACACTGTTGAGTAATTTCATAGGGGCCGATATAACGAGGTGCAAGCTTTCCTTTCAACCCAAATCTTTGCACACCCCTGGTCGGGGAGACCTTGAGATACACATGGTCACTAACTTCAAACTGAAGTGATTTCCGCCGTTGATCAAAGTAACTCTTTTGTCGTGACTGGGCGGATCTCAAATTTTCACGAATGATCCTAACCTTTTCTTCTGCTTCCTTTACAAGGTCAGGGCCATAGGTATACCTCTCGCCTGCCTGGGACCAACACAACGGGGTCCGGCATCTTCTACCATACAAGGCTTCGAAAGGTGCCATTTTAAGACTTGCTTGGTAGCTGTTGTTATAGGAGAATTCAGCCAGAGATAAACACTTCTCCCAATTCTTTCCATAATGGATAACACAAGCTCGAAGCATATCCTCAAGTATTTGATTTACCCTTTCCGTCTGCCCATCGGTCTGATGGTGATATGCTGAACTACGGATCAGTTTTGTGCCTAGGGATAATTGCAATTGTTCCCAAAAGCGTGCTACGAACGGAGCACCACGATCTGAAATTATCGTCTTGGGTACCCCATGTAGACAAATGATCCGTTCCAAATAAATCTCCGCGTACCTCTTAGCGGTATAAATGGTATTGACCGAAATGAAGTGCGCGGTCTTGGTAAGGCGGTTCACAATTACCCAAATGGAGTCATGCCCCTGAGGGGTTCTGGGAAGTCCAACAATGAAATCCATGCTTATGTCTTCCCACTTCCATGAGGGAACAGGTAGAGGTTGAAGCGTGCCTGCTACCTTCAAGTGGCTAGCCTTAACCCGCTGGCATGTGTCACATTCCGACACATACATGGCAATTTCTCGCTTCATTCGAGTCCACCAAAAGTTTTGTTTCAAATCTTGGTACATTTTGGTGCTGCCGGGATGGATAGAAAATTTGGAGAGATGGGCCTCATCCATAATCTTCCTCCGGAGTTCCGTGTTTTTGGGCACCACGAGGCGATGTCCAAACCACATTACTCCCCGCCCATCTAGCCGGAAACACTTGTACTTCTCTTTCACCTTCTCCTTTGACAATTTCCTTTTAATAATTTTAATGCTCGCGTCATTTAATTGGGCTGCAACAATCTGGTCGTGCAAGGTTGGTTCAACTGCAATATGATTGAAGTACCCGTGTGGAACAATCTCTAAGTTGAGCTTTGCCATTTCATGACACAAGGTGTCAGCGTAGGACTCCACGGAAAGACAATGACAATGAGCCTTGCGGCTCAGCGCATCCGCAACTACATTAGCCTTGCCGGGGTGATAATGCACACTAAGGTCATAGTCCTTTGCTAACTCCAACCATCTTCGCTGCCTCATATTCAAATGTGCCTGAGTGAAAACATATTTGAGGCTCTTGTGGTCTGTGTATATGTTGCATGGAACACCCATCAAGTAGTGTCTCCACATCTTGAGAGCATGAATAACCGCTGCTAACTCAAGATCATGCGTGGGGTAGTTTTGCTCATGAGGCCGAAGTGCTCGAGAAGCATAAGCAATGACTCGGTTCTCTTGCATGAGGACGCAGCCAAGTCCGGTGCCTGATGCATCGCAATA
Organism: Digitaria exilis; assembly: GCA_015342445.1. NCBI lineage: Eukaryota > Viridiplantae > Streptophyta > Magnoliopsida > Poales > Poaceae > Digitaria > Digitaria exilis. Next base: position 806,370 of record JACEFO010002039.1, read on the forward strand.
ACATCATAGGGCTTGGTGCAATCGAGCTGAGCTAAAACTGGGGCCGAAGTTAAATGTCTTCGCAAAGTGTGGAAAGCTTCATCACATTTGTCATTCCACTCAAATTTGACTCCCTTTTTTAAGAGTTCGGTCATGGGCTTCGCAATCCGAGAGAAGTCCGGAATAAAGCGGCGATAATAACCGGCTAAACCCAGAAAACTCCGAATCTCGTGGACCGAAGTAGGTGGTTGCCAATCTAGCACCTCTTGCACTTTGGTTGGATCCACGGATATACCATCCTTGGAAACTGTGTGACCTAATAATTTCACACTCTCTAGCAAGAATTCACACTTGGAGAACTTGGCATAGAGCTGATGGTCTCGCAATCTTCGAGGAACAATGCGAAGGTGCTCGGCGTGCTCTTCCTCATTCTTAGAATATATAAGAATGTCGTCCATGAAAACCACCACAAACTTGTCTAGTTCTGACATAAAAACCGAATTCATGAGGTACATGAAGTAGGCTGGGGCATTGGTGAGTCCAAAAGACATAACCAAGAACTCATAAAGTCCATAACGTGTAGAAAAGGCCGTCTTTGGAATGTCACAAGGTCTGATTTTTATTTGGTGATAGCCAGAGCGAAGGTCAATCTTGGAGAACACTCTGGCGCCAGCTAGTTGGTCAAACAGGATGTCAATACGGGGGAGTGGGTATTTGTTCTTAATAGTTACCGCATTGAGAGGCCGGTAATCAATACACAACCTCAAGGAATGGTCCTTCTTCTTCACAAAGATAGCGGGACATCCCCAAGGTGATACACTTTGACGAATGAAACCCTTGTCTAGCAGTTCTTGGAGTTGAATTTTTAATTCAGCCAATTCGTTGGGTGGCATTCTATATGGTCTCTTTGATATAGGTGCTGTGCCAGGTTGAAGTTCAATCACAAATTCAATGTCCCTATCCGGCGGCATCCCAGGTAAGTCATCCAGAAAAACATCGGCATACTCACATACCACCGGAATGTCCTTTAGTTGGGTTTCAACCATTGTATAGGCACACGCATTGACGCAAGTCCCGTTGTGGCAGATATAGCACACTAGGGCCATGCGTAGGCGAGTTTATTTCAACAACTCGTTCCGCAACATCTAGCACAACCTTATGTTGAGTCATCCAGTTGGCTCCTAATACAATGTCAATCCCTTCCATACCAAGCAGAATTAAATCAGTAGGAAATGTTTTACTTCCCAGCCTGATTGGAACTTTTCGGGTGACTTGGTTGGATGCAATTTTACCTCCCGCAGTTGATATCACATATGATGATTTGGTATGGTAAGATTTTAATCCGCATTTCACATGAAATCTTGTGCTTATAAAACTATGTGTTGCCCCGGAATCAAACAATATCACAGCAGGTTAAGTGCAGATAGGGAAGGTACCAGTCATGTCTGGGGCTCCCTCGGGTAGGTCGGCCAAAGTGGTGTAGTTGAGCCGTCCTTGTCGAACCTGCACACGCTGCTGCTGTTTGCCCTTGTTTTGCTGATTTCCCGGGCGCTGGTTCTGCTGCTTGTTCTGCGGGCAGTCCTTGATAAAGTGGCTGTTACTGCCACACTTGAAACACTGATAGCCGGCTCCAGGGCGAGCTGGCTGCTGTGCATTCTGCCTTGGCGCTTGCTGCTGCTGCGGCGGTGGAGGAAAACGGGGCGCATTAGGCTGTGGTGGCCTAGCAACCCATCCACCTCGCTGAGGTGCCCTGGACTGTCCTTGAGGTGCAGCCGGGGGAACCAAACGGAATCTCGGCGGCTGCACGCTCGAGGGTCCAGCGGGAGCTTTCCTCTTCTTCTCCGCCTTGTGCACCATGTTGGCGTCTTCTAGGGCGATGGCGAGGTTCACAAGGTCGCCATACGTGGCAGCACGGGTGGTTGCCAACTGAGCCTTCAACTTGGTGTTAAGGCCACGGCGGAACCTCTCTAGCTTCTTCTCGTCAGAGTCGGCGTGATGACCCGCATATGGGCACAGACCATTGAAGGCCTGGGCGTAATGGAGCACCGTGCGGGTACCCTGGGTCAGAGCCAGAAATTCGCTCAACTTCCGCTCTACCAAGCCGGCCGGAATGTGATGAGCCTTGAATGCAGCTTTGAACTCATCCCATTCAACCACATGACCCTCCTGCTGCAGGGCCAGGTAGTTCTCCCACCATAAGAGAGCTGGGCCGTGGAGCTGCTGCGCCGCGAACACCACCTTGCGGTTGGAGGTGCAAGGCATCGCCAGGATGGTGAACTTGGACTCGATGGCTCGAATCCCGTATCGGCCTCCAAGGGCTCATCAGCTCGTGAGAATATTGGCGGGTGTGTAGCCAGGAACTATCTGGCATCTGCTGTTGCACATTGGTGCTGATGCTTGAGGCCGTAGAAGCTCCGTTTGAAACCGTGGCATCCAACAATCAGCGTGAGCGTCCATTCTGAATCCAAAAGAAAATAAGGCTCAAGGTGAGATATCTCGGTTAGCGCCAAGAAAACAAAAAAACTAGATTCTGGACAGTGTAGTAAAAATTGTCAAACTCAAAACCTACAGCCTCATAAAAATTCCCAAATTTGGAGACGTAATTCCCGTCGGATTAAATCCGATTAACCACATACTTTTCTCGATCGAAACAACAGCACGCCCACACGAAGGTGAGTTCCAGAGATTACAACATTCCACAAATTTAACATACACAAATAGTACCTCAGAGTTATTACATACCAAGTTCAAATTTAAATCAGAGATTAAAGTCTTGCAGCGGAATTAAAAAGGTTCATTGCAGCGGAAGATAACCTAACGACGATACAAGCAACACCATGCTGAAGCCTGCCACGGTGCTACTCCTCCCGTTCCTCAGCAGAGGACGGAACCCACTCGATGTGCCATCCAGGGGGAACCTGGGTAGGCCAAGTCAAAGCATCGACTGCCACATTCAACATGGTACCTGTAAATCAATGCCACAAGCAAGGCTGAGTATACTAATACTCAGCAAGGCTTACCCGTCGGGTGAAAACTACATCACCGACATCTAGACAATGAGAGGCTTTTGGCTAGTGGGTTTGTTTGCCAAAAAGCAACTAAGAGTAGGTCCTTGCTTTCATGTTTTAGCATCATATTCTATTAGATTTAACCATTCTAGATTTGCATCCTCTCTAAGCATACAAGTGGTGCAATACAATTTATTTCATACAACAAGTTCATCAATCTCAAGTTCCACTTGTTACTCAATGCAGCAAGGCGGTCAAGCAGTCTCATTAACCGCGAGAAGCGGACAGTTCGAACCGAATTTTGCTACCTGGCCAGGGGAAACCCAACACACACGGATAGCGCTTGCTATAAAAGGTACAAGCACTTCCCAACCTTTCCCATCGATTCACAATTCGGAACCAGGTCCATTTCCTTAGGATAAAGGTTTACTGCTTCACTCACAGTCTCACGCATATATCCACAAGGGTACGGCAGGGGAAAACAAAGTTTCCAAGGAGAGATGGCTATCGGCCCTACCTGCTTCAATCTGGTACCGGGCTTATATCGGCATGCATGTGGTACGTTCAAAAACTTGACACACTCAACCACACGTTTCGTCCTTAAATCAATTATCATACACGGACGGGAGATCTACATCTACCATCCCGCCCGTCAATCCTTATGATTCCAACATAAGTAAAGACAAGCAACTCCTATGTCTCGCGAGTGAATTAACAGGTGTGCTAACAAGGTTTTAGCCTTCTGGAGAAAAATGGTGATTTTTCACTGCATAGATTATTTTTAATAATTTCTGTACTGCAAAAAGACAGGAAACACATTTTAATTCAGAACTGAAGCTACAGTCCATATTTTTAGGTCCCCTTTGGACACAAGGTGCCCAACGTCACTACAAACAACATAACCAAAGATCAACCCTAGCGGAGCTCTGGATTTGAAATGGTGCACAAGTTTCAAATTTTACAGTTTGAATTTTAATTCAAAAACGGTTCACCAAAAGTATATACATGCTTAAAGGAGATTGGAGTTCACAATCTCACGAATCCAGGGAGTATTTTTGTGCATTTTTCTGATTTTTGTACGATTTTTAACGGATTTTACAAGATTCGGGAAAATTAGATCTAGGTTTAAGAATCTTTTTACGTCGGGGACCCTAGAACTTTCAAAACCTTTCAAACCAGTCCTTACTTTTGCGCAGAGAACCCTAGAAAAACGAAGACGATGAAGAAAGGTCCTCGGGTCGTCGGCGTTGCTACGCCGGCCAAACGACGGCGAGTTAGGGTTGGGGAAGTGGGGGACAAGCACTAGGGGCTCAACACGACTCGATTGGTGACGGTTGGGAGGCCGGGGAAGCTCGGAGTTTCGCCGGCGACGATGCAGTGGTGGTGCGGCCGCCGCGACTTCTAGGCCGGTGAGGTCGGGGGCGTTCTCCGAGGTTGAAGGGGTCCTAGAGCACCAGTGGAGCTCGAGGAAGCTAATGGCGTGCTCGGTTGACCTCGGGGACGGCTCGGACTGGGGTCTCGACGTGAGGGTGCTCCGGCGGCCGAAAATCGAGATTTTGGGGGAAATCTTGATTTCTCGCCGGAGAAGCGACGATTGCTCGAGAGAAGTGGGAGGAAATGGAGCTAGGGTAGAGGCCTAGATTCGTGTGCGATGAATTTGGGAATGGTGGAGAGTGGAGGGCGAATTTTGCCTCGAAGCTCAGCTCGGTCCGTGCGGCGTGAGGTGGAAGACGACGGAGCGAGCGTGGTGAGAGGGAAATGGCTAAGTGTGGACTGACGGCGAAGAGTGTGCGGTGCTCAGTGAAGGGTTTGGAGTGCGCTAGGGCACTGAGCGGGCTCGGGGGTGTGTGAGCGCGTGCACGGGCCGTCACGGTCGCCATTGATGGCGAGGCGAGCTTGGGCAGTGCGCGCGCACGGGATAGGGTGTCAAAGATCATCGCGTGGAGCAGTGGGAGATCTCCTACAGGGCCCTTGGCGCGGAGCGGAGAGGAATCTCCCGCGGGGAGGCGCTGCGCGACGCGCGCGCGAGCGTGTGGCCACGGCGGCGTCCGACCGCCATGATGGCACTCCGCGCCGCGAGGCAAAGCGGGCGAACGACGGCGAGGTGACAGCTCGGGAGGGGTTGGACAAGTACAAGGCGACAAGCGCCACCCGACGCCGCGGCTCGGCCAGCTCGGCGCGGCCCCCGCCGCTCGCCGGCCACGTGGCGGCCGAGCTCCGGCCAGGCGCAGAGCGCGCCAGGGCCGAGCTGGCAGCCCCGGGGAGCTCCACTGCTACATTTGAATTTTCTCCAAAAATTTGAACTGACCTTGAAAAAGTGTGAAAATAAAAGTTGGAGTTTGAGAGGTGGGACACAACTTTCTTTTTGGGGTGAACCTGAAATTTCAAATTTTTCGAGCTCAAACAACCCAAATTCAAAAAGGTGCCCAGAACTGTATTTTGAGTTTTTGAGGGACTAAACTGCAAAATTTTCAAAACTTCCAAACAGTGACTAGGGCTTATTTGTGATGACCAACAACTTTTATTTTTGGAGATTTTCACGTTTAGTACAAAATTCTTGAGTTTTCAGTAGGGTGTCAAACAACCCTTGTTTTTGAATTTTAATTCGAAATTTTGATGGATTTTCAAATTTTTAACCCATAATTCCCTTTTTTTTTAACCTGTTTCATATGTGTTTTATTCATTATTACATCAGAGATGTCACAAGTCCCACCGGAGTACCCTCACGTCGAGACCCTACGCCGAGCCGTCCCCGAGGTCAACCGAGCACGCCAACAGCTTCCCCAAGCTCCACTGGTGCTCTAGGACCCCTCCAACCCCGACGAAACCCACCGACCTCACCGGCGTAGAAGCCGCGGCGGCCGCGCCGCCACCGCATCGTCGCCGGCGAACTCCGAGCTTCCCCCGGCCTCCCAACCGTCACCAATCGACTCGTGGTGAGCCCCTGGTTCTTTTCCCCCACTTCCCCGACCCTAGCTCGCCGTCGTTTGGCCGGCGCAACTCCGGCGACGAGCCAAGGACCAAAGTTCATCGTCTTCGTTTTTCCAGGGTTCCCAGTGTAAAAGTCAGGGACTTGTTTGAAAGGTTTTGAAAGTTCTAGGGTCTCCAGCGTAAAATGATTCTTAAACCTAGATCTATTTTTCCCGAATCTTGTAAAATCCACTAAAAATCGTACAAAAATCAGAAAAACGCATCAAAATACTCCCTGGACTCGTGAGATTGTAAACTCCAATCTCATTTAAGCATGTATATACTTTTGGTGAACCAATTTTGAATTAAAATTCAAACTATGAATTTAGAAACTTGTGCACCATTTCTAAACGAGAGCTCCGCTAGGGCGGAGCTTTGGATATGTTGTTAGTAGTGACTTTGGACACTTTATGTTCAAAGGGGACCTAAAAATATGGACTGTAGCTTCAGTTATGAATTAAAATGTGTTTCCTGTCTTTTTGTAGTCCAGAAATTGTTAAAAATAATTCATTCAGCGAAAAATCACCATTTTTCTCCAGAGGCCTAAAAACTTGTTAGCATATCTGTTAAAAATGCTAAACTTAATTTTTGCTCTGTTTAGACTAGCAAATAAATAGATATGTGTTTTTGGATAGAAAATTTTTGAGGACTGACCAAGGGTTATTTTGAGCCACCACTTGGCCACAGCCCGCATTGCACTCGTGACTAGCTCTGGTAGGAAAATTTCCTGAATTGGATGTATTTTCAATTTTATATGAATTTATTTCATTTCTGCAGGCAGCAGTTTGTTTTATTTTTAATAAATTCTGTGTAGCTCAGGTTTAGCTAAATTTTGGAGTGAGCCTAACTCTTATACTCCAGTAGCTGTCATAAAGTTTATAGATAAAAAGGGTGATCAGAATAGGAGAAAAAAAAATAAGAAGGAGTTAAGGTGAAATTGAGTTATATAAAAGAATAGAGCTTTTGATAATTAATTAAAATATATCATGGAAAGGTTTAAAATTCCAGAACAGCACCCTATCTTCAAAAATAATAAATGGAATTCTTTTATATATGTACACAATCACCATCAAGGATGAATAAAAATTTTCCACACCCCTCCTCTAATTTTATGAAGATGAGAGTAGTACTTTAGCGTGTCTAGGTGAATATGGCCTTAAAGGCCTTAGAAAGGATCGATAGGGCATTGCTTTAGGTCCGTTACAAGTCGAGTGATTTCCTGTCACTCGCGAGACATAGGAGTTGCTTGTCTTTACTTATGTTGGAATCATAAGGATTGACGGGCGGGATGGTAGATGTAGATCTCCCGTCCGTGTATGATAATGGATTTAAGGTCGAAACGTGTGGTTGAGTGTGTCAAGTTTTTGAACGTACCACATGCATGCCGATATATGGGAATCGGTAAGCCCGGTACCAGATTGAAGCAGCTAGGGCCGATAGCCATCTCTCCTTGGAAACTTTTGTTTCCCCTGCCGTACACTTGTGGATATATGCGTGAGACTGTGAGTGAAGCAGTAAACCTTTATCCTAAGGAAGTGGACCTGGTTCCGAATTGTGGATCGATGGGAAAGGTTGGGAAGTGCTTTTACCTTTTATAGCAAGCATTATCCGTGTGTGTTGGGTTTCCCCTGGCCAGGTAGCAAAATTCGGTTCGAACTGTCCGCTTCTCGCGGTTAATGAGACTGCTTGACCGCCTTGCTGCATTGAGTAACAAGTGGAACTATGAGATTGATGAACTTGTTGTATGAATTAAATTGTATTGCACCACTTGTATGCTTAGACAGGATGCTAATCTAGAATGGTTAAATCTACTAGAATATGATGCTAAAACATGAAAGCAAGGACCTTCTCTTAGTTGCTTTTTGGCAAACAAACCCACCAGCCAAAAGCCTCTCATGTCTAGATATCGGTGATGTAGTTTTCACCCGACGGGTAAGCCTTGCTGAGTATTAGTATACTCAGCCTTGCTTGTGGCTTTATTTACAGGTACAATGTTGGATGTGGCAGTCGATGCCCTGACTTGGCCTACCCAGGTTCCCCCTGGATGGCACATCGAGTGGGTTCCGTCCTCTGCCGAGGAACGGGAGGAGTAGCACCGTGGCAGGCTTCATCATGGTGTTACGTTGTATCATCGTTAGTATTATTCTTCCGCTGCAATGAACTACTTATTTCCGCTGCTTGAACTTAGTACTCTGATTTAAATTCGAACTCGGTTTGTAATAACTTGAGATACTATTCGTGTATGTTAATTTGTGGAATGTTGTAATCTCTGGAACTCACCTTCGTGTGGGCGTGCTGTTGTTTCGATCGAGAAAAGAACGTGGTTAAATCGGGTTTAATCCGACGGCGCTCCAGCTTATTCCGGATTAAGTGCCTGACTACTCGATTAGTGGTCCCGGGGTACTTAACTTGGAATAATTTCGGAGTGGTCCGCCACAATTGATCATGGGACCAGTTATTAACGACCCTTGTATTCATGCTTATCTCAAATATTTTCCATTCTGATTTCTGAAAAAACACTTATACAACCATAAAATTGTTGTACCAGTATATACAATAGGCTTACTTATCTATGTGCCTTTGGAATGTAAAGAAACTGTTGCCATGACATGTTGTATTCCCTTAGGTCATAGGTGGATTATCATAATGATCAATTGCATTTAGAGAATTAACTTAATGTAATACATGTGCCCCATGATTAAACAACACATTTGTAGAACAACATTTATTCGTGGCACCCGCACACATGCACAAGGTCGATACAACATACAATCATTGTGCCCTCACACATTGATGACATCATAACAGCAAATTACCCATCGTAGCGTGCGTGGAAAAATATTATGGCGTGAGGGCACGTAACATATCACAAACGGTAACCCACCATTCGGATGATGATAGAAGAAATTTCAAATGAAAGAAATAGATAAAATAAGAAGATAAAGAAAATATGGTATCCCTCGGACCATGGATCACTTAACGCTAGGTCCATCAGTCTCCCCATTGCGCTAGTTGTTGGAGCCGCTAACCTTTCATGGCTTGTTGTTGGTGTAACACCCTAAAAATGCCCTATTTAAAATTTAGTAAATAAATGGTTTCTTATATTAATGTGCTCATAATTAATATAGGGAAAATAAAATTTTGAGGAAAATAAAAGGAAATATAATGTAACACCCTAAAAATGCCCTATTTAAAATTTAGTAAATAAATGGTTTTCTCATATTAATGTGCTCATAATTAATATAGGGAAAATAAAAGAAAATATAAGGAATTGAAACATTATTGTCGCATTCATGCTGGAGCATTTCTTTTTTATTGTTGAATTCAAATTTGCTTTTGAATTTGAATTCAAATGAGTGTTTAAATTTGAAAAAAAAAGAAAAGAAAAAACAAAAACCCTTTCTCCTTTCTCTCGGCCCGGCCTAGCTCCCACATCCCTCTTTCCCTCTCTCCACTGCGCGGCCCACTCCGGCCCAGTTAGCCAGCCCACCTTCTCCTCACTCCTCTAGCGGCTGACGCGCGGGGCCCACCCGTCAGCTTCTCCTCCCACCTCACGCCGCGCCCGACCGAGCTCGGGTCGAACCCGACCCCGAGCCGGAATCCGTGCTCGCGCCGCCTCCGTCCTGCTTGACCCGCACGCCAAGGAGCCCAGGGCCCCTATATAAGCGCCGCCGCCCCAGCTCCACGAGCCCCCTCCGAAACCCTAGCGCTGCCTCGCCTTGAGCTCGCGTCGCCGCCGCAACCCTAGCCGACGCCGCCGCCGCCAATTCGCCAAACCGCCGCTCCATTGCCACCGGGAACTCGTCCAGGAGCACCGCAAGGTACAGAGGAGCACGCCGAGCCTTTTCCCTCCCTCTCTCTCACTCTCTCGCGTGCACACGACCTCGCCGTCGCTCTCCGACCGCCGCCGATCGTCGCCAGCCGCCATCCTTGCCCGAGCTTCGTGCACAACCCCCAAAACGGGTTCGCCGTCGCTTCCCCTCTCTCTAGGACCAATCGCGGTGAGTTTTGGTGTCCTGTAGCGCTGGGAAAGCTCAACGCCAGTGAACTTCCGGCGAAGCGCCACCGCGGGCCGCCAACTCCGGCGAGTTCAACGCCCCCAATCAACCGGAGCCGTCCAGATTAGATCCAACAGTCCAGATCAAACTCGAACCTGGTCCACCGTGGACCCGTGGACCGTGGTCTACGGCCGGTCCATGGCACAGTTGATCGTAGCGTTTTTGCAAAAGAGCCCCTGCAGTTTTTGGAAACCAACCCGTGGTCCACCTCTATTCAAAAGTATTTGCAACTAAGTCCTTTTTCTTTTGGTTTAGCCCCTGCGCTTTTGTAAAATAGAATCTACCGTCCTGAGTGGCAGTTTTACCCATAGGCCCTCGAGTTTTTGTACGAAATTATGTTTTAGGTCCCTGGTTTCTTTCAAAAACACCCTGGAAGCCTAAATTTCTCACTAGTAAGCCCCTAGAGCCCGTTTTAAGTGTAGTTTCTTCGTTTTAACTCCGATTTGAGTGATTTTCACGCTCATGTGTTCGTAGTGAAGCGTACAGTAAATCTAAAGCCTTCTTTTCATCTTTTCTTTATGTTTGGTGTACTGTTCTAATAAAATGCCTTATTTGCATGTATGTGTGGATGCTTGTGTGGTGATCGATGTGAGTAGTTAACGAGCCGTTCGAGTTCGCCGACGACCCCGTTTCCAAAGAGCAGGTGCAGCAGCAGTTCACTGAGGAAGGCAAGTATAACACGGACAATCCTTGTTACCTATACACCAATTAATCATACAATTCATATGCATGTGTCTAATATTGTTATACACTAAGGATGTTCCTAGTCTTTACCTTATTCCTTGTTTACCCGGGTTATATGCATTATGGGTAGTATTTGCTACGCGTAGCGAACAACATTTATTTAAATGTCTATATTGAATTAATGGTTCACTTCAATGATGATTAAAAGATGCTTTTTAGCAACATGGTTCGGGGAACTAGAGCATGTGCTTCGTGCTGTGTTCTAGTGTGTCAATAAGGTTTTGTCTAGGGAATTAGAGTATGTCAATAAGGTCCGGTTCTTGAAGCTGCAACCCAGGAACTTGTTCGCCACCGTTGGAACTATAATGGCTATGATCTTGGATAGTTAGCTTGTACGTCTCTAGCTTGCCAGTGGTTACCGAAAGGTGTATGTGGGGATCATTCGTGAGAGTATAGTTTGATCCATCAAGGACGGATTTATCCGTTGGCTATGTCTCGTTAGGCAATGTCCCGTGATGTAAACGCCCGATGTACGACAGCTTCACACGTTGCGATGATTGCGCTCTCGCTTTGGACGCCATTGACCCCCTCACGTTGCGTCCTGAGCGTACGTCAATTTTGATGCCTTGGGTTATGCTGCCTATGTTGAACCAAAACGGCTACTGTGCTTGTTAGGGTGTTTTGTGAAAGTCCTCGTAGCATAAGTTCTTTTGGATTTATGTGGCCAGCGGGTAAAGGGTGAAACCTCTGCAGAGTGTTGATCTATCATGATAGCCGTGCTCACGGTTACGAGCGGCCTGAATCCTTTTTTATTAGAATATGATGTTAGTGGTTGATGTTGGTTTATTCTATGATTACTTATATATTATTAATGGGTTTATACTTGGGTTTCTACTCATTTGTAGTAATGTGAATGATAATAAAATGAAATAACTAAAAGTGCTAATGTAGTTTAACCGTGTCAAGCCTTTTGTTCTTGCATAACTCGTGTTATACTTGTTAAGTAAGATGGTTTACTTACACTTGCAACTATTCAACAAAATCCTGGATGGGTAACAGATGGAGCATTGAATGATCATTCGCTTGCTGAGTTTTCGGAGGATCTGCCGTACTTCTAGCTGTGTTCAACCAGTCGGTATCCCTGTGGACTTGAGGCTCTACCTAGTTAAGAACGTTTAATAATATTAAGATTTCCGCTGTGTTATTTGTGTAAGACTATGTCTTGTGTTAAACTCTGATGTAAACTATTTTATTCGAGCATTGTGTTCTCTGTGATTTAATATTTGTAATCTATATGTGTTCTGTGGACATCCTGGGCACGCATATAGAAGCATTAGGATTTCTTGGAAATCTGTGTGTTACATATAAGGAATAGAAAAATTAAAGTTGCATTGTATGCTGGTGCATTTCTTCTGATTGGTTGAATTCAAATTTCGATTTCAATTCAAATGAGTGCTTTAGTTTCAAAAAAGGAAAAAAAATAAAAGAAAAACCTTTTCCTTTTTCCCTCTCTCTCTTTCCATTCGACCCAATTCTCTTTTCCTTTTTTTCTTCGCGCGCGGCCCAGTTTCCTCCCCTGCGCAGCAGCCCAGCTCGGCCCAGCTAGCCCAGCAGCGCAGCTCGCCTCTCTCTCACTCTCTCAGCGGCTGACGACCGGGGCCCACCTGTCGGCGTCGTCTCCTACCTCCCGCTGTAGACTGACCGAGCAAGAACGCGACCAAGACCGAGCCCGAGCCGTACCAGGAGTCCGACCCACGTCCGTACCAGCCTCCCTGACTTGGCGCACATGCCGAGGCCGCCCTACACCGCTATATAAGCCGCCGCCATAGCCCAGAGCTTCCCTCACCCAAACCCTAGCTCCAGCGCCGCCGCAGCCAAATCCCTCGCTCCGCTGCCCCATTGTCGATGAGACGTTGCTTCGGAGCTCCGTGGTAAGATGTGGAACACGACGAGCCCATTTTCCCTCTTTCTCTCGCTCTCCCGCGCCTGCGCAAGCTCGCCGTCGCAACCGAGCCGCCGCCGCTCGTCGCTAGGCGCAACCGTCGTCCAAATCTCGAGCAGAACCCCCAAAACGATATCCTCGTAGCTCCCTCTTTCTCCCAGGCCAATCGCAGCAAGATTTGGAGCTTCCTAGCCCTGGTTTAGCCCAAGTCCGCCGCAAGCCAGCAGTCGCCGGCAAACCAGAAACCCCAATCAACCGCAGTCGTCCAATCTAGATCGAATGGCCCACAATAGAACGAGTCTAGGTTAAACCGACCACTTCCAGTCAGCCTTGGTAGTTTTGCAAATAAGCCCCTGTCTTTTCCAAAAATCAACCCGCAGTCCAGATCTATTCAAAAATAATTACAGTTTAGTCATTTTTCTTTTGGTTTAGCCCCTGCATTTTTGAAAAATAGGAATCGCCGTCCTAGCTGCCGGTTTTCCTCCTTAGCCCTCGGGTTTTTATATGAAATTATGTTTTAGGTCCATGGTTTTTTTTCAAAAACACCCCTGGAAGCCTAAAACTCTAACCAGCAAGCCTCTAGAGCCCGTTTTAAGCGTAGTTTCTTTGTTTTAACTCCGATTTGAGTGATTTTTGCACTCACATGTTTGTAGTGAAGCGTACAGCAACTCTAGAGCCTTACTTTCATCATTTGTTTATGTATGGTGTACTGTTCTAATTAAATTCCTTGTTTGCATGTATGTGTGGATGCTTGTTTGGTGAACGATGTGAGTAGTTGACGAGCCGTTCGAGTTCGCCGACGATCCCGTTCCCAAAGAGCAGGTGCAGCAGCAGTTCGCTGAGGAAGGCAAGTATAACACGGACAATCCTTGCTACTTATACATCATCTAATCATGCAATTCATATGCATGTGTCTAATATTGTTATACATTAAGGTTGTTCCTAGTCTTTACCTTACTCCTTGTTTACCCAGGTTATATGCATTATGGTTAGTATTTGCTACGCGCTGCAACCAACATTGATTTTAATGTTAGTTTAATGATGGTTAAAAGATGCTTTAATGATGATTAAAAGATGCTTTTTAGCAACATGGTTCGGGGAACTAGAGCATGTGCTCCGTGCTTTGTTCTAGTGTCTCTATAAGGTTTGGTCTAGGGAATTAGAGCATGTGCTTCGTGCTTTGTTCTAATGTCTCTCCGTAAGGTCCGGTTCTTAAATCGGCAACCCAGGAACTTGTTCACCGCCGTTGGAACTATAATGGCTCTGGTCTTGGATAACTAACTTGTACGTCTCTAGCTCGCCAGTGGTTGCCAAAAGGCGTATGTGGGGAGCATGGGTGAGAGTATAGTTTGATCTATCAAGGATGGATTTATCCGTTTGCTATGTCTCGTTAGGCAAAGTCCCATTATGTAAGCGCCCGATGTACGGCAGCTTCACACGTTGCGATGATTGCGCTCTCGCTCTAGACACCATTGACCCCCTCACGTTGCGCCCTGAGCGTACGTCAATCTCGATGCCTTCGATTATGCTGCCTATGTTGAACCAAAATGGCTACTGTGCTTGTTAGGGTGTTTTGTGAAAGTTCTCGTAGCATAAGTTATTTTGGATTTATGTGACCAGCGGGTAAAGTGTGAAACCTCAGCAGAGTGTTGATCTATCATGATAGCCGTGCTCACGGATACGCGCGGCCTAGATCCTTTTTGCTTAAAAGATGATGTTAGTGATTCATGTTGGTGTACTCTAAGGTTACTTATACATTATCATTTGGGATCATAATTGGGTTTCTACTCACTTGTAGTAATTTGGATGATAATAAAATGAAATTACTAAAAGTGCTAATGCAGTTTATCTGTGTCAAGCCTTTTGTTGTTGCATAACCCGTGTTATACTTGTTAAGTAAGATGGTTTACTTACACTTGCAACTATTCAACAAAATCCCGGATGGGTAACAGATGCAGCATTGAATGATCAGTCGCTTGCTGAGTTTCTGGAGGTTCTGCCGTACTTCTAGATGGACTTGAGGCTCTACTAGTTATGAAACGTTTGCTTTTATTAAGACTTTCGCTGTGTTATTTGTGAAAGACTATGTCTTGTGTTAAACTCTGATATAAACTATTTTATTCGAGCATTGTGTTCTCTGTGATTCAATATTTGTAATCTATATGTGTTCTGTGGACATCCTGGGCACACATATGGAAGCATTCGGATTTCTTGGAAATCCGGGTGTTACAGAGTTGGTATCAGAGCCGTGCTGACTATAGGATTACGGCCTAGATAGAACGGTCGATTAGATTTTACATAATCCTTGGTCTTTTGTTATGTTCTACCTTGGAGTTGAGTTTCTATTGAAAAATGGTGTTCTATCCTATCTCTATCCATTGTAAAAAAAAAGTTTCGAACTTTTGTTTACTCTTTCATCTTGATGCTATAGATGGCTCGCACGAAACAGACACCCCGCAAGAGTACCTGTGGCTACCTTTCACCCCGCATCGCTGAATACCCGTTGGTGGCACGCAACTTGGATGCCTACCAGGATTGGGAAGACAAGCGCAAGGAAGAAGAACTTTTGAGACAGTAGCCTGAAGAAGAGCAGTAGGAGTCTGAAGAGGAGGATCCCGAGGAGCGAGAGCTTGATTCCTCGGAGTCGGAACAACAGCAAGAGGAGCCAGCAGACCAGCAGATGGACGCCGCAGGATGTGGTGCTGAGGAAGAAGCCAATGCCAATGCAGGAGATCCATTAGATGATGAGGAAGAGCCCCAAACTCCCCCACCTTCGTCACCACCTCAGCTAGCTCCAGGCGCAGCTCGGTGGATTGTCTACGACTTCGTCCGAGATGGGGGTGACAACTTCTACCACCACAGGCTTCTGAGAGTGCTTCGTAACCACTACGGCTTCGGCAATGTCGGAGTCGAGTACCGCAGTGGGTGGTGGACGCACATCTTCTACCTCAATTTCTGGAGGACCTTGGTACATGTGAGGATGACCGATCAGTGGGCGAGAGCAGCTCGCGAGATATCGGTTCACTTTGCTATTACTGACCGGGATTCTCAAGAGGCAGGGCTCGCTGATGCCGCTCGCCAAGCCAACTCTGTCTATCACCAGAAGTTCTTCATGGAGATCGAGGATGAGCCAGAGAGGTGGTACCCACGCCGGAGGAGTGGTGCGACAGCTTGCACCATCGCATCTACTACTGACGTTCAAGACCCCCAGCTAGCTTCTACAGTGGCACTCGTAGCTACCCTCAACACAGAATTGGATGTTGTGTCAGATGAAAACCTCATGCTAAGGAGGAAGCTCTCCGCCGTGTAACAAAAGAATGAGGAGTTGCAGCACCAGTTGGGAGGACCTGTGCCCCGCAACCCAGAGTACCATGGAAAGTCACCACCACACAGGAGGCCGCGCTACAACTCTCCCACCGCCCACACCACCGTCGACCCCTAGATGCTACCATAAGTTGTAATAGGGATCGAATAGAATTTTTCGAAGTCCAAAACTAGTCTAAGAGTGTCGAGTCTTGTGTGAACTATGTCTTTAGATGCTTGAATGAATTGTCATTATGCTTATGTGTGATTTGGATCTTTGTAATGATTGTGATAAGCGTGGATGAAAGTCTGCAATCATCTACTATTGTATTAAGGTATAAGGATTTAATGAATAAATAGTTGGGTTCCTTATCTCTTGTACACATGATCTAGCTTTTCCTCTATTATCTGGGTTCCTGATCTTGTCAGTTCAGTGGATCTTCTTCAGTTTGTCGGGACTAGCTCCGTGTTTTTGTGAAAAGTATGTTGGGGACAATAAGGGGGTAGACTTTCTATCACACCTCGTAGTGCTGAGCATCAATGGATGACTCTCGAAGCCTCGGCTGATCGATTGTAAGTTCGGTAGAGCAAATGTGAGTTCTGGCTAAAGGAAGTATCATTCTTGGCAGCTGTGGTTCACGCTTTGAAAATCTGGAGGCACTATTTGATTGGGCACAAGTGTGACATCTATACCGATCACAAGAGCCTTAAGTATGTGTTCACGCAATCCGATCACATGAGGCAACGTCGTTGGCTGGTGAAAATCAACGACTTCAAGCTGGAGATTCATTACCATCCAGTGAAGGCTAACTTGGTGGCAGATGCTTTGAGCAGGAAGAGTTATGTGAATGTGCTAACAACTCAGAATTTGCCGGAAGAGCCTAGCTGGGAATTCGAACGCTTGAACTTGGGTATGGTAGCCAATGTGACTGAGCTAGAAGTGGAGCCAACCCTTGAACATGAGATCCGAAAAAGTCAATTGGAGGATGAGGAGATCAAGGAATTGATTAAGAAGGTTGGGACAAATAAAGCGCCAGGATTCCGATTGGATGATCATGGAACAGTGTGGTTTGGTAACAGAATAGTGGTGCCAGATCTGCAGCATATCGAGGATGTTATCTTACAGGAGGCACACGAGTCAGCATATTCCATTCACCCAGGAAGTGCCAAGATGTATTTTGACCTAATGTCTTGAAGCAGACAGAACAGCAAGTGCAGTTAATGAGGCAGAATTTAAGGGCAGCTCAAACACGGCAGAAAAGTTATGTAGGTGTGAGGTGCCGAGATCTTAGTTTCGAAATTGCTGACTTCGTTTACCTCAAGGTGTCACCAATGAGGGGTGTGAAGAGATTCAATGTTAAGGGCATGTTAGCACCTCGATACATTGGACCTTTCAAGATTTCGGAACGGAGAGGTGAAGTGGCTTATCAACTAGAGTTACCAGAGAGATTAGCAGGAGTGCATGATGTGTTTTATGTGTCTCAGCTGAAGAAGTGTTTACGAGTGCCAGAGGAACAGATTCCGCTAGAGGAATTGAATGTGCAGGAGGACCTTACCTATGAGGAGTATCCGGTCAAGATCTTAGAGGAGTCCGAGAGGGTCACCAGGAACAAAGTGATATGTATGTGCAAGGTTCAGTGGAATCGTCATTCAGAGGATGAAGCAACTTGGGAAAGGAAGGATGATCTCAAGGCAGAATATCCAAATCTCTTCCAATCTACTTCCGAATCTCGAGGACGAGATTCATTTTAAGGGGGGTAGATGTGTATGACCCTAAAAATGCCCTATTTAAAATTTAGTAAATAAATGGCTTTTTATATTAATGTGCTCATAATTAATATAGGGAAAATAAAATTTTGAGGAAAATAAAAGGAAATATAAGGAATAGAAACATTACAGTTGCATTGCATGCTGGTGCATTTCTTCTGATTGGTTGAATTCTAATTTTGATTTCAATTCAAATGAGTGCTTTAGTTTCGAAAAAGGAAAAAAATAAAAGAAAAACCTTTTCCTTTTTCCCTCTCTCTCTTTCCAGTCGGCCCAATTCTCTTTTCCCTTTTTTCTTCGTGCGTGGCCCAGTTTCCTCCCCTGCGCAGCAGCCCAGCTCGGCCCAGCTAGCCCAGCAGCGCAGCTCGCCTCTCTCTCACTCTCTCAGCGGCTGACGGCCGGGGCCCACCTATCGACGTCGTCTCCTACCTCCCACTGCAGACCGACCGAGCAGGAGCGCGACCGACACTGAGCCCGAGCCGCACCAGAAGTCCGACCCGCGTCCGTACCAGCCTCTCTGACTTGGCGCACACGCCGAGGCCACCCTACACCCCTATATAAGCCGTCGCCATAGCCCAGAGCTTCCTTCACCCAAACCCTAGCTCCAGCGCCGCCGCAGCCAAATCCCTCACTCCGCCACCCCATTATCGATGAGACCTTGCTTCGGGGCTCCGTGGTAAGATGTGGAACACGCCGAGCCCATTTTCCCTCTCTCTCTCGCTCTCCCACACCTGCGCAAGCTCGCCGTCGCAACCGAGCCGCCGCCGCTAGTCGCCAGGCGCAACCGCCGTCCAAACCTCGAGCAGAACCCCCAAAACGAGATCCCCATAGCTCCCTCTTTCTCCCAGGACAATCACGGCGAGATTTGGAGCTTCCTAGCCCCGGTTTAGCCCAAGTCCGGCGAGACTTCGCCGTGAACCATGGCGGCGCCGCCGCAAGCCAGCAGTCGCCGGCAAACTAGAAACCCCAATCAACCGCAGCCGTCCAGTCTAGATCGAATGGCCCAGATTAGATCTAGCCTAGGTCAAACCGACCACTTCCAGTCAGCCATGGAAGTTTTGCAAATAAGCCCCTATCTTTTCCAAAAATCAACCCGCAGTCCAGATCTATTCAAAAATAATTACAGTTTAGTCCTTTTTCTTTCGGTTTAGCCCCTGCGCTTTTGAAAAATAGGAGCCGCCGTCCTAGCTGCCGGTTTTACTCCTTACCCTCAGGTTTTTATATGAAATTATGTTTTAGGTCCCTGGTTTCTTTCAAAAACACCCCTGGAAGCCTAAAACTCTCACCAGCAAGCCCCTAGAGCCCTTTTTAAGCGTAGTTTCTTCGTTTTAACTCCGATTTGAGTGATTTTCACGCTCACGTGTTCATAGTGAAGCGTACAAGAACTCTAGAGCCTTATTTTCATCATTTTTTTTATGTATGGTGTACTGTTCTAATTAAATGCCTTGTTTGCATGTAAGTATGGATGCTTGTGTGGTGAACGATGTGAGTAGTTGACGAGCCGTTCGAGTTCGCCGACGATCCCGTTCCCGAAGAGCAGGTGCAGCAGCAGTTCGCTAAGGAAGGCAAGTATAACAAGGACAATCCATGCTACCTATACATCATCTAATCATACAATTCATATGCATGTGTCTAATATTGTTATACATTAAGGTTGTTCCTAGTCTTTACCTTACCCCTTGTTTACCCGGGTTATATGCATTATGGTCAGTATTTGCTATGCTCTGCAACCAACATTTATTTTAATGTTAGTATTGCTATACATTAAGGTTGTTACAAGTCTTTACCTTATTTCTTGTTTACCCGGGTTATATGCATTATAGTTAGTATTTGCTACGCGCTGCAATCAACAATTATTTAATTGTTAATATTGAATTAATGGTTCACTTCATTGATGGTTAAAAGATGTTTTTAGCATCATGGTTCGGGGAGCTAGAGCATGTGCTTCGTGCTTTATTCTAGTGCTATAAGGTTTGGTCTATGGAATTAGATGTTGGTACCCTCAACACAGTACTAGATGTTGTGTCAGATGAAAACCTCATGCTAAGGAGGAAGCTCTCCGCTGTGCAAGAGAAGAATGAAGCATTGCAGCATCTCATGGGAGGACCCGCGCCCCGCAACCCAGAATACCATGGAAAGTCACCACCGCGCAAGAGGCCGCGCTACAACTCTCCCGCTGCCCACACCACCGTCGACCCCTAGATGCTACCATAAGTTGTAATAGGGATCGAATAGAACGTTTTTGAGTCCAAAACTAGTCTAAGAGTGTCGAGTATTGTGTGAAGTATGTCTTCAAATGCTTGAATGAATTGTCATTATGCTTATGAGTGATTTGGATATTTTGTAATGATTATGATGAGCGTAGATGAAAGTCTGCAATCATCTAGTATTGGATTAAGGTATAAGGATTTTAATGAATAAATAGTTGGGTTCCTTATGCCTTGTGTAGACCATCTACCTTTTTCTCTGTTATCTGGGTTCCTTATCTTGTTAGTTCAATGGATCTTCTTCAGTTCATTGGGACTAGCTCTGAGTTTTACTGAGCAGTTATGTCGGGGACAATAAGGGGGGTAGACTTTGTAGCACACCACATAGTGTTGAGTGCCAATGGATGACTCCGGAAGCATCGGTTGTAAGTTCATTGGAGCCAATGTGAGTTCTAGCCGAAGGAAGTATCATTCTGGGGCATGTGTTGTCAAATGGAGGTGTAGCACTTGATCCCAAGAAGGTCAGAGATGTGCTGAATTGGGTACCGCCATAGAATGTCAGTGAGATCAGGAGTTTCCTCGGAATGGCAGGTTATTACCGACGTTTTATTGAGGGATTCTCCAAGATTGCCAAGCCCATGACATCATTGCTAGAGAAGGATGCCAAGTATGTTTGGACACCGAAGGGCCAAGCTAGCTTGGAGGAGTTGAAGAAAAGGTTGACCACTGCATCGGTATTGGTATTGCCAGATGTTACTAAGAAGTTCTCGGTCTATTGTGATGTGTCTCGTCAAGGATTGAGATGTGTACTCACGCAGGAGGGCAGAGGTGGGGCATATGCGTCCAGATAGTTGAGGAAACATGAGCTGAATTACCCGACACATGATCTGGAATTGGCAGCTGTGGTTCACGCTTTGAAGATCTGGATATTTGATTGGGCACAAGTGTGATATCTATACCGATCACAAGAGCCTTATGTATGTGTTCACGCAATCCGAGTTCAACATGAGGCAACGTCGTTGGTTGGAGAAAATCAATTATTTTGATCTGGAAATTCATTACTATCCAGGAAAGGCCAACTCGGTGGCAGATGCCTGGAGCAAGAAGAGCTATGTGAATGTGCTTACAAGTAAGAATTTGCCAGAAGAGCTTAGCTGGGAATTCGAAATCTTGAATTTGGGAATGGTAGCAAATGTGACTAAGCTAGAAGTGGAGCCAACACTGGAATAGGAGATCCGGAAAGGTCAATTGGAGAATGAGGAAATTAAGGAATTGATTAAGAATATTGGGACAGATAAATCATCAAGATTCCGATTGGATGATCAGCGAACAGTGTGGTTTGGTGACAGAATAGTGGTGCCAGATCAGCAGCATATCCAGGATATTATCTTATGGGAGGCACATGATTCTACATACTCCATTCACCCGGGAAGCACCAAGATGTATCTGGATATTAAGGAGAGATTTTGGTGGTATGGTTTGAAGCAAGATGTTGCCACACATGTAGCTCTTTGAGATGTAAGCCAGAGAGTCAAGGCCGAATATCAGAGACCGGCAGGTTTGCTTCAGCCTATGAGAATACCAGAGTGGAAATGGGAAGAAGTGGGTATGGACTTCATAACATGTCTACCCCGCACATAGAGAGGTTATGACTCTAGGGTGATCATGGACCGATTGACGAAGGTGACTCACTTTATTCCGGCGAAGACTACATAGCCAAGCTAGCAGAGTTGTACATAGAGCGGATTGTATGTTTGCATGGGGTACCGAAGAGGATAGTGTTAGATCGAGGCAGTCAGTTTACCTCACACTTCTGGCGCAACTTACACGAGTCAATGGATACGAAGCTTCACTTCAGTTCAGCTTACCATCCGCAGACAGACGGTCAGACCGAGAGGACAAATCAGATACTAGAAGATATGTTGAGGGCATGCGCATTACAGTATGGGAACAGTTGGGAGAAAAGTATGTGCTACTTAGAGTTCTCGTACAACAACAGCTACCAACAGAGTCTCAAGATGTCACCATTCGAGGCTTTGTATGAGAGAAAGTGCAGGACACCGTTGTTCTGGAATCCGACTGGTGAAGGTAAAGTATTTGGACCTCTTGAAGCGGGCAGAAGAACAAGTGCATGTAATCAGGCAGAATTTGAGGGCAGCTCAGACACGATAGAAAAGTTATGCAGATGTGAGATGTCGAGACCTTAGCTTTGAAATTGGCGACTTTATGTATCTCAAGGTGTCACCAATGAGAGGTGTGAAGAGATTCAATGTCTAGGGCAAGTTAGCACCTCGTTACATTGGATCTTTCAATGTGTTTGAACGAAGAGGTGAAGTGGCTTATCAGCTAGAGTTACCCGAGAAATTTGAGGGGGTACATGAAGTGTTCCATGTGTCACAGCTGAAGAAGTGTTTAGGGGTGCCAGAGGAACAAATTCCGCTAGAGGAGTTGAATGTGCAGGAGGATCTTACTTATGAAGAGTATCCGGTCAATATCTTGGAGGAATCTGAGAGGGTCACTAGAAACAAAGTGATACATATGTGCAAGGTTCAGTGGAATAGTCACTCAGAGGATGAAGCAACTTGGGAAAGGGAGGATGATCTCATGGCAGAATATCCACATCTCTTCCAATCCACGTCCGAATCTCGAGGACGAGATTCATCTTAAGGGGGTAGATTTGTAACACACTAAAAAATGCCTCTTTTGAAATTAGTAAATAAATTGTTTTTTATATTCGAGTGCTCATAATTAATGTAGGAAAAATAGAACTTTTGAGAAATTAAAAACAAATATAAGGCTTAGAAATATTTATTGTGCATTTCATGCTGGTGCATTTCTTTTGAATGTTGAATTCAAAATTTGATTTGAATTCAAATGAGTGCTTTAATTTGAAAAAAGAAGAAAGATTAAAGGAAAAACATTTTCTTCTCTCTCCCTCTCTCTCTTTCTATTGTTTGCGCGAGGCCCAGCGCCAGCCCACCCGCGCTGCCTAGTTTTTGCCTTCTCCTTCCGCGCGGCCCAGCAAGCCTTCGCGCAACCCACTCCAGCGCAGCAGCCCAGCAGCGCCCGTGCCTACCCTCCTCTCCATGCCGCTGGCGCGCGGGGCGCACGTGTCATCTCCTACCTCGCGCCTGGCCGTGTCCGACCGAGCTGACCCTAAGCCTGACCCTGCGCCGCCTCTGCTCTTCTTGGCGCGCATGCCAAGACCCCGGCCTTGGAGTCTATTTAAGCGCCGCCGCAACCCTCCTCGACCCCCTTCGCCAAACCCTAGCTGCCACCACGCTCTCAAGCTCACCGCCAAAACCCTAGCTCCACGCGTCGCCGCCAATCCATTGCTCCGCCGCCACCATTGTCGCCAAGGAGGAGACCGGAGGTTCGCATCGAGGTCGGGAACACGCCGAGCCACCCCTCTCTCTCTCTGTCTCTTTCACTTCTTTGTGCGCACGCGACCTCGCCGGAGTGGCCGAGCCGCTATTGCTCGCCGCCAGCCGCCTCCACCACCTAATCCTTTACCACGACCCCCAAAACGGAACCCCCATCCTCTCCTGTCTCTCCCAAGCCTCGAATTGCTCAAAACGGAGCACCGTAGCACCTTCCCGAGCTCGCTCTAGCGAAGCTCCGCCGTGGAGCCGGGCGCGCCACCGCCAACTCTGGCGACCAAGCGCCCCAGCCGAACCTTAGCCGTCCGATCTCCATCTGACGGCCAAATCAGATCCCCGAAGGAGTACGCTAGCCGATCCCCGTGGACCCGTGGACCGCGGTCTACGGCCGGTCCACGGCACAGTAGACCATGGCGTCAGCCGACGTTAGCCTTCAGCCGCCATGGCAGTTTTGCAAATAAACCCCTACCTTTTACGAAAATCAACCCGCAGTCCAAGCTAGTTCAAAAGTATTTCCAACTAGGTACTTTTTCTTCTGTTTTAGCCCCTGCGCTTTTGTAAAATAGAACCCACCGTCCAGAGCTGTAGTTTTGCTCTTTAGCCCTTGTGTTTTTATACAAAATTATGTTTTAGGTCCCTGGTTTCTTTTAAAAACACCCCTGGAAACCTAAAACTTTCACCAGCAAGCCCCTAGAGCCTGTTTTAAGCGTAGTTCCTTCGTTTTAACTCCGATTTGAGTGATTTTCGCGCTCATGTGTTCGTACGGAAGCATACAGTAATTCTATAGCCTTCTTTTCATCATTTGTTTATGTTTGGTATACTGTTCTAAATTAAATATCTTGTTTGCATGTATGTGTGGATGCTTGTGTGGTGATCGATGTGAGTAGTTGACGAGCCATACGGGTTCGCCAACGATCCTGTTCCCGAGGAGCAGGTGTAGCAGCAGCAGTTCATTGAGAAAGGCAAGTATAACACGGACTATCCTTGTTACCTATATACACTTTTAATCATATGTTCATATGCATGTGTCTAGTATTGCTATACATTAAGGTTGTTCCTTGTCTTTACCTTATTCCTTGTTTACCCGGGTTATATGCACTATGGTTAGTATTTGCTACATGCTGCAATCAACAATTATTTAGTTGTTAATATTGAATTAATGGTTCGCTTCAATGATGGTTAAAAGATGCTTTTTAGCAACATGGTTCGGGGAGCTAGAGCATGTGCTTCATGCTTTGTTCTATTGTCTCTATAAGGTTTGATCTAGGGAGTTAGAGCATGTGCTTCGTGCTTTGTTCTAATGTCTCTCCATAAGGTCCAGAACTATAATGGTTCTGGTCTTGGATAATTAGCTTGTACGTCTCTAGCTCGTCAGTGGTTACCGAAAGGCGTATGTGGGGAGCATGGGTGAGAGTATAGTTTGATCCATCAAGGACGGATTGATCCGTTGGCTATGTCTCGTTAGGCAAAATCCCCTGATGTAAGCGCCCGATGTACGGCAGCTTCACACGTTGCGATGATTGCGCTCTCGCTCTGGATGTTGTTGACCCCCTCACATCAATCTCGATGCTTTGGGTTATGTTGCCTATGTTGAACCAAAACGGTTACAATGCTTGTTAGGGTGCTTTGTGAAAGTCCTTGTAGCATAAGTTCTTTTGGAATTATATGACCAGCGGGTAAACAGCGAAACCTCTGCAGAGTGTTGATCTATCATAATAGCCGTGCTCACAGTTACGAGCGGCCTGGATCCTTTTTTATTAGAAGATGATGTTGGAAGTTGATGTTGGTATATTGTATGATTACTTATACATTATTATTGGGTTTATATTTGGGTTCTACTCATTTGTAGTAATTTGAATGATAATAAAATGAAATAACTAAAAGTGCTAATGTAGCCGTGTCAAGCCTTTTGTTCTTGCATAACTCGTGTTATACTTGTTAAGTAAGATGGTTTACTTACACTTGCAACTATTCGACAAAATTCCGGATGGGTAACAGATGGAGCATTGAATGATCAGTAACTTGCTGAGTTTTCGGAGGATCTACCGTACTTCTAGCTGTGTTCAACCAGTCGGTGTCCCTGTGGACTTGAGGCTCTACTTAGTTGAGAAACGTTTAATAATATTAAGACTTCCATTGTGTTATTTGTTTATTAAGACTATATCTTGTGTTAAACTCTGATGTAAATTATTTTATTCGAGCATTATGTTCTCTGTTATCCATATTTGTAATCTATATGTGTTCTGTGGACATCCTGGGCACACATATGGAAGCATTTGGGTTTCTTCGAAATCTAGGTGTTACAATGTTGGTATCAGAGTCGTGCTGACTATAGGATCACAGCCTAGATAGAACGGTCGATTAGATTTTGCTTAATCCTTGCTCTTTTATTATCTTCTACCTTGGAGTTGAGTTTATATTGAAAAATGGTGTTCTATCCTACCTCTATCCATTGTGAAAAAGTTTCTAACCTTTGTTTACTCTTTCATCTTGTTTCTATAGATGGCTCAACAGAGGCAGACCCCCTGCAGGCCCACTTGCGACAACCTCCCGTACCGCGTCACAGAGTACCCGCTGAAGAGGCAGAACCCAGACATCTACAGGGACTGGGTGGAAAAGCGCGAGCAAGAGGAGCTTCAGAGGCAACAAGCCGTAGAAGAGCTACAGCAGAAGTCTGAAGAGGAGGACCCCAAGGAGCGAGAGCCTTAGACTTCGGAGTCCACAGCGGGAGAGCAAGAAGAGCCCATAGAGCAGCAGATGGTGGCCACAACTAAGGACACCGAGGCAGAGGTGGACGTCAACACTGGAGATGCGTCCTATGATGATGAAGTGCCCCGGAGCCCTACGCCTATCCTGTCGCCACGCCAGATAGCTCCACGAACACCCCAGTGGATCGTCTAAAACTTCGTCCGGGATGGAGGCGACCACTTCTACCACAACAGGCTTCTCCGAGTGCTTCGTACCCGCTACCGCTTCGGCCGCGTTGGAGTTGAGTACCGCAGTGAGTGGTGGACGCACGTTCTCTACCGCAACTTCTGGAGGACCTTAGTGCATGTGAGGGTGACCGATGAGGTGGTGAGGGCTGCTCACGAGATATCGGTTCACTACTCTATGTCTGATCGGGATACCCAGGAGGCAGGAATCGCTGATGCTGCACACCAAGCCTACCACGTCTACCGTCACAAGTGCTTCGCCAAGATCAAGGATGAGCTAGAGAGGTACCACCCCTGCCGGAAGAGTGGTGCCACAGCTTGCACCATCGCGTTTACCGCTGACGTTCAGGACCCCCAGCTTGCTTCTACAGTGGCGCTCGTAGCTACCCTCAACACAGTACTAGATGTTGTGTCAGATGAAGACCTCATGCTAAGGAGGAAGCTCTCCGCCGTGCAAGAGAAGAATGAAGCATTGCAGCATCTCATGGGAGGACCCGCGCCCCGCAACCCTGAATACCATGGAAAGTCACCACCGCGCAAGAGGCTGCGCTACAACTCTCCCGCTGCCCACACCACCAGCGACCCCTAGATGCTACCATAAGTTGTAATAGGGATCGAATAGAACGTTTTTGAGTCCAAAACTAGTCTAAGAGTGTCGAGTATTGTGTGAAGTATGTCTTCAAATGCTTGAATGAATTCTCATTATGCTTATGAGTGATTTGGATATTTTGTAATGATTGTGATGAGCGTAGATGAAAGTCTGCAATCATCTAGTATTGGATGCCATTCATACGTCGCGATGATTGCGCTCTCGCTCTGGATGCCATTGACCCCCTCACGTTGCGCCCTGAGCGTATGTCAATCTCGATGCCTTGGGTTATGCTGCCTATGTTGAACCAAAACGGCTCCTGTGCTTGTTAGGGTGTTTTGTGAAAGTCCTCGTAGCATAAGTTCTTTTGGATTTATATGACCAGCGGGTAAACAGCGAAACCTCTGCAGAGTGTTGATCTATCATAATAGTCGTGTTCACGGTTACGAGCGGTTTGGATCCTTTTTTATTAGAAGATGATGTTGGAAGTTGATGTTGGTATATTGTATGATTACTTATACATTATTATTGGGTTTATATTTGGGTTCTACTCAGTTGTAGTAATTTGAATGATAATAAAAATGAAAAAACTAAAAGTGCTAATGTAGTTTAACCGTGTCAAGCCTTTTGTTCCTACATAACTCGTGTTATACTTGTTAAGTAAGATGGTTTACTTACACTTGCAGCTATTCAACAAAATCCCGGATGGGTAACAGATGGAGCATTGAATGATCAGTCACTTGCTGAGTTTCTGGAGGATCTGCCGTACTTCTAGCTGTGTTCAACCAGTCGGTGTCCCTATGGACTTGAGGCTCTACTTAGTTGAGAAACATTTAATAATATTAAGACTTCCGCTGTATTATTTGTTTAAGACTATGTCTTGAGTTAAACTCTGATGTAAACTATTTTATTTCGAGCATTGTGTTCTTTGTGATCTATATTTGTAATCTATATGTGTTCTGTGGACATCGTGGGCACACATATGGAAGCATTTCAGTTTCTTGGAAATCTGGGTGTTACAAGGTGCGCATAGGCTTAGTCATACCATTGGCTATACTTTATCTTTACCGATGTTCACGGATGTGGTCAATCTTCACACTTCATTCATATCTATCAAAGGTTACCCTTTATATGCAATCAATGCTTCATGTTAGGATAGACCCGTTAGATTAGATGAAAATCTCTAGTAAGTTCATTGTCGATCAACGGATTGATAAACCTTGGAAAGAATACTTTAAGGGAAAAGCTACAACCGACACGTGCGCTTACGGTTCATAATTGACGCGGCTAAGGGCCGTCAACACAAGGTTTCGTTACGGAGTTTGTCGACTGGTATATTTGCAGTTACTAGCAGAGATGTATGTGCGACACGTACGTGATATAAATTATCAACCTTCTCTTACAAATAATTTGTTTAATACGAATATGAGATATCACCTATCTATATCGGTTGCCTTTTTCTCTTAGAGACTATTATTGTATATTTAATGGTTTTTATTAAAAAAACATTGTGGTAATAACTCCACCCTTCCGGGCTAAGAAATTACCGCACATGCTTTGTTTTTTATTTGTATGTTCCTTCGTGCTTTAATATATTAGTCATTTTAAGCCCTCAAATCTAATTAGTTTTATACTCCTACTCCTCCAATTGATCAACCATGTATTATTCTCACCTCCGTTGACCCTTACATATTGGTCCAGTGTGAGGGGTAAGCTAGACCGAAATCAGGTGGGAATCGTTTTCAATTATACTCGTTCTTCTATTAGTTAGTTGGTTAATTTTTTTCATGGTAAATTCAAATATTTATATACAAATTAGGAGTATTAAACGTGGATAGCTAAAAAAACGCATTACATAACCTCGGGTGAAATTTCGAGACAAATCTATTAGGTTAATTGGATACTCGTTATTGCAAATTTTGCATTTTTTGGGCCACGCCATTACGTCTCGTATGATAGGATGGTGGCCATTACAATTCAACATTAGGGATATGTCATTATATACGCATTTGATGCTATCAGGTCTACACATAGGCTTTGGAATTTCTGTATGGTCCAAAATACCCTTGGCACATCTCCTCCCCCATCTCACTGACACGCGGACCCGATCTCTCATCCCCTTGCTCCGTTCCTCCTTCCCCAATTCTCTTGTCGTCTGCGCCATGGAGATTGGGGAATGAGATCCTCTACCATCACGACGGATGATGGCAGCCAGCAGTCGACGGATCTGTGCCGTTCCTCTCCGATCCAACAGCGAGCTCAACAAATTGCTCCTGCCAGGCGCACAACAGCCTATCAAAGCGGCCCATCTGAGCCCACGGTGCGAGCGTCGTCTTCCTCGTCTCGTCAGGCATCGGCGTCGGCGTCTCGCTTGAAGGCAGGCTGCGTGCCCTTGCTCCCCGTCTGGGCTTGGCTACGGCGGCCGAGCCTCGACCTCCTCGCGCCCCACCCGGACGGCCGAGCCTCAACCTCCTTGTGTCCGGCTGGGCGGACGACCATGGCGTTCCTGGACATGCAACACCCATCCGACCTTGGCGCGCTGCATGGACGATTTCCTTAAATCGCTGCCGAGCGCCGTGGCCGTGCTCCGATCCTGTGAGTCGCGCCTCCCGGCTGCCGAGCATCTCAGCCTCGGTGACGTGCTCCGCGTCGCTATCCGCCACATTATCAGCAGATGAGCTCATGCACGCAAATAAGGGCACGATAGAGAGAGAGTCGCTAAGACGATGGACAAGGTGGCGACGGAGATGGTGACGGAGGAGTCGCTACCGATCTCCAAGTTCATCCAAGTTGTTGGCACGGTGCCCAAGGAGGCGCGAGGAGGTCGAGGCACGGCCGTCCGGACCGGGCGCGAGGAGGTCGAGGCTCGGCCGCCGTAGCCAAGCCCAGACGGGGAGCAAGGCACGCAGCCTGCCTTCGAGCGAGACGCCGACGCCGATGCCTGACGAGACGAGGAAGACGACGCTCGCACCGTGGGCTCAGATGGGCCGCTTTGATAGGCTATTGTGCGCCTGGCAGGAGCAATTTGTTGAGCTCGCTGTTGGATCGGAGAGGAACGGCACAGATTCGTCGACTGCTGGCTGCCATCAGCCGTCGCGATGGTAGAGGATCTCATTCCGAGATTGGAGGCATCGCTGCTACCGCTGTCCCGGGTGTCGGCGCAGCCAACGGCGTGCCCTGCGCCTCCAGTGGCTCCGCGCTCCACCTGTCTTGACGCCTCCTCCTGCCACCGCCGGGGCCCATAGCAGCGCCAACCGCATCCATCGGGAGGCACGCACCTCCTGCCACTAATGCCATCGTCCGTTCGTCATCTAGATGGATGGGATATATGTTTGCATCCATTAGATAAACGAACTAACGAAGTATACATTCTGGTTCTGATTTGTACAGGAATCAGCACTGAATTAACACGAGCTAGAGGAATTGATGGAGACGCCTGCAAG
Organism: Digitaria exilis; assembly: GCA_015342445.1. Taxonomy (NCBI): domain Eukaryota; kingdom Viridiplantae; phylum Streptophyta; class Magnoliopsida; order Poales; family Poaceae; genus Digitaria; species Digitaria exilis. Next base: position 836,633 of record JACEFO010002039.1, read on the forward strand.
AGGAGAAATCGTCGCCACGCAAACGCAACTGCTTAGCCCGCCTGCTGCTCCGCGCACGCAAATTTGGTTCTGGTGCTTCTGATTCCCACTGCCAGAGGAGGAGCAGGATGGGGAGAGCGAGGAGCTTGAGATCGGAGCCAAAGCGACCCGAGAGAAGGGGCGGCTGCCCCCGCCGCCGCTCGCGCGTCGCCATGGCCGCCTCCTGCTGCAGCTAGGCGGGCGTAGGGCGGAGTCGCCGGAGGCGGAGGCAGCGGGAGAAGCACCTCCACGCGTCCGCCTCGCCGCCGCCGTCTCAGTGGCACGGTTGTCTCTGCCGCCGCGTACGAGCCGAGGAGGCCTGCTCGATGTGGCGGGCAGAGCCGACAGTGCTAACGAAGAAGAAGGGGAACGGTAAGGAAAACGACGAGGGCAGTATCGTCCATACGAAAATATGAATAGAATGTGTAGTTACTTAAAAACTTGAAAGTTGTAATGGTGTAGATCTAATTAACCCCTATCTACTAAGCCTATTTTAGTAATGATTAGGCAACATCTTACTACACTAAACAATCTGTAATGATAGATTCAAGGGAAATTTCGAGACTAATTTATTAAGTCTAATTAAGTCACGACAATTTCCATACTACACTAAACAATCTATAATGGCGGAATAATTAGGCTTAACAGATTCATCTCGTAATTTCACGACCATCCATGTAATTAGTTTTATAATTAGATCATGTTTAGTCCTAATCATTGGTTTATAATTGCTACATTAAATTTGCTTAAGTTTTTTACCCAACTAAATAGATGCCAACTTTAAAGTTTTAATCGAACAAGCTTGAAGAAACTAATTTATATTTTCCGAAATTATGGTCAAGATTATGGTATCGGCTCGTTTATAGGCTTATTAAGCCGACATCGATACTTTCATTGGCAATGGCTTCGCTGGAGAAGGTCTTTTGAGCTAGGCATATTATGAAGACAGAATTGCAAACACAGGACCCGAGGTAGATCACGCAACTTCTCCAAAAAAAACAATATTCATCCAACTTTTCTCTATTCATCTCATCCCTTCCACTCACAGAACACACAACCTACACGACCTACAATGTTTTTTTATCTACAGTGTTTTTCCCTAAACTAAACTCACACTACGATAAGACCTTCCACAGAGTAGGTTTTTTCCGATGCTGTAACCTTCTCTCACTTCTTTCAGCATCAATGATCTCACTTCTTTCAGCATCGATGATTGCCATTGTAGGTCACGATGCTGAGACCAAAAACCAAGCATTCGAGGCATGTAGACGTCCCGGTGCCTGAGAATAAAAAAATGATAGAGCAAGTAGACCGTAGAACAAAAATAGCCAAGGTGCAACAAACTTCTGTTGTTTGTGCTCCACCAGACGAGCTGTTTACAAAAGAAAGTGGGAAATGAGGCAAAAACAAGGCAACTTTGTAGCATGCTATATACAGAAGCATGACATACTTAAAGTTCTGATTTATCTCAATTTAGTTAGTGCCTCCACTACAACCAGCAATAAAACACAACGCCTCACTGTAATATCTGGATTTGGCAAGTTCCAAAGTAACATTGATGTAAGTTACGTATATACCCTAATAAAACATCAAAGCTATGAATTACGGAAGTGTGGGTTTGTGTACTTTCATACATAAAAGTGCCCAATGCATACAGGCAGAAGTTAGCATTTGAACTTCAAACATCAGTTGTACACTCCTACCTGCATGGAAGGAATTAAAGAACATCCTCGTTAGCAAGCTTGGCCCTGCCAAAAAGAAGAAACCTTCACAAACACATCACCCACAACTCTCATACCTATATGTTATGTAAGCAAAAATGATTTAGTCAAAGAAATACATTGCAAGGTTTCCGTAGCACTGCAACTATACAATGAATCAACAAAAAGCGGCGGAAACTGGTATGATTCTACATTACAGGAAGTCGAGCAGGTTGTTTGCTATCATCCTGCAAAAGATTTAAGACATAACATGTATTAGAAACACACTCCTGCTGACTGACATAAAGCTGATAATGGTTCGGCTTGCAACTGGTTTCAGCGTCTGGTCGGCTCACCGGTGCTCCGTCAGACCACCTGATCTGTAAAAGCGGCAGCCTATCTCCTGAATACTTGCTGTGAAGAACTCTCCAGTTGCAGGGGTTTATGAAGCGGCGGGTCATCACCATCATTGCTGAATACTTCGTTGGTCTGGAGAGCTCTCCACTTGCAGGGACAGGAGCTGTGGGAGCAGCATGACGTCGTGGTGTGGTTGAGGTAGCCATGGTGGTGCCAACCATGCTCGTCGTGGGGTCAAGGAATGATACACTGCCTGGATTGTGCGTCTGTCTCGAGTTTAGAAAAACACTACTATCATTTGCTGGATTTGCGTGAAACCGACTGCGCATTAGTGAAAACCACTGAGGGAAGCGATTTGATTTGGATCGGAGCTAATGCATGTGCGGTTTTAGTCTGGTTCATTTCCTAAAGCCAGCGAGGTGGATTAGGGTGGTTCCTAAGTGACACATTTATTAATATGGGGTTGCGTGTTTCGGTCCGGTTGCTCAACCATTAGCAGCTTTATGCTGACATGGAAGATATTGAGGAAAATGGGGGAAGGAGAGTAAACCACTAAAATCATCAAAATGCTTCAACATAAGGATCTTAGATGGAGGCAAATTTCATTAGTTTCAAAAACTGGCATGCAGCTTGTATAATAAAATTTATATAAAGTTGTTATGGGCATGAGCCTTGGCCTAGGGCGGTAGGGCCATCAGCTCGGCAGTAGCATAAACCAGCTGTCAGCACTTATCCTTAGTATTTTTTTTTTAGATTCTTCGGTTAGAAATTTAAGCATGTCAGGAGATAAGTTAGCTTAGATTAGATTTGGTATGTTGTAGCAACTAGCATCTATTTTTTTTTTTAATTTACATTAGATTTAAGCTAGGAGGATGGCTATAAAAGCCTAGCAACATCAACAGTTCAATCAAGCAAGGAATACATATCAAAAGAAGTCAGAGCCTCCAGAGGGAGGGTGAGTAGCCAGTTGTTCCTGTTATCCCATCTATCCTCAGTCAATCCATAATAAAAGACATGAGATGACTTCCTTCAACAAAAGCCAAGATAAAAGAGTATCATGAATAGGTTTTTAGAGTATCATGAATAGGTTTTTGAAAGTCAAACTGATGAGTGCTGAGCAGAACATCTGTACTTATGAATATCTAAAATGTCTGCAGTGGTGCAGTATCTAACAGACCCATTCATAAAGAATAGTTTTTCAGCATTCAAGTTGAAAATATGTTAACTAGAGAAAAATGCACTATTACAGGGATTCTCATAAGGTAATAAGCTCCATAAGTTTTAAAAAACAGAAGTTAATGGAGGTTAGAATCAACACTAGAATTCTAGTTCTAAATTTTACCAATAGCTACTGACAAATCAATACAAATGCTTGTTCTGCACAGCAAATACACTCAATTCACTTGTGAAAATAAAAGGCTCTAAGAAAACATGGCATGCTCTATTTTTGTTTACATTCCAACACATCTCACTTCCCTTGCTGATTACCTGGCTGATTCTCAAAATATAGGTGTTTCCGGGAACCAGATGGCTAGCTTGTCATAGGGGGTTTTACCTTCACAACAGAAACTGTCTAGTTCCGCAGTTTTTGTGGTTTTGCCAGGCTGAACCTTCCTGATGTTAGCTTGTTGCTGTTCTAGGGTCCATGCTCCTAAGCTTGCTTGAGAATTAAATACTAAATAAACCTAGGGTGGGTTTTCCAGTACCTTTCACCAACACACCGTTCAGAAATTAAACATTTAGGTTCAGGAATCATTGTAGCATGGATGACTAACATGATTGACATGGAACATAATATAATTACTAGAAGAATTTACTATTATGTTCGCAGTTTGGTAGGAATTTCACCAAAAACGTTGGAAATGCTCATAATGGTACTTGTTACATGCAAGCTATATGATAACCACAATTTCCTGATCATTTCCTGTTAAGCACATAAGCTGAAAAGTTCATTTTTTTTTAGATGCTTTAATTGGTACACATTACAAATGGCAACTAACAACAAGATACCCGCCCTTCACTTTCTAATATCTAAAAGGTTACACTTTTGTTTACCATATTTTTTATAGTCATTTTGCAGAAGATCGAGCATCCGTATTCAACCTACTTAAACAGAGCAGCAACCTATGACTACAAACCAAGCTATGCCACAAAATTTTTCAGTCTACAAATACCCTTCTGTATAAGCTAGCAACATGTTTATCATGCAGATCGAAAATGGGCATGCATAGCAGGAATCAAGTGAATACAGTATGCTTCCTTACCAAGCACAGGCTGCAAATGGGACAAGTGGTCCAAGATACGAGGTCATGTACCAATTTCTGAGAAATCACATTTCAGGTATCCTCAGTCCTCGTTAAAAGCCTGAGCAAAATCTCACAAACTGATCCACCTCACAAAACATCCTGCTCGTTGCCATCACCAACCAATCCTTGAACCAAGCCTCTTGACCCAAAACTCCTCCATCGCAAAAGAATCAGCATCATACTCTCCATCTGCCTCACTTCTACCTCTCAATCGTCCCCAACGACACCATCCGCAAACATGTCCCCAAACTCATCATCCACCTCTACAGAACCCACCTAATTAACTTCATCCTCATCACTGTCACATTAAATTACCAACATTTCATCATGCAAATCGAAAATGAGCATGCACAACCAGAATTTAATAAACAGTGCATACTTTCTTACTAATAGGGCCATAATGTGAAGTAAACTCTCAAATTTGACATACCTCACCAAACATCCGGCTCGTTGCTACTACTCACCAACCCTTCAGCCACAGCTTTGTTCACCCAAAACTCCTCCATTGCATCAGATTCAGCATCAAGTTCTTCATCGGCCTCACTTATACTTTCATCCGCCACCTGCTCCCAATCATCCCCAATGATACCATCCTCAAACAAGTTCCCAAACTCATCATCCACCTCTAATAAACCCTCCTCTATCACCTCGTTGTCATTTTCTTCCTCATCACTGTCTCCATCAAATGCGAGAACACCTTTCTTCCGAGCACGTCTCATCCGCTTTCCCTCCCGCACGAGCTCCTCCAGCCTATCCCTCCCAACCAGCATATCATCCTGCACTAGGAGCCTCCCATCATCATCAAACGCCTCCACAAGGAACACCGAGTGCCGCACCCCCTTCACACTGACATAGAACAGCTCCGAATGTCGCACCAGCAAGGCACGCAGCCGGTTCGGCAACCCAAAGTCTTTCCTGAAGTGTGTGAGGTGGTCCACCAGTGTCCGCTTCTCCACCGTCATCCCCAGCACCTCCCGCACCACAGCGCAAGCCCGCCGCTCCAACATCTCCAGACTTGCACCCTCATTGAGCGGCTCGAATGGTGACACCTCAGGATGGCTATGAAATCGCAGGAGGTAGTCCCGGTGTGCGCGGCGGAGGTTGAGCCCGCGGCGGAGCGGGAGGTGGGGAAATCTCCGTGGCCGGTCGATGAGGCGGTCTGGTGACGCAGTGGGGCGGAGAGATGGGAGAGGAGGAGGCGACGGTGGCAGTGGGTCGGTGAGCTGGAGCACGTGTCCGCGGGAGGTGTGCACTAGCGTGAAGAGGTCCGGATGACGGGGGCAGAGCGTGCCGCGGAAATCCATGGCGAGGCCGAGGTCGGGGGCGAGGTGGGCGAGCCTGTTCACCAGAATGCTCCGGCGCGTGGCCATGAGGAGGATTCGGTGGATCTTGTCCGCAAGCGCGTCCGCGCCGGAGCTGGTGGCGCGGAGCGCGGCGAGGTCGGCGGCGAGCGCCTCGGCCGCGGGCGTGAGCCCGACGGCGAGGGTGGAGAAGGACGGGGAGAGCGGGAGTGAGGTGGGCGCCTGGAAGAGGCGGAAGAGGGTAGGGTAGCGGAGGACCATGGGGATGAGCGGCCGGCCGCGGCGCGGGAGGCCGAGGAAGCGGCGGCAGCGGCGGAGCACGCGGAGCGGGAGGAAATGGCGCGGCTTGGAGAGGAGGAGGGTGAGGAGCTTCCGCGCGAAGCGGAGGCGGCTGGCGCGCGCCGCATGGCGATCGAGAGCAGGGAAGCGGACCAGCCTCGGCGGCGGGAGCGGCGGCGGGCCTGGGCGGGGCGCTTCGGTTGCGACGGCGCAGCGGACGACGAGGGAAGTGAGGTGGGCTTTCGCGGTGGGATTTGTGGGACGGAGAATGCGGGGGTGGACGGCGGCGAGCGGGTGTGCGTACAGGAAAGGGGAGAGGTAGGACGCCGCCTCCATGGCGAGGAAATCGGTGGGGAGGTTCTTGAGGGATGACCGGATAGGGGAAGAAGCATTTTCGCCCGCGGGCACGGATACGGGAGGAACCTCACCAGCGGGCAAAAGTTGGGCAAGAAAATCTTACCCTATACCCGCAAATACAAAATAGAAGTCCATAAAAAAAAACATTTCAGCCCAACCCAACAAGCAACAGCTAAACCCTAACCACCCCACCTATATTTTCCTTTAGAATAGAATCATGAAGAAATTTCGACTCCGTATACATATTTGATTAGCATCAATATCAGATTTTCCATCTTTTGAAAGGACAACCTCGAGATCTTCACAAGAAGATTTCAAACTGTTATTATCCAATGACTGTAATGTGTCGGAAGTAAATTGGAAACCAAAATTCTTCTAATAATCTTGATATTGTTCAAATCTTGTTGTAAGCGAGGAAATAGCTTGATCAACAATTGATATAAAAATAATTGACTCTAAATGATTCTTGTGCAGACTGAGTTGAAACATCTGTGTCATTTGCGTTCTCAACAAATTGTCTCTTTCTTTTTAATTTCTCGTTTCTTACGAAATTTTGTACCAATGTCCATCTCAAATGCAATTTCTTTGGCTACTTTCAATGTCTCTACAAAACCAGATTCCATGTACCCTTTGAAGAAGGAAATCATTCCTTGCACTTTCTCAAAAGCAACATCTATAAACATATCTTTTCCTTGCAAGTGTTTGCTTATTAAATTAATAGCATATAATACTTCATACGAAATGACCATTGCCACAATAAACTCAAACTCTCCAAGTTCATTATTTGCCAAACATGTAGCCTCACTCTTTGTTTTTACATACTTTCCAATATCAAATACGTAAATAAAAGAAAATAATATATGTTAAATCATGTCATTGTTACTTTATCATTGCAATATAAAAATATTAAATACCTGAAGTAGAGCTTCCCAAATGTCTGCGCACTGAAACCTGATACCCTTTAACACTTTCAACACGATTTTCCCAACGTGTAGCTGATACAGATTTAAGTGTCCTTCCTGTTATGTTATCTTTTAGAATCTGCCATTTCTTTGTAGAACTTGCAAAGGTTGTGTAGATACGCTGGATAATCCCAAAGAAATCTGACGCTCCACCACAATTCTTGGCCATGTCACAAAGTACTAGATTAAGGATGTGGCAACCACTAGCAGAATAAAAAGCTCTTGGATTTACATACAAAAATTTCTTTTGTATCCCTTTATTGCCTCCTTTCATATTTGCCCCATTATCATAACCTTGTCCTCTAACATTATCAAGATCAAGCCGTTGTAGTTCATCATGTACTGCATCAAAAAGTCCTTGTCCAGTAGTATCATTTACTTCTAAAAATCCTACAAATGATTCTTCAATGCAAACATGACTAGAAGATAAATCCACATATCTTATGATTAAAGACATTTGTTCTTTGTGGCTTGCATCAGGGGTGCAATCAAGTATGACAGAGAAATACTTTGCTCTTTTTATTTTATTAATGATTTCAGACTTAATAGCACAAGCAAAGTGGTCATATTGAAAACATGAGATGCACTTGTCTCATGCTCAGCTCCAAAATGTTTCCAACCATTATACCCCTCACCTTCCAACTGGCCCTTTTGATGTCTTTTGTAAATAATTTACAACTGAAGCAAAATACTCTATCAAGTTCCTTAGAATAGACAAGCCAATCTCTGTCACAGTGCTCTCCATTTGATAGAATTCTTGTATAGGATATTGCAGAAAATCTTCTAGAATTTCTATCTGTAAGACCTTTCTTAATTGATATGTCTCTTTTGGGACCCTTTTGTGCCAAAATATCAATATGTTTAGGATTTAGTGAATCCCAATATCTTGGATCAAATATATCAAGCTGAAAAGAATCATCCCCATCGGCAACAGGTGGATCATCCACATCAATGTTTGTATTATCAATAAGATCCTCTACCTGGGCCTGATCAACATCCCTTGGATCATCCACATCATTGTTTGTGTTATCAATAAGATCCTCAACCTCGGCCCCAATATTATTTTTTGTTTGTGTCCGATCAACATTCCTAGGATCATCCATATCAATGTTTGTGTTATCAATAAGATCCTCAACCTCGGCCTCAATATTATTTTCTGTTTGTGTCTGGTCAACATTGCTGTCAAGGCCCTGACCAAGAGTATGATCATCATATGACACTTGTGGTTCTCTTAAAATAAATCTATCCATGGCACCGCATTGAGATTGAGTTAAAAACCTCTATTCTTTGTTTCTTTTTATGCTTTTGATAACCAGAATCATATTTTCTAGATCGATTTACAGAAGACATGGCTTCAATCTTGCAGAACACTAAAGAAGTAATTAAAATGTAATCATTAATTCAGAATTAGGTAACTAATAAATTAAACTAGTAAATTAATCAAATTTAGGAAAATACCTAACACTCTAATAGTCCATGCGTCGTGCGCCCAGTGGCCTGGCGGCTGGTGGCATGGCGCCCTTGCCCTACCGGCCTGCCGATTGTCGCTATTGCCGCCTACCGTCCGCCGATTAGTCTCCACCTGCCTTAGTGCGGCACGCCGAGCAGAGCCGTGGGGACGCAGGGCGCGGAGGAGTCAAGGAGTCGAGGAGCCGCAACGCCGACGCGACTACGTGAGGTGCACGCGGACCTAGGCAGCAGCAGCAGAATACATATGTGAAGTTGGGCCAACAACTACTGCCATACTGGGCCTAATATGTAATGTGTTAACTATAAAAATTAGGGGTCCTGGGCCGTCGCCCATGATGCCCTTGTATCCGCCACCGCTCTCCCTCTCTCTCGACTGACTCTCTCTCTCTCTCTCTCTCAGGTGGGAGACTGGGCTTGGTCCCTGCGGCCTCTGCGCGTTGGACGTGGACAGAAGGAGGACGCCTAGACGCGGCGGCCGGCGACACATCAAGTGCGAGGTTGGTCGATTCGTTGTTGGTCGATCTGCTATATAAAAGATATGCTAATCCATTTCAGCATTTGGTGATTGCTATTCACAATATCGACTCCTGGAGGTAGTGGAAGTGGTGCTGGACCTAGTGCTACTGGTGGACGTGGTTCCAGAGCTCCAACTCCTTCATCTGCACCATCTGATGTGCCAGCGCCAGCAGCACCTACTCCTACTGGTACTGATGTTCAAGGTACTGACACCGATGTGATTGAAATAAATGATGATGTTCGAGTCGGGATTAAGAGGAGGCTTAAATCTGATGTATGGAATGACTTTGGAAAATAACAGTAGGTCGTACTTCAAAAGCTGAATGCAAGTGGTGTAAAAAACATCTATCAGGCGTTGGAAGAAATGGTACTAGTCATTTTGCGTAGCCATGTAAGTAGTTGTGCTCGGCAAGCTAGAAAAGGTCTAAACCAGTCCACTTTGAAATTGGCTAAAACACAAGATGGAAGTGTTGTTGTGGAGAAGTATGTGTTTGATTAAGGTGTTGCTAGGAAAGAACTTGCATTGATGATCTGTACCCGCTTTCTATTGTTGATGATGTTGGTTTTAGAAGGTTTTGTGCTGCATTGCAACCTTTATTTAAGGTTGTGTCAAGAAATACAATCAGAAAGGATATTTTGGACATGTATCAAGTGTGAAAGCTCTGCATGGTGAATCAGTTCAAGCAACAACAATCTCGTACTGCCGTCACCACAGATATGTGGACAGCAAACCATAAAAAAAGGGTTAAATGGCTGTGACAGTGCACTATGTTGATGAGAGTTGGATTCTAAAAATTTATCTTTTGAGGTAATAACAAGCTTCTTTGTTGGTCTCTCGTTTTTTCTACACTACTTAACGTGTATACTAGTCTGATCTCTCACTGTTTCCATTCTACTTGTAGGTTCATGTACGTACCACACCCGCGCACAGCTGAAGTTATAAGTGAACTCCTTCATGATGTATTGCTGGATTAGCATATTGACAAGAAGATCTCGACGATCACACTTGACAACTGTAGCACCAATGACAATGTTGTGAAAGAACTAGAAGATAAGATGCCTCTTTCCTCTCTGATGCTTAAGGGTAAATGATTGCATGTGCGTTGTGCTTCACATATTATTAACCTTATGGTGAAATATGGAATTTGTGCAAAAGATGCATTGGGTGTTAAAGCTGTAGAAGAGGGAATAGTGAGGATCCGTGACACCGTTGCATTTTGGTCAGCCACACCCAAAAGGCACGAACGATTTGAAAGGTATGTTTTACAAGAAGGCATTAAATATGATAAAAACATAGCTCTTAATGTTAAAAGTAGATGGAATTCCACCTATCTAATGTTTAGTGTTGCACTGGATTACATACCGTTGTTTGATCGCCTTGCAAAGAAAGAAAAAATGTGTTTTCCTTTTCGACCAATAGAAGAAGATTGGGAATTTGCTAGGTATCTGTGTGATAGGTTAAAGTTGTTCTATGATACAACTGAATTACTACCTGGCACTTCTTATGTCACATCAAGCTTGTTTTTCCCCAAAATATGTGGTATTTATCTAGCTATTAATAAGTGGCAAGCTAGTGATAACCCAATCATAGAAAACATGTCAGCAGCCATGAAAGAGAAATTTATGAAATATTGGACAGATATCCATGGTCTGATGGCAGTTGCCACTGTTCTAGATCCTAGACGTAAAATGAAGTTCTTGTATGCCATGTACAGCCAAATGTGGACCTGAACATATGGTTAGAGAAGTTCAGAAAGTTAAAGATTTACTGATAGATTTGATCAAGGAATATGAAAATTATATGGAAGCTTTTGGCACAACAGATGGATTTGTGGCTGGTGGTACCAGTAAAGCAATCAATGGGGGTGATGCTGAAGTTGATGAAATATTTGATAAATACATGGCTTCTGAACCTATTGTGCCAATAACTAAAGTGTGCACAGAGTTGGATATGTACATGGAAGAGCAAATGCTGCCAAGAACACTTGAATTGGATGTCATTGATTTGTGGAAAGTTGGAGGGTTCAAGGACACTGCTTTGAGAAAGGCCGCACAAGATATCCTAGCAATTCCTGTGACAACCGTGGCATCTGAGTCCGTTTTTAGTACTAGTGGGAGAATCATTAGCCCAAGCCGCAGCAAACTTGCCCAAATATGGTGGAAGCTTTGCTGTGTATGCAAGCTTGGTCTCGAGCAGATATGTTAGGTATAACATTTATTCATTTCAGTTTTGTTTCCCTTCTTTCATTTATAGTAACACTAACTTTTGAATGGTTTGTTCTGCTAGGGGCGGAATCACCTGCTCTTAATGCATTGTTGACATATCTTGATGATGAAGAAGAAGGTTCGGTAATTACTCTTATATTTTGCTTTCTTTTCTAAATTTTACTATACTTGTCTTCAAAATAAAAATTATTTTACTATACTTGTCTTCAAAATAAATTTGAAATTGTATTCCTCTGTTCTTAGGATGATCCCGAGTCCGATATCATTGATCCATGTGACTAGGGACATACATGAACATGAAAGCAACACTTGTGAGATGGCTGGATGGTGGATGAGGTCATGCGGATGACATGATGAGTTCTGCACTTATTTCTGTACTTTTTCCGTAATGATTTATAATTTGGACAACTTGTTATTTTGTCAACTTGTGTGGCTTGTAATAATTAACCGTGTGTGGTTGAACATGGTAGTGAACTACGTTTGTTTTTATATTGTATTACGCATGTCAAATTGATGTTGTTCTTGTTGAAATGAACCTGGTGACATATTATTTGCTCGTGGATATCCGTCGGGCGCGGGCAGAGGTTTTTACCCATGGGCAGCTTCGCAGGCGGACAAGGGTGGGAGCCGCGGGCAGCCTCGCAGGCGGGTAAACGCCTTACCCGCACCTTAGCGGACCTGCTGCTATAACAATGATTGCCTAATGATCAGCACTAGGGATGAAAACGGATCGGATACGGACAGATATGCCCAAATACAAATACAGATATTTATTTTTTTGCCGGATCGGATTTGGATATGGACAGTCCAAACTATGTCGGATATGTATCGGATACTGATATACATTACATGTATGCAATAGACGTTCAACTTTTGTTATGCGGATAGGATACGGTCGGGTATTGATTTTCCGGTTCCGGATACGGACTGTACCATTTAAGACCTGAGGACCTTCGGTCGGTCGGTCGGACGGGAAATATCCATACCACTTTTATCCCTAATCAGCACAGAAACAAATCATTTTTTTTCTCATCTAGCGTAGCTGTTTTGACGTGCTTGCTGTCTGTTCGCGTGCGTGAGCTTGAGCGACTAGCTGGGCTGCTCACGCGTGTCACCAAGCAGGCCCTCTGAGCTGCTGCTGCTGCGTGTGCGTGCGAGCTGGGCTGCTGCCGTCTTGGGCCGTGCACCTGCTCGAGCGAGCGAGCCTGCTCGCTGTCGCTGCGTGCGCCGGCTGGATCAGCAGAAGCCGCCGCAGGTCGGTTGCTCGGGGGACACGCGGCTGCGCCTCACGTGCTACGCGCCTGCTCGTGGGCCGCACGCTGCTCCTAGCGCTCAGGCTTGCCCCCGACCTGGTTCCTGCACCGAATGAGCAAACAGCAACAAACGCAAGAACGATGGCCAAACTCCAACTCCAAATTACACCATAAATACACAACGATTCAAAGCAAGATTTGAGCCATGGATGAGCACACACATCAGCACCTAACAGATCTAGCTAGTGGATTTGAAAAAGTCAAGTAAAGCTCACGAGTTTTGGAAATTACTGAAAATACCAAAACCCTAACAAATTAGGCAAAACCCCAAATTGAAGCCAAATCCGTAAGGGATTCGAAGGGGGATCACATCAAGATTGCTCACAAGGTTCCTAGCATCAAAAGCCCCCAACAAATTTTGCAGCCAAATTGCACGAACGAAAATTCTCTAAAAATAGCTTCGAAAATAGCGAAAACAATAAATTCAGGAGGAATAGATTATGCACGAAATAGATAATTTGATTCACTCCAAACGTTCGCTTGGAAGCCAATTCTTACACTAATCAAAGATAGGATAGGTAATAGCTCAACATAAAAGTGTATCTCATCCCTCTCTCCCAAAACTCTAGAAAAGCTATCTCACTAACCAAATGATATGCCTTTCACCTACCAAGCTAAAGAGATGACTGTGCCAAACAACCACTGCATATATGCACCCGGTAAATGACCCGAATGGCCTTACATGAAGCATACAAGTAAAATACTCCTCAGGGGTAAAACCGTTCCAGACTTGATATTTTTCACTAGACAGACACGTCGTTTCCTCGCCTTTGCTTCGCCTCGATGCAAGCCTCGCGATGACGCTACGTGCCCACCATGCAACCCTCGGCCGCACCGAGTCCACCCTTGGCTTGAGGCCCAAACCGGCAAACCCACCGCCTAGGTGTTTTTGTGGCGAAACCACCTAAACTCTTCCTTCCGACGCCGTATGCGACGCCGAAGCCCCGGTTTGAGGTCCAAACCGGTCAAACCTGCCTCCGTAGTGGTTTATGGAAAACCCTCCAAAACCCCTCGGCTAGTCGCCGCTCGACCTGTCAAACCCTCGGTGTTGACGTGTGTCCGACATCAGCAAAGTGCCATGACGCCTTCGAGCTCTTTCACACTTCTGCCGCAACGACAAGCCTACCCGCTATCGCCATCTTTCTTGACTTGACCGATGCCATCCTCACCATGTACTCTTGCTCGTCCGTGCACCATACGAGCCGCCCCTGACTCCGCCCGGTATCCTCGGATCCTTCGGCCCAAGCCTACTCGTGTCACCATTCACCGTCTGGGTCCTTCGGCCAGAACATTTCGCTTGTCCTCCACGGCCCTAGCCTACTCATGCTCAGCCTTCACCACGGTCCATCGGTGTGACCTTTCGCACCTGACTTTCTCCACGCACAGTCAACCGCCACGTCGCACCCTGCACCTGCATGAAACGACCTGGTTTTTCGATGACAGAAAACCAGATCCCTGTACCCTTGTGATAGTCCCTGGATCAGTAGCTATCACATACGGAGCTCGAAACACTGTAATATCATATCCAAACCAACAAAAACATAACTGAGTCATTAATTATTATATTTCCTTCAACGGTTCAATTATTTGCCACGCAGGGCTAAATAGCGACAAAGTGAAATCCTAACGATACGGAAGCTGGTAGACGATTCTTCATCTCTCGGGTCTATCTCCACAGGCTGCACTTGAGCGTAGATCACCGCCTAGTCATACCACCCGCTGAAGTTGTTATCGAACACATCATCTCCAACTGTGCACTCACGATCTGTTCCCAAAGGATTGGAACAGGCTCACGTGACCGACTGTATGCAAGCTTTAGGTGGCCTAACATCTAAGGGGATAACAATAATAACAAGGAAAGAGGCTGAGGGTTACCTATGCATAGCGGCAAATAAAAATATAACTTCATCCCACCATAACCCACATATCTGTCCCCGGGCTAGTCCCATCACACGACCGGTTTCCGGCGGCATCCACCTCATCACACGCACACCTTCACTCTCAATCAGTGCACGGGCTTCCAACCCTGGCATCTCAATAGGCACAGTCGAATCACAAGGGAAGCGAAGCTGTACCTTCCTCTCCCCGACTGCACCTACGCCCTCACTCACTCACCTATACGGGGAGAGAAGCAGATCCCAAAACAATGGACGACTGGCATGTAGTACACTGCGGTATCCATGGCCGAGACCATGGCTATACGTATAGATTAAAACACTCTGCAGAGGTTGTACGCCTGTACCCAACTCGGGCTGCTAGCTGGCCGCAACCAACTTGGGACACAACCCACAACTAGTATGTCCCTAGCGAGGATGGCACCCTCCTGCGTCCCTCGGATCTGGATACTTCAACACGCTAACATTGGCACCGAGAGCTGTGATAATGGTCTACTGAAGCCACTCGGGGATTGTCCATCAATTGGGAAGTGGAGGCTCTTAACCCACCTCCCTAACACAAGTGCACAAACTGTTGCTCACCTACAGTTCGGGTGCCACCCTATACTAGGCTAGCTGTTACTCATCCCATTCTAAGCAAGCTGGTGCGTACTGTATAGTGAGTACGAAGCAGTCAACAGGGTTTATGTGCTAGTACGGGTGTCATCGTCCCAAAAATGTATCCTCCGCATCGTAATGCGGTGGTCCGTGAACCGTTACCATCTCAGGTAACCGCCATACTCCTAGCTCCATATCTCATCCAAGTCACAACCATGTGCCCGCAACAGGCACCAGATGGGGTCCGCCTAGAAGTGTCCCCCTAGCTATACCCTGAAAGCCTAGGTCGGGTTCATCTACCCGCACCGGCAAGGACCATCTAAGGTCAAAATCACATCACCTTCCCATTTTTACCCCACATACGCCAAGAGTATCTACCACAAGATCTCGCACACAGCATGCATCTCATCATCACAGCACAAGGCATAATGACAAGTATATATATAGGTATAGCAAGGTATACGACATTAAGAGGGCAGTGCAAGGCTCAATCAAGCTCATCATATCATGCAAAGCGCTAGCGTATCTAGCATAGCAATGCCTATGGGTAATCAGATAGGCAGTAGGGCGTGAACCTGGTGAGTTCGTGTCGTCGACATAGTCGTTCTCCTCCTCGTACAACGGTTCTTCAGCAGCGGACCCTGATCACGCCAATACGATAGAGTCTAAGGTCCTATTTGTAAATAAGATCTGAAAAGACTAGCAAAAGACTCCAAATAACTTCAACTTCATTTTTAAAGTGTTACTTAGATTTTTAGAGAAATTTAGAAAGTGGTTTCATATTTTTCTGATTTAAAATGAATTAGTTATGAATTTTCTAAGTTTAAATCATTTTCTGAAAATATGAAACAATTATTTAAAAGAGGAAAATCCAGAAAACACCAGAGGGTGACACGTGGCATGCTGACATCAGCATAACGTCATGATGTCGTCAGCATAGGGGCCACTGGGCGATGACGTCAGCAATATGCCCTGCTGACGTCAGGTTGACTGGTTAACATTGGCCAGTCAACCAGTTAGTGGGCCCTACATGTCAGCTTGTGGGCCCAGGCTGTCAGCGGTGTACAGGGGCTGGTCGATGGGTCCTCAGCATCAGCCGTGGGCCCAGGCTATCGGCGGCTCGGCTCGGTTAAACTGGGCCTTGGTCGGCCATGGGCTGAATGCGGCCCAGGAACGGCCTAGGTGCGGCAGCCCAGCCGTTGGATCAGGTGCGGCTGTGCTCCGATCCCATGCGGCTGGCGCCGTGTAGTCAGGCGTGTGCGCGCGTGTGTAGGGAAGTCAGGGCGCACGCTCCAGGTGCTCGGCGAAATGCCGCAACGGCCATGCCGAACACCGGCGACGTGCGTGCGTGCGCAAGTGAGCCAGAGCAGGCGCGCTTGTGTGTGTGCACATGCGCAGGCCGAACGCAAGACCCACGAGCTCCTGGGCGCATGCAGGCGTGATGCGACGCTGCAGCGAACGCTGGCGCTCAACGCGCCATGGCGGCGAGGGCGAGCGGGGCAGGGAGGAGCTCGTAGGGCACAGAAACCCGCGTCCGTGGCGGTTGGGGTGGTGTGTGTGTGCGCGGGAGTTCACGAGGCGGGTGCTTCGGTGAAGTGGCGCGCGTGCGCGTCCCATGGCAGGGCCACGGTCGCAGCACAGCCATGCCGTTCGCGAGCTTCGGCAGAGCCGGTCCACGGCGGCGGCATGGCAGCAAGGTGGCCAGGCAAGGCTCCTGCACAAGACGCGGCTTGAAGGCCGATCATACAAGGGGAAGGGGTGCCTAGGCAGTGCTTCTATGGTTGGGACGGCGACTCGCCGGAGTTGGGGAAGAAAAAGGGCTCGGCTTGGCTCACCTTGGGCTTGAAGAAGACAAGGCGGGGCAGGGAGAGGTCGGTGCCGAGGCGACGCGGTGCAGCGTGGGCTCGAGGTAGAGGTGCGGGCTTGCGGTTCCCTGTTGGTGCTCCGGCTCGGCGTTGTCGTCGTCGGCGTTCACCTCCTCCGTGGCAGCGGCGGTGTCGTTGTGGCTGCGGTTGCATGGCTTTCCCGGGCTGCAGCGACGGCGGTGAGGCTCCTCCCCACCGTGGTGTCCTCCTCCTTCTTCTCCTTCCCCCCTTCTTCTTCTTCCCCTCTTCCTCCTCCTTCTTCTTCCTCTGGCGGCAGCGGCGACGGATTGGGATGGGGGAAAACCCCAATTGTGGCCTAGGGTTTGATTGGAAACGACCAGGGTATATATAGGGTGGAGGCTAGGGTTTGGGATTCACGCTGGGTCGGTTCGCGGGATGAACGGAGGAGAACCTCGGCGTCCGTGCCCCGGGGCACGCGGCAAGCATCCAGCGGCCCGCGGCTAGGGTTCCAAAGGGAAGCCAGTGGTTGGGGTCCACGACGCGCGCGTGAGGGGGACGCGTGGCGCTCCTGGAAGGGCCCCGTGACGGCCGCGGTCGTGCGCTGGGCGCACGTCACTGTCGCGGGTCACGCGCCGCGCGCGTGAACGAGGCGCGACGGGAGGAAGGGGAAAGGGGAACAACGTTCCCTGGCAGGCGGGGTCCGCGCAGCAGAGAGAGAAAGAGGGTAGCATGGAAGGAGTGGGCGCCGACAGGCAGGCCCCGCTTGTGGGTGGGTGAATGAGAGGGGTAGGGTGAGCTGGGCCGGCTTGGGTGGTGACTTGGGCCTCGTGGCTGGGAAAAGAAAGAGGGAGAGAGAAAGGTGGGCTGGGCTGGTGTGCTTGTGTGGGCCGTTAGGGGTAGTTAGAGCCCAGATTAGTTAGGTTAGCTTTAGATTTGAATTTGAATATGAATTCAAATTCAAATCCCACTCAAATGAAATCCAAATGGCCATTCTATCATAATTGTCCTTAGCAAAAAGGAAATCAAATTTATTTACCTCTAAGAATTTAGGAAAGAAAGAGGGCACTCTTATTAGTTTCAAGAGAGTTTTTCATATTCACACAAAAAGTTTTTGAAATTCGGATTTTTCAAACAACCAAAATTTCCGGTCTGTTACACTGCACATCAAAGCCAAGAGCACATCACATACGACGGTTGTCAATCACTCATCATCTTAGGGTGACCACCATTGGTCCTAAGATGGGATGGGGTCTCAAGCCAGAGGAGGAGAAGACCCGGAAGGACCCAGTGGTGTTGTCGAGCGGAGAGCGTCGGGAGTGAAAAACCCCCAAGAGAGAGAGAGAGAGGGGAGAGATAAAAGATGGGTGGTTGGCTGACGTGGATGCTAGATCAGATGAAATCTAGGTACCGGTGGACTTGGGGTCCTAGTATATCCGGTTTTGACAGTTCAGGGGGTGAACTATACGCATCAATGGTTACAGCTTACAACAGATGTCCCCCTCTATTATTTATGATGAGCACTTATTGTCTAATATATATGCCCTGGGAGAGCTGCCCCCGCGTCGCCCCTCCCGCTCGGGCAACTCGAGAGGCGACCCAACCCCCGGCTGTCGCCACCCTCCTCATCCCTCCCTCCTCCTCCTCGCCGTTGCCGGAGGGAGCTGTCAGAAGTGCGTGGCCTCGCTGCCGGCTGCTGCAGCAAGTGTTGCGCCGGCTTGCCATGGCAGTGCCACAAGCTGGCGGAGCCGCGCCTGGCCATGGCGGTGGTGGAGCCCCCGATGCACGGATCCAACGCCCTAATGGCCCCATGGGTAATCTACGGTGCGGGCGTCTTCGTGATGCGCTTGGGGGCAGCGGCGGCCAGGGCAGTATCCCCTCCCACCTGAGCCTTCCCTAGCCACCATCACCTGGCGTGGCGGCGATGGCCTTCAACGACGATGAGACCTTGTCGCTTCTTCTTCTTTGCCTGTTGTCCTGGTGGGGCACTATGGCTCTTCGTTGGTGCCGATAGCGTGGCCACTGTCCGGCATCGTCCGGCGCACGCGGGTGCCATGATTTGCTCCCTGGCAGCACGCCACTCTAGCTGCCTTGGAGGCCTGCGGCCGTTGCAAGGCATGGCTTGGCTCCCCTTCACTATTTTCAATGGCCCGGGGCTGCACCGCCATCCCATCCATGCCTCTGCAACGCGTGTTCGTCATTGGCACCTTGGACGCCGGTTGCCGTGTAACAAAAGTCCTACGCCCAGCGCGCGGAGGTGCTTCTGCACCTAGCACAGCCTGGTGAATCTACGAAGTTTGCTCCCTGTACCACAACCCCTTTCCCAGCGGCCGGGAGGTGCTCATCTTCGCCACACCGCAGTTGCTACGACCCCGCCTCTTCTGTCCTCTGCCGGCCATCTCTTCTAATTGGCAGTCTCCGTCCTCCTTCGACGCAGCTGTGGTATTGTCTTGGAGTTTCAGCATGGCAAGTGTGGTGTGTTGCATGGCCGTGCTTTGGAATCTGAGTGTTGTGCAACGAAAGTATCATGCTCAGTGCAGGGGGCAGGGGGTGCCATTGACCTCCGCACTTCCTCAGTGAATTTCTGTCTACTCCAACAATCTTCTCGTTTCGGCAGTCGTGCAACAAAAGTATGACGCCCGGTGCCCTGGGGGGTTCTACACACAAATTGCCATCTCATCTGTGGTCGTCTTGGTTGTTGGGTTCATCTGGGGGGTCTAGTTGGAGCCTGATGAGTTGATTCAGGCAACGCTCATCGGAATCGAAGTGGATCACCTGGTGCTTGGCTCCCTCTGCAGCCCAGATGTCTTTGATGCTGGGATACTTCGCTATGGTTCTTTCCTGCAATTCTCTTGTGCTGGGGGAGTGTGTGCTGCGCTTGTACTCCCTTGTGGTTCCATTTCTTCCTTGCAGAATTGATATCCATCCTAATCGCCAACGCACAGTGACGGAGATTGTGTGCTCGATCTTGTAATATCGCTTTGAAGTAATGAATATTCAGGTGGGATTTCTTAGCCCCCGTTGATGCTTCAAAAATTATATATATATATATATATATATATATATATATATATATATATATATATATATATATATATATATATATATATATATATATATATATATATATATATATGCCCTGCCGAGTGCACAAGCACCAGATTAAAAATTGAGTTTTCAGTCATTTAGCACCTGTTTTAAGTTTTCACCCGCTGTGCACTCTCTAGAAAAAAAAAACATGTGCACCACCACCAGCTAGCTCCCAAGAAAGGCCAACGATTTCTGCTGCTAGCTGCCCAGAAGTCAGCCCAGCGCATGAAGGACGACGTGAGTTTGCTGAGGAAATCTATATATATTTTGAAGGTATAACAAATTTAATTTATTCCTTTCGATTCACCAGGCAACTTGAAAATATTATCTCGCCGATCTCGATGGAATATAAAAAATTGTATGTCCACTTGTTTACTCCTCGGGCAGAGAAGCAATATTGTCTCCTGTCTGGCTCAGCGTGTCGCCACCGTGCTTGTGTGCATCCACTTAAGTGTTCCTTCATTGGGCACAATCTGTCTCAAGCGTTGCTTCCCTTTTCAGGTACGATCCTTAATCTTGAGCCTATAGTGTTGCATGCATGGCATCACTTCAGTCTCCACTCTCGTCCAGTTGTGCTTACTCACAAGCTGCTCTGCATCTGATCCGAATATCTATGGTTGCAGGAGCTCTGAGGATCAAGGAAGCTAACAAGAAGAAAGAACAAGCTAAGAAGGGACAACAAGCCACTGATCAAAACTATGCAAGAACCAGAGGAGCTAACATTTAAGGATTTACGAGAAATTACAAACGGTTTCTCGGTGAAGGTTGGGGAAGGAGGATTTGGAACAGTTTACAAGGTAAGATTTGGACTTGCTTTGTTGCGAATAACTCTGACTGAGACACTGTAATACTTTGAAACAAAACACTACTTGTGTACTACCAGCCTGCCCTACTAGATGTTTGTTTTTTTTGAGGAAACCTGCCTTACTAGATGTTACTTGCAAAGTGGTCGGCATGCTGCTAAACTTTGTTGCCGCACCTTAATTAATTAGTTGTGGTAATTCCATGCCGATAACAATGCAAGAAGAACAAAGCCACTGGCAACATTATATTTTTCATTTTTTTTCTCCTTGTCATGTATTTTTTAACAGGGAGTTGCTAAAACTGGAAAACATGTTGGTGTAAAAATACTTCGAGATGGCATTTCAAAACTTGACACTAGCAGTTTGAAATGAGTTTCATAACCTCATGAAGGTTCAGCATGGCAACATTGTACAGTTTCTTGGTTATTGCTATGAAATAGAGCAAACCCCTATAAAGTATGATGGAAGAACAGTGCTTGCGGAGAAGGTGCATAGGCCACTGCTTTGAGTTCATGCACAATGGGAGCCTTCAAAAACATCTTTCTGGTATGCTTCTGCTCCATTTTCATTGCCTTGGAAGGAAATATTTTATTGACTGATAATCCTTCTGTTTACTACCGCAGATGAGTCTTGTGGACATGACTGGAACACACGGTACAGAATTATCAAGGGAATATGTGAGGGTTTAAGATATATTCATGAGGACCTGGAAGAATCTCTTTTACACTTAGACCTAAAACCTGACAACATTTTACTGGATGAGGACATGGTGCCAAAGATTGCAGACTTTGGTTTATCCAGGATCTTTGGTGATCAACTAACAATGGCCACACAAAATTCTTTTGGAACACTGTAAGTAGAATACTCGTTTGAATGCATCTTTTTTTTTCTAATCACAAAAATGATTGTGCATTACAATAAAATTCATTGCATGTGATGCACTGCTGTGGGTACAAACCACCAGAATACATCGATAAAAAGGAAATCTCAAAGAAGTTTGACATATTCAGCCTATGTGCCATCATAATAAAGATAGTGTCAGGGCCAGAAAGCTACCCCAAATGCTTAGACATGCCTTTGTATGAATTTGTTGATCAGGTAAGAGATCATATTACTTTCTTTTACGATAAAAATTTTAATCAGATGATGTCATATTCACATTTGAATGTGAATTGCCCATCTTGACATCTTAATTTCTTAGGTCCGCAAAAACTGGCGGAAAAGGTGGCAGGCAATATGCAGCAGTGATTTCTCAGTTGAAGCATGTTGCCGCCAAGTAGAGACATGCACTCAGATAGCATTAGACTGCTTGGAGAAAGATGGCCAGAAAAGGCCTTGTATTGTCAAGATGATCGAGGAATTAAATAAGATTGAACCTGGCCTTATCAAGGTAATTGATACCATTGCAAACTTTTACATTAAAAAAGTATGTTTCTTACAATGAACTATTAATTTCTTTGCAATACAATTGACATGGCGATACATTTTTATCGGGTAAAACATTTTTATAAACCACTAAGTAGTAGTATAATGTACGGTAAAAGAACTCACAATGTTTAGTTAAATAGGTGATGCTGGCACACCAAATCATTTCCCCGGTCAACATATACAGAGTAATATTATAGAAGGTAATATGGAGTACCTTTTAAGTCCAATTCCTGAAATCATTTCACTACATTTGCATTTCTCGCCCTCAATTTCATATATATAATTGATCCAGTTTGATAAGAACAGTTGGTCAGTTATACACAGCTATTCTTAGTTGAGGAAATCTCAAACAAAAATGATGGACGAAAACAATAGACTTTTGTTCGACTGCGATTAAAGCCATATTTTTCATCTGAAAGAGCGGTTTTTTATTTAACTTTTGCTGGACATTTTGCAGGAGAAGTACCTGGACATTTTGCAGCCAACCCAGAGAAGGCGTGAAACTGTTTCTGGGATGGTAGAATGGGATAATAGACAAGAAACATCATTTGATGCTGGAAAAGAACTTATCGTAGGCAGGGAAGAGATAAAGAAAATAATGGCTTCATCAATTGATAGCATGTCAGAGAAGATCGTCATCCTTCCTATATATGGCATTGGAGGAATTGGCAAGACAACCTTTGCGAGACTAATTTACAATGATACAAACTTAAAATATTACTCTCAGGTCTGGGTTTATGTGTCCCCAAGATTTGATTTGTATAAAATTGGAAATTCTATAATTTCGCAGCTATCTGGAAAGGAGAGCCATGCTAATGACCTTGAGCTCATAAAGTGTTGCCTTACAAAACTACTGTATGGTAAGAAGATTTTGATTGTCTTAGATGACCTTTGGGAGAATAATACAATTCAACTAGTGGATTTGAAGGATATGCTAGATCCTCGTGACAGCATCAAAACAATTGTTTTAGTAACTACACGGGCTGAAGAGATTGCAGAGAAGATGTCCATTAACATTAGGCCATATAAGATAGAAGAATTGACAGATGAAATGTGCTGGGACATAATTAAACAAAAAAGTTCTTTCGAGGCTAGACATGACAAAGAAAAGCTAGTATGTATATGGAAAAATGTTGCCCGAAAGTGTGGAGGTGTGGCCTTAGCAGCTCAAACTCTTGGATCCATGTTGCAGTCCATGGAATATGATCAATGGATAAATGTGAGAGACAGTGATATCTGGAATGAAAGTATTTCAAACGACCTCTCTTTGCCCAATCATGTTCTTGCATCCTGGAAATTAAGTTATGTCAGTATGGCTGACTGCTTGAAGTCATGCTTTACCTACTGTGCAATCTTTCCAAAGGGTCACAAGATAGTTAAACATGATCTAATCTGCCAATGGATTTCCTTGGGTTTCATCAAGCCAACGTTACTATCCTCCTCTTCGCAGCTATGTGAGAAGTATATTGTGCGGCTCCTGGGACTGAGTTTCCTTCAATATTCAATACCACCGTCGGTGAGTTATCTTTAGCTACTAATATTACAACTGAAACTTCATATATTTCTTTGTAATAACTGATATAGATAACAGGCTATTTTTATAATCACTAATTAAATAGATGCTACAACAATGTAAACTAACATCACGTAGTACTCCTAAAACATTATGTATCAGCCATTGTGATCATTGTCACGGCCCCGGGGGGGGGGGGGGGTCTGCCGGTTTGCATTGGGATGGAGTCCATATTTAACCCAACACCACCTCTTAGCACCCTTGGCATAGCTAGGACAAAGCAGGTGACGGCCCAAGCGTGCACATCTGACACTCCAAAGTACACAATTGTAGACCAACCTCAGCTGGGGTGGTCACTTCTTTTTGAATGGGGTGTGTGTGGGGGGAGGGTATCCCCACCTTAATACATTGATATAAAAGTCGGCCAGAACCCCTCCCATCAATCATTACAAACAAATGTGGCGGGCCACAAATTACAACACCAAGACCGAGGCACAACGGCTGGAAGAAGAAGAAGAAGCGAGAAGGGACAAGAGCTAAGAAACAGCAAATATCAACAGACTAGACCTAATTTTGATTAAGACAACCACCAATGATGGACAACCACCAAACATCATGCTTGCCTTCACTACAATAGCCATTGCACCACCACACCACCCCTCCTAGCTACGTTGCCCTGTTGTCACCCTCCACCTTTCAACAAGGGGAGGAATCCTTGAAGGACGAAAGGACCGCCCATGAGAATGTGGATTAAGAGTGGGGGAAGCATGCTGCTCACTGTGAGTCGAACAATGTTGACCTCCCATGAAGCTGGCATAGAGACCTTTTAAGAGTACATCCATCTCCACAAGCCACCACCTTACGCCTTTTGTGAGGAGGAATCCACATAAGAGGGATGGCCAGTAAGCATGGACACACATATCATTTGTTTTGATGGGTGCGTCGACAAAGAGCCCGGTGACAAAGTAGAGGCGTGAGCCATAAGCACCCGCCTAACCACAATGGGATCCAACACAAGGGCCAAAACCAGAGGCCAACATGAGAGATAAACTATCAAACTGTTCATAGCACCCCGGACCCCCCCCCCCCCAAGGTCTGCCTCCTCGGGTACAAGATTAGAAAACAAATTGACTCTATAACTATGTAGAGACAATACAAATATTTCTAGAACACGAAAATTAGTGTGTCTACATGCATGTTTTGTTGTGATGACTTAGTGCAACACATGATCCTGTGTCATGGGACGTTGAGAACTCCTCTGTTTTGCTTTTTACTAGAGGAGATGTACGTGCCTACTACGTGTTTAGAAAATCTTATAATCAAGAAGTTTATACTCATAAAATTTATAGTAAACAACAACGGCATTATTATATAAAAAATGCCATGCTGAGTGCCGAAGAGGTCACTGTCATGGCCTCATCGCTGGGCACATGAGAAATGGAGGTAGATCAGGTAGTGGAAGGGAAGGAGGATCAGCGGGTGGCTAATGTGGATAATATATATGTGACAGTTTTATGAGCGAATCTGTTTTCGTTTTCTGGGATTCAGCAGGGTAGCCTCATAGCACTGGACAGTAGTTTTGATCAGTTTGTTTTTTATTCATTGTTTCTGATCACTTTGACTTGATTTAAGATGTATAGGAGGAGACTAGGAGTACGGTAGATAAAGTTAACTTCATCTTACAATCATAACCTCCATTAGGATTTAGGACCTAGAAAATAAATCAGTAATATTTATCTAGTGAGTGGTTGGCCATAAAAAATAGTGGCTTGGTCTAGTCTTATAGGCGCTTTTGGTATATATGGTGATCTTTTATACAATTTAAGCAGTGTTGAGAATCCTCACACTAGTTTGTACTTTTGATGCAGACTTATCAACCGTATGGTGTGCATGACGAGCTCTTTTACGGTGCCTTATACTACATCCCAGTAGTATGGGGTATAGATCAAATCTAACCATCTATTGATGAGAGGTAGTTTAGTAACCCTACACCGACGGTCCAATATGGTTTCCTGGCCCAGAGTTTCCCACATATCGGGCTTGCGCAGGCCCACTGGTGGCCCAGTTTTCCTTGCCTCTCATTCCTCTGCCCAACGACCGCAACTCTGTCCCGTTCGCCGTCGCCCGTCCTGCCGCCGGCCGCAACCGCGACTCCCCCAGCATGCGTCTCGCTGTCCCCGTGCCCTCAGCTCGTACGCACGCACGATCGACGACCGTGCCAATAGCCAACATGGGCCTCGAAACTGCTCGACGTCGGCGTCTGCAGCGTGACATGTCGGGCGCCAGCGACCACTCACGGCCGGCCAGCCGGCGGTTTTACCGTGAGACCACATGCATTACGATCCGACACGGCCGCCGGGAATGCCAGTTCAAAATCTTAGCGCCCAGAAATAGGCACCTCCACGCACTATGGGTCATTTTTTTAGCCATAGTGTTAACAAAATATTATAAAATTACCATTATAATTTTTGTCTATAATACCCCTATACTACCCATACTACCGGGACATACTACATATACTACCATTCAAGTTTCTAGTAGTATACAATTATTCTGGACCGTTGGATCCTTTCATACTAGTTCTTTTTAGATCGTAGTATGCCCCAGTATAAGGCACCGTAAAACATAAATCTTGAGGCAGAGTTTCTTGGCTCCCTCACCAAACTCAGGTATCTGAACATGTCCTCAAGAAAGAAACTGTTGGGCTACCAGAAGTTGCCTCACTGAACTCGAGTATTTGAACTTATCAGGAAATTCTAAAATAAGAAAACTGCCAGCATCATTTGGGAATCTTTGTAACCTCGTGCATCTTGACTTGTCAAGCTGCTCTTCTCTTGTTGATGTGCCAGCAGCTTTGAATGGGCTTACGAAACTCCAATATTTGGATTTATCCAGGTGCTACAGTTTTCGTTCCATGGAAGAGGTACAAGAAACTCTTGGCAATCTCGGTGAACTTCGACATTCAAATTTAGGCTGGTGCTTCAGTCGTCTATCATCTTCCCATCCGGGTAAAATAAACAATATCTTGGGGCCGATCTGTACTCTTACCAATCTAGAATACCTGAATCTTGGTTATAGTAGCATAAGCATACTGGAAGCTCTTGCGAACCTTAAGAAATTGCACACGCTAGACATTTCAAATTGATAGCTTGAAGTTTCTATATATCGAGGGATGCATGTTATTGGATAATTCCACGCTACCTAGGTACACGAGCAGCTCAAGACGAATTCCACCAAATGTCATGGAACGTACTGGTGATGGTGAATCTAGCAGCGACTCTTTTCAGTTGGAGTCGGAAATGCCTACTCATCTAAAGATAACAAGTCTTGAAAAGGTGAAGTCGCCAAAAGAGGCACAAGCAATAAGACTCGTGGAGAAGACAAATATTATACAATTTAAGTTAGAATGGAATAGACATGAGGATCAGAAATTTTTGGATGATGTGAAAGTTTTGAGGGAGTTAGAGCCACCATACAGTGTTTCAGAATTATGCATTAGAGGTTATAACAGCATTATTTTTCCATACTGGGTGATGCGCATCAATGATTACTTACCTGGTCCCACCAAGATTGATATGTCAGACATGCCCAGTTGCAGCAACCTGCCACCACTTGGCCAGTTACCAAACCTCATGTATCTGGCTGTCAGACGAATGGACAACAATAAAAAATATTTGCACAGACCTGTATGGGGGAACACGGGCATTTCTTCGACTTTGGGACTTGGTCATAGACGAAATGAAATGCCTGGAAGAGTGGAACATGGCTCTCCCGGGTGACGAGGACAATCTAAATCAGCTCAAGTTGTCCCGAAACAGTTCTGTCAAGATAATAAGCTGCCCAAAGTTGAGGTTCAAACCATGCCCGCCACAATGTGGCAGCTTGTGGATAGAACGTAGTGACGAAGTAATGCTATCATCACTGGGGAATAGAGGCCAGGTCGGTGCTTCTGCAGTCAAAGATCTTCTCGTGAACTGTTGTGCGGTTCCCCTGCATCATTGGAGCTTGCTTGGTCAACTTCCATACCTCAAAAACTTAACGCTTGTGAACTGCAGGGATCTCACATGCAGCTCACAAGATTTCCTTGGAGGTCTCACCTCCCTCAAGTCTCTAGTTGTGACACGCGCCTTGTCACTACCGGAGAGGTTGGGAGACCTCACCTCTCTCACAGAACTAGAGATATATGAATGCAACAGCATCAAGACTGTGCCAGCTAGCATGCACAAACTCACCCACCGGCCTGCAAACTTTAACAGTGCATGAATGCGAAAGCATCGTGTCGCTGCCAGACTGGTTGGGCGACCTCACCTCCCTCACAAAGCTGAATATTCGCTGCAAGGGCATCAAGACTATTCCAGACAGCATACAGAAACTCACCTGCCTGCAAACTTTAGCACTAGAGCAGTGTGAAAATATCGTGTCTTTGCCAGAGAGGTTAGGAGACCTCATCTCTCTCAAGGATCTCATAATAATTGGATGCGGGGGCATCAAGACTCTGCCAGACACTATACAGAAACTCACGGGGTTGCAGTATTTAGAGATTTATAATTATAAATGCCCCGAGCTAGTTCAGTGGTGCAAATCAGAGGAGAACAAGATGAAGCTAGCTCACATCAATACGAGTATGTGCCCTCACACCTATTGTGTGGTTTAATTGCATCAACTATTGTTTTTGTTACCTTAGACATGAGGATTTATGTTGCATGAATACGAGCGTGTCTGAATACCCCTTTTCCTTCCTTTTCCTTTTAGGAAAAAAATGGCTACATATGAAAATTGCTGTTGGTAGATTATTCACCATTATGTTCCCGTTAGAAAAAACATAGAAGATGGATGATGATTTTCTTTACTGCTAATTATCGGGATCTTTCATATCTTCTCCAAAAAATAAATGACTTAACAAGGGATCACTGCAGGAGAAATGGGCATTCCTCCACCTCCCATTAGCACTGGTTATTTCAAATCTGTTATGAATGTCAATTTAGTAACGGCTCGTAAGCACAGTGTGCTCGAGAACCATTTAGTACCGGCTTGTAATACCATCCGGTACTTAATGTCCCTATATGGTGTTCGAAGGCCCCTAAGCATTTAGTATTGGCTCGTAAACACTACCAGGTACTAAAGTCGATATTTAATTGTTCATCCTGAGCTACTTCAGAGGGATAACATCTCTTACTTAGTCATATGTGCTCTATGGATGGGATGGTAGAGGGTATTATGTGCATGCTGGAGGTCGTGGACTCGAGAGACACGGACCACACATGGGGCCAAATTCTTTCTTTTTTATGGGCAGGTGCACAACTGATACTAAATGGACTATCCAGTAGTACCGAAAATCCAGTATCGGTTAATAGAGGGTTTTGACCCGGTACTAATGTCCCTTTTTCTTGTGGTGGACACTCATTGCAATTTTTTGTACTAACAAAAGATCACCCCCGCCCCCCACCACCCGGTGATTATTGTTGTTGTTTTCAGAATTTTGCTGGGATAGAAATTTTTTTACTATTCGTTTTGCAGTCTTAGCATTCAGTCTGTTCTATGCTACGTATCTTGTCCTAGAGGATTTATTTGTCTTGAAAAAATAGGGCATGTGTTTGAATATTTTCCTTCGTTTCTCATGGAAACAAAAACAAATAAAAAATTTGCACATGAGATGAAAAGCTATAATGTTAGATTGACTTCACATTACAGAAGCACATACAGCAACAGCTATGAACGTCTACTTACCAGTCAAAATTGAGAGAGAGAGAGATGCGACATAATTATTTGCAGCATGTATCCGTCACAATAATAAGCGCGCTTGGGTAAGGTGCGGTGCGGTGGCTTATCGGTCTTCTCTGATGATTTTTTTCTCCCAAAATCTTTCATAGAGACAAGGACCGATGAAGAGTCAGAAACCTACGAACTATCAGAAACTGGCGGAGTCGAAGGACCATATATAGGACTTTCAGGTAGTGCCCTCTGCCACATACTATTTATTGTAACCAATACCGGGTTATAAACATACACGCGAACGTTGCAGTTGTATAAATTAGCTAGTGCTACTCTTTGGTGAAATTTTTGCATAATTATTTATTGTAGGTACATGTCTACACCGAATTCGCCAAAATAATGATGATGTGCTGTTAGGCAAATGGCATAACAATGCTGTCACTCACTTCCAAAGATCTATCTATATGGTTAAAATAGTTATGAAATCTTCAATAATACTATTTTTTAGCTTCCAATGATCGAAGTTAGCTGTATAGTTTAAAGTGTTAGCATACCAAGAGTTGTAGTCTCTTTGTATTTTCAGATCCGTACCTCTCCATATCCCCATATAGCTTATATATATACTCTTTTGAGATAATGGAAAGATGAGTTGAGTTAATCCTCCAATATGGTATCAGATGGGGCACGATCCCCTCGTTTCCGCTCCACCAAAAACTGTCGGCCTCCCCACCATCGTCGTGCTGCTCCATTGCCTCTCGCCGCCATGGCGACCCACGACGAGCTTCAGCAAGCGGCTGATGAGGCCATCGCCGCTGCCGAAGCGGCCATCGCCCAGGCCCGGGAGGCCAACACTCGGGCAGAGGCGGCCGATCAACGTCTGGCCGAGTATGAGACCGCGGTGCAGTCTCAGCTCCACACTCAGGCTGTTGCGGTGATCAACATCAAGACGATGATCCCCCTCATCCTCGAGCAGACGTCCACGTTCTACAGTCGCTGGCGTTCACTCTTCCTCAACACCATAACTAAATATGCCCTGGACTGTCTCGTGCTCACTGACGATGATTTCTCCACGGATCCTCATTGGCATAGCATGGATTGCACAGTCAAGTTGTGGCTTTTCGGCACGGTGTTTCCCGAGCTCATTGAAGCCGTGTCCACTGCCTCCCCGACATCCACGACCATCTGGCTTGGCCTTGAAGAACAGTTCATCGGTAACAAAGAAACCCGTGCCATCATCCTTGATGCCGAGTTTCGGACCCTCGTTCAGGGAAATCTTTCTGTCACTGATTGTTGTCACAAGATGAAGAGTATGGCGGACGCTCTGGGGACTTTGGGTGAGCCGGTCTTGGACCGTACCTTGGTTCTCGATGTTCTTCACGGACTTAATGAGCGATACTCTCACATGGCAGCGTTGATCAAGCGTACCCGCCCGTTTCCATCTTACTCCGACGTCCGTGTGGATTTGCTCATCGAGGAAGTGACTCTTGCCAGCAAGTCATCTACCCTGACGGCGTTCATGGCCTCCTCTTCACCCCGTCCCCCTGTGCCACGCTCCAGTGCCCCTCCTAACACTGGCAGCCAGGGCGGCCATGGTACTGGGGGGCAGGGCGTACAGGGTGGCTCTACGCATGGCGGGGGCTCCAATAAACAGCGCCGACATTGGCGTTCTGGTGCTGGCCAGGCCGGTCCGACGCGCCTGCATGGTCCTTGGCCGCCATACTGGAACCCCCTCACGGGGACCTTTGCTGTCTGGCCTGGCCAGCCTGGTGGGCATCCTCACCCCCCGCTCGCTCCACTGCCTGCTCGTCCTCAGGCACTCGTCACAAGTGCGCCTGGGCAGCAGCAACTCGCCGGCCAGGGCTCACCCATCCCTGCTTCGTACTACGGCGCTCCTTTTGTTGCTCCACAACAACAACACTCCTGGACATGGGACCTGCAGATTTTGGCGAACAACTTCAGCACCATGACGCTCACTCCTCCACCGGCCGACAACTGGTATATGGACTCAGGTGCCTCTTCTCACATGGTCTCCAACTCCGACTCTCTATCCCATGTTCACCCTCATAATTCTTTTACACCAACTGATATTGTCATTGGCAATGGTTCCTTTTTACCGGTTACTACAGTTGGTTCTACTTCTTTTCCTATGGCCAGTCGTTCGTTCCATTTACATAATATTCTTGTCTCCCCGCATATTATTAACAATCTTATATCAATTCGTCGATTCACAACTGAAAATCATTGTTATGTCGAATTTGACCCTTTTGGCCTTTCTGTGAAGGATCTGGCGACGCGGAAAGTGATCGTCAGGTGCAATAGCTCTGGGGAGTTGTACTCTTTTCAGCCGCCAACCCACCCTCAAAAGTTTGCCACCGTCATATCTACCCCAGTGCTTTGGCATCGTCAGCTCGGTCATCCTGGCCACGAGTCTCTATCTCACCTAGCGCCTGTTTTACATTCTGCTTGTAATAAAAGTGAGCTAGAAAACTTGTGTCATGCTTGTCAGTTAGGTCGCCATGTGCGCCTACCTTTTATTCAGTCCAATTCTTGTGCTGCCAAAAATTTTGATTTAATACACTGTGACCCGTGGACATCACCAATTCCTAGTGTCACTGGTTACAAATATTATCTTATAATTCTTGATAACTGTTCACATTACTCATGGACTTTTCCTTTACGTCTTAAGTCTAACACATTTCCTACTCTCTCTAATTTTTTTCTTATGTCGCTACTCAGTTTGGCACCACGATTAAGACCGTT
Organism: Digitaria exilis; assembly: GCA_015342445.1. Classification (NCBI taxonomy): domain Eukaryota; kingdom Viridiplantae; phylum Streptophyta; class Magnoliopsida; order Poales; family Poaceae; genus Digitaria; species Digitaria exilis. Next base: position 869,059 of record JACEFO010002039.1, read on the forward strand.
CAATGTGACAACGGCCGGGAGTTTGACAACTCCACTGCCTGCTCCTTTCTCCTCAATCTTGGCGCCACCAGTCGCATGTCTTGCCCTTATACTTCCCCACAAAATGGTCGCGCTGAACGTATTATACGTTCCACAAACAACATCATGCGTTCCTTAATGTTTCAGGCCTGCATTCCACCATCATACTGGGTTGAAGCCCTTCATGCAGCCACTTACCTCCTAAACCGTCTCCCAACCAAAACACTTAAATTCCAGACCCCGTACTTTGCCTTGTACGGTGCCTCTCCTTCCTATCATGATCTTCGTGTTTTTGGTTGCAAGTGTTATCCTAGCCTATCTGCAACTACTCCACACAAGCTAGCTCCTCGATCTACTCTTCGTGTTTTCTTAGGCTACCCCTCTGACCACAAGCGGTATCGTTGTCTTGATCTAGCTACAAATTGTCTCATTATTTCTCGCCATGTTACCTTTGATGAATCTTCCTTTCCTTTTGCCGAGCTTCCAGCCCCTCTCCATCTAACCTTGATTTTCTCTCAGAGTATGACCATGTATCTAGCACTATTAGTTCACCAGTTGTTGCAGGTCCAAGTTTTGCAGGTCCAGGAGCTGCTGACCTTGCCAGTCCAGATGCTGTCAGCCCTCCCGCTGCCCCCGATCCATCTCGGGTTGTTGCCAGCGGGGTTCTGCACACTCCTACACCAGCGACTGGAGAGGACACCAGTCCAGTGGCCACACACAGCCCAATGGTTGCGCCTGGCCCTGGGCCTTCTGACGCCAATGCTGAGCCTCCTACGCTCGCAGCTGGCGATCCGCCCAGTCCAGTGGCAGTTCCCAGCCCAATGGCTGCACCTGTTGCTGGCCTTCCTGGGGCGGGCTCTTCTACTGCTTGTGCTACTGTTCCACAAGGAGCCGTTCCAGTCATGCCAATTGACAATGATCATGTTATGGTGACTCGGGGTAAGCTTGGTTTTCGCCAACCAAAAAAAGTATGAATCTCTAGGCCACTGTGTTGTCTCCTGTTCCCAATACTTATCGTGGTGCTTTGGATGACCCAAATTGGTGTGATGCTATGCTAGAGGAATTCACTTCTCTACAAGTCAATCACACTTGGGATCTTGTTCCTCCTCCACCCTGTATTAATATTGTTACAGGCAAATGAATTTTTCGCCACAAATTACATCCAGATGGCACCCTCGATCGTTATAAAACTCGTTGGGTTCTTCATGGTTTCACCCAGCGCCCTGGTATTGATTTTGGTGAAACATTCAGTCCTGTTGTTAAGCCAGCCACTATATGCACAGTTCTCTCTTTGGCAGTATCTCAGAACTGGGTTGTCCATCAATTGGATGTCAAGAATGCTTTCCTCCATGGCACTTTGACAGAAACAGTCTATTGTACACAACCGTCTGGGTTTGTTGATTCATCCAAGCCTGAATATGTATGCCGCCTTAATAAATCCCTCTACGGTTTCAAACAGTCACCTCGAGCTTGGTACACTAGATTTGCTTCCTGTTAGATTAATTGTGCCAATGGCCTATTAGAAATAATCAATAAATCCCAAGGCACATGACACATGGAAGTTGAGAAGGCCTTTTCCATTTTGATCATGGCTTCATGACTAGTAATTAACATGTGGTTAGTGACTAGTAAAGGTTGGAGGTTAGTGGCCATTGAATTTTTGTTGTTGTAACACGATTTTTTTAGTATTACAAACAGTGAGAAGATTACAGTTGTCTTTCTTTTGTCTCTTTTCGAAAAAATCCTCCTCTACAGTTACTGTTGACCTGCTATTTATAGGAGCCGACCTCGTATGTTTACAAGACCGTTACTTCCCGCCAGAAATCCTATAACTATCTTAGCTTTCAGATGACCGTTGCTTCCCGCCAATCTCCACCTTAGCCTCGCAACAAGAGACGGATTCGTCTTGACATTTCCTCGTCTTTTGACCAGCCTTGTGCTATTGTCTTCTTCGCCTTGACGTCTTCAGTCCTGCTCGAAACTCTAACCTCTTCGAATTAGATTCGCACTCGTCATCTTCGTCTTGACTTCTTCAGTTTCGCCTGCGACTCTAACCTCTTCGAATTAGTTTCACGCTTGTCTTCATCGTCTGCGAAAATAGAAACTATGATTCCAAGGGGCGTCTCCCCAACAGTAGCCCCGTCCTTGGATTCGAGTTCATTGCTTTTCGACCCTCGAACTCCTGGGACGAAACCCAAAAGGCGTCCCCTTGGAAAAATTTAGCGGTTACTTTTGGCGCCCTTTCACCTCCCAAACGGCGCAGTCTTCGAAACTTACCGTGCCTATAAATAGTAGAGGTTACCCCCCTAAAAATTACCTTCGCTTTCATCTCTGACTTCGTGCTACTGTCTTCGCTTTGCTCTTATTGTTGCTGCCTGTCGAGATTCTTGAAGTGCTTCTTGATCAAAAAGAGGTTAGTTTTGAAAAATCTTTGTCCTCGTTTCTTTTTTTGTTATGTTTTTAATTGTTTTTCGTCATTAGTTTCGGAAATGGCTCATGTCAAGTCTGCTGCGATTCCGACCTCTGATGCGGAGAGAGAGGACAGTCCTCTAGCCTCTAACCCGGGAAGCGAGGATTTGGAGGGTGTCGAGGCCAATGTCAATGAGCTCGTTGGAGAATCAGCTCCCAAAACCCTTCATTTCGGTCGGTCCTCTGTTACCGCTAGCATGATTTCGTCCTATGAACAGAATGGATTCTTTCCTGAAGGTGTTGGTCGTGCTCCTGGATGCGAGACTACTCCTGATCCCCAATTCGGAGAGGCTGTTGTTTTTTCTGAATTCTTTACTGAGGGACTTCGTTTTCCCTGTGATCCAATGCTGCCCCAGATCTTGGATCGTTTCAACGTCAAGCTTCATCAGTTGACACCCAATTCCTTTGTTCAGCTATCGAAGTTTTTCTGGGGTGTTAAAACATTCGGTTGTGAAGTTGACCTCGACACTTTCGGCCGCTTCAATGAGCTTCATCTTCAAAAGAGGTCAGTCTTTTTGGAAGAAGGCGGAGAAGAACATGTTGGACAGTTTGGAGTTGCAACTTTTACTTCGCGTCGACGAAGTGCTGCCCTGAAGATCACGAAAGTTGACTTCACCTACGCTCAACGGAACCGTTGGGATGTAAACTGGCCGAAGTCGTGGTTTTATGTTAAAGTTGGCTTCGCCTCTTCGGATTCCAGCAATATTTGCTATCCTTTTGCTGGCCCCCTTGGCAATATCGAGGTGTCTACTGTTATTGACTTCGATAAAAAATCCGAATCTTATAAGAAGAACAGTCGTTGCTTTATCCATGCTACCCGGCGATTGACAGGCCGTGATGTAGTTGAAGAATTTCTGGCTGCCAAAATCTAGCCTTTGGGAAATGATTGGAAACCCTTCAGACTTGAGGAGAGGCAAATACCTGGCTTCGATTTGCCCACTACCTTTGCTATCTTCGGACTCACGAAGCCTGCAGATGTGACCGATGATGATCTGGTCTCTAACGTCGAATGGGCCGCCAAATCTTTAATTGGCCCTCTTACGGAAAAGGAGAAAAGGGCTATGATTGACCTCTTCGAGAAACCCAGCCGCTTGAATCGACCATGGATGGAGATGGGCGTCAAATACGGGGATAGAATAAAACCCTCCAAGCCTCAGAAACGCATGAAACCTGTTGGTAACATTGGATCTGAGCAAGCTGGAGTAACACGAAGATATAAAAAGACTTCGTCAAAAGTGCTAGTATCTTCAAGTCAAGATGTTCCCCAGATGAAAACAAAACTGCTCGAGGCTCAGAAGAGAAAAACTGTTGGTGTGCATCAGTCTACTTCTGCACCTAACAAGAGACCACGATTAACTCGAAAGGTGGATCTGTCGTTGCTGGACAGTCCTGAAGCCAAATCTGAGGCTGGGAAAGATGAAGAAGCTATTGATGCGGCTTGTGGACTCCTAGGAATTGCTGGTATTGCTGGCGATGACCTCGGCACGGCGGGATTCATGAAGGAGTTGGCAGGCACTTCTGCTGCTTCGGGAGAAGGTTTGTTTGTTCCTTTCATGAAATGCCCTGGTGCTAGAATGAGCCTCGCAGACTCGATATCAAGTGTTGTTTCAAAATCTCCAAGAGAATTCGATCCGAACTTTCTTGAGCTCTTAGAGCATAACTTCGGCTTGTATTCCACAGAACCAGCCGTCGGGGGCGTAAACGTCGAAGAAGGTAAAGCAGCCAATGCCGAACACGAGGTCAGTAATTTTAGTTGTGCTGTATTTGATCACTAAATTTCTTTCATTGTTTTTACTTACTTTGTTTACTATTTTGTTGAACTCGAGGGTAGTGATGAGATGCTAGGTGAGAAAAAATTCTGGCACCACTTCCTGTTTGGTTTCGTCTTTGATCCTTATATTCTGTCTTCGTTTTTATAGATTTTAAAGCATCATTGGAGAGCCTTGACTTTGAAGAACTATCTCGCTTGAGCGTTTCCACAGCGCACAAGGTTCGTGCTTGCTTCTATTACTTTATCCTCGTCTTTTCCTTTCTTTATATTTATCTTACGTTTTTGTTTTCGATTTGCTTCCATAGGTTAAGCTGATCAACGCAGTTTGTGCCTCGAAGTCTAAGGCTGCAGCTGATCGGCTTCGTTTCTTGGAGGGGGAGAATGAGAGGCTTCGGGAAGTTAACGATAAACTTTGCAAAGATTTGACTAAGATCAACGACACTTGGGACACCACCGATAGACAATATAAAGCCTTGCAAAAAGACTTTGACAAGAACCTGGTTGTGATCGACAATCTTCGTGAAGCCGTGGTTCGCGAGTCTGATGCTGCGAAAGAGGCTAAAACCCAAGTGACTTCCCTCGAACTTAAGTTAAAGGAATCTGAAGAATCTCTAGCTTCTTCCAAGATTCTTGATGTTGAGATGATAACCCGAATTTTTTATTCGTATTCTAACTCGCTCAAGCAGTTCGGAGCCACTCCTTATGCTCTTCCAGCGGACTTGAACATTGATAGTTTCTTATCTTGGATTGAAGAGGAATTTGCTGGCCTCGGGGATGTATTTTCGATTGCTGGCGACAACTTCACTCTTACCTGTACCAATGGCCTCGGTAGATTTCTCGAAAAAGAGAATAAGAAACTACTTCTTCGGGTTGCCGGTCCCGGATTTCGCTTTTCTGACTTCGGAGATTTGTCCTCGTCCAGCTCTAAAGAAGTCGAGACTATGAAGCGTCGCTTTTTGCGAGACTTCTGGAATATCTACGGGCGAGATATGGCTAAGGACTCCTCTTCGAAGGTAAAAGCAAATTTTCCTGTGTAACTTAGCTTTTTTCAGTTTCAAAAAGGCTAATTCTTTTTTTTTGTTCCTTTACTAGGAAGAAAACGAAGACGTGGAGGCTGAAATAGAAAAAGAAGAAAAGAGCGAAGAAGAAGAAAACGATGCCCCTGATTCGCCTTCTGAAAATGATGGAGCGAATTCTTCCCAAGAGGAGGGGGAAATGTAGTTGCTTGTAGAGATTAATTTATGTAAAAAACTTATTCCAAGTGGTGTTTGTGGATTCGAGAGCGACTTGAACGCTGAAATTGCTCAATATTTTGTTAATATTAGCCTCGTAATTATCTTCGATCTTTATTTCGTCTCGAAGTGCATGCGTTGGACTCGTAGAGATTCTTTTCCCTTGAAATTGTTTGTACATTGTTTTCTTTCTATAAGATCATGACCTTTAGTTTCGTTTTCGCTATGGAAAACGCTTAAATATTCTTTGGCTTCTAATTCCCTTGTTAACTCGAGAAAGCCTTGAAGCGGATGCGCTCTTCTCCATGATTCCACTACTTGAGAAGACGTTGTTGTACGAAGTATCTATGGGCCCCGTGCTATTGATGGTCCTTATCCTGGACAGATCATGCCGTCGAGCGTTCCTGTGACTCCTGCTGCCTCTCATTTCTAGGGAAAGTTTTCTTTTTCACTTGCTTTGCTTTTCCTCTTGCCGAGGCTTGACTCCCCCTTCTCTTTTATAGTGGTCTTTCGACCCTTGGGGAGATTATGATTTCACCTAACTTCGCGTCCTTTTGAAAGTACAAGTTAGGTGATTCATTTTAATGTGTTTGTTGCTTGGTAAAAACTTGTTTTTGAATAAATGCAAATGGGGGCTTCTCTTTTTTGCCTTTGAAAAAGGCGTCCCCTCCCTCGATAGCCCCTTTGCGTTTATTCATCGCTTCTTATTTCGAGCAACGGATCTGAAAGATTACGTTCTCTTGTTTTACTTTCGAAATAGGGCAACTCTGTTGCTTTTTTCGTTCCCCTTATTTGATCTAGACTGCAGGTTTTCTTGCTTGAGGTTTTTGCGAGGTTGTGTTTCTAACCTCTACCTTAGGCAATTTTGTTCGAGATCTTTTGGCGAGGTTATATTTCTGACCTCGGCCTTGGGCTATTTTGCTCAAGGCCTCTTTTTGCGAGGTTATATTTCCAACCTCGGCCTCGGGCTATTTTGCTCGAGGTCTCTTTTTGCGAGGTTATATTTTGACCTCGGCCACGAGCTATTTTGCTCGAGGTCTTCTTTTTGTGAGGTTATATTTCGACCTCGGCCTCGAGCTATTTTGCTCGAGGTCTTCTTTTTGCGAGGTTATATTTTGACCTCGGCCTCGAGCTATTTTGCTCGAGGTCTTCTTTTTGCGAGGTTATATTTCGACCTCGGCCTCGAGCTATTTTGCTCGAGGTCTTCTTTTTGCGAGGTTATATTTCGACCTCAGCCTCGAGCTATTTTGCTCGAGGTTATATTTCGACCTCGGCCTCGAGCTATTTTGCTCGAGGTCTTCTTTTTGCGAGGTTATATTTCGACCTCGATGTGTTTTTTGCTCAAGTGCTTTTAGGGGAATCTCCTTTGTTGATTTTTTGGAGAAATTTACATAGGTTCGCCTCATTAAAAACCTCACCTCCAGTTTCCTGGAGCCCCTTTTGTGAGGAAAAGAGTACGACCTTTTGTGATGAAAGAAAAAGAGAATAGAGGTGCTTCGTATTTGTGCTTATAGCTCCGCACATTTACGAAGTTGACCTTTACAAAAAGAACTAAAACTTGGAGGAAACTGTACAGCTTTGCTTGTTCCGATTCTAGTTATAGTATTTGCGAAGTTGCTCTACGTTCCATGAGTGAGGTAATTCTTCTCCGTTTTCGGTGGACAGATGATAAGACCCTGGCCTCGAGCTTTTGATGACAATGTATGGTTCTTCCCATTTTTCCTCGAATTTGGATAAGTTTTCTACATTATGCTTCCTTTTGATTACCAGGTCCCCAACTCTGATCTCTCTTATCTTCGCCTTTGGGTCGCGCCACTTTCGTGTTTGCCTTTGGTATGACTCGAGGTTATGTGAGGCAACGAGCCGATCGACTTCGATTAAGTCTTTTTCCACCATTTCTTTTTCACCGTCCTCACTACTAAATGTTACCCTTAGAGTTTTGGCCTTGATTTCTTCTGGGACCACCGCTTCGGTTCCGTATAGCAGTCTGAATGGGGTGAACTTGGTAGCTCTGGATTCTGTAGTGTTGTGTGACCATACTGCGATTGGTAAATCGTCAATCCATTTTCCCTTTTTGTGGTCGAAGAGCATCTTCCTTATAGTCGAAAAAATGATGCCGTTGGCTCTTTCGACTGCACCGTTTGACTGCGGATGATATACGGATGCGTACTTTACTTTGGTTCCCATTGTTGTGCAAAAATCTCTGAATGACTCGCTGTCGAATTGCTTTCCGTTGTCTACTGTTATTTCTTTTGGTACCCCGAATCTGCAGATGATGTTATGCCAGAAGAACTTTTGTACTGTGTGCGAAGTTATCGATGCTAGGGCTTTTGCTTCGATCCACTTTGTGAAATATTCCACGGCAACTACTGTGAATCTGCAGTTTCCTTGAGCTGTTGGGAGAGGCCCTACCAAGTCTATTCCCCATCTTTGCAATGGCCATGAAGGTGTAATCAGCTGCAATAATGAACATGGAATCTTCTGGTTGCTTGCGTTCTTTTGGCATGCTTCGCATTTCTTTGCTACTTCGTCTGCATCTTTTATCATTGTCGGCCAGAACATTGCCTGCCTGACTGCTTTTGCTGCGAGGGCTCTTGGACCAATGTGTGTTCCGCATATCCCTTTGTGTATGCTTCTTAGTATTTCCGTTCCTTGTTCTTTTGCAATGCATTTTAGCCATGGTGCTGATAACCCCTTCTTGTATAGCTCACCTTGTATTATCTGATATCCTTTTGCTCTTGCTGGTATTCTTTTGGCCTCGCTTGCGGAACAGGGTGTGAAGTTGTCTTGTAGGTATGCCATGATTGGTGCTCTCCAATCTTCCCAGCGGTTGTGCGCAAGATACTGCTTTCTGATTGAGGGGATGGTCATGACCTCGTAAATTACGTCTTCGGGTAGCTCTTCCTTCTTTGCTGCTTTTTTGGCTAAATCATCAGCTTCGTTGTTGTCGTTTCTGTGTATGTGCTCTACAGTGAATCCTTTGAAGTGTTTCTCCATTTCCCTGACCTCTTCGAGGTAATTGATTAGCTCTGGTTTTCTAGCTTCGCTGTCCTTTTCAATATGATCCCTTGCTATTTTCGAGTCTGTCTTCACAATGAAGCTTTGTTTTCCTAGCGATTTCAATTTTCGTAGCCCAAGTAGGAGTGCTTCATATTCTGCTACATTATTTGTGATTTGAATCTCTTGGTTGTTGAACTCCAATCGTGATGCGAATCTGGTTTTGATTCCACCTGGTGAAACTTGTATTGCAGAGATTGCTGCTCCTTTGCTACAATATGCTCCATCACAGTAGACTGTCCATTGTTTTTCGTCTTCGCCTGGAGTTTCGTGTTTTGGAGAAGTCCAATCTGCTACGAAGTCCGCTAATACTTGAGACTTGATTGCATTTCGTCTCATGAATTCGATGTTGAATCCGGAAAGTTCTGCGGACCATTTGCTGATCCTATTCGAAGCTTCTTTGTTTGCGAATAGCTCGGCTAGAGGTTTGTCGGTGACGACTGTCACTTTGTGAGCTTCAAAATAGTGCCTAAGCTTTCTTGATGCCATAAGTAACGCGTATGCAATTTTTTCGAGCTCAGAGTATGACTTCTTGGCTCCAGATAATGCTTCGGAAACAAAGTATGCTGGCAACTGCTTCAAAATGCCTTCAATTTTGATTTCTTGTACTATTGTAGCGCTTACTGCTGACTCTGATACTGCGAGGTAGAGGAGAAGGTCTTTTCCTTGAGCTGGTGGTGATAATTTGATTATTGCCGCAAGGTATTGCTTTAATTCTTTGAATGCTTTCGATTGTTCTTCGCCCCAGTTGAATTTCTGTGCATGTCTGAGAGTTTTGAAGAAAGGGAGGCTTCGCTCGGCCGCTCTTGGTACGAATCTGTTTAGAGCTGCGATCCTGCCTGTCAATTGTTGCACTTCCTTAACCGTCTTTGGCTCCTCCATTGATGCCAAGGCCTGTACCTTGTCTGGGTTGGCCTCGATTCCCTTTGAAGTTACAAGGCATCCCAAGATTTTTCCTTTGGTTACTACAAAGACGCATTTTTCTGGATTTAAGCTCAAGCTTGACATTCTTAGGTTGTTGAAAGTTTCTTCGAGATCTTTGATGTGATCCGCTCTTTTGATACTCTTTACAACGAGGTCATCCACATAAGCTAGCATGTTTCTATCAATTTGTGAGTTGAAGACTTTTTTGGTCATTCTTGAGAAAGTTGATCCTGCATTTCTCAGCCCCTCCGGCATTCTGACGAAGCAAAAAGTTCCGAAAGGTGTTATGAAGCTCGTCTTCTCCTCATCCTCTTGTTTCATCCAAACTTGGTGATACCCTGAAAAGCAATCTAGTAGAGATAGAATCTCGCTGTTGGCTGCGTCGTCGACGACGCTATCGATTCTTGGTAAAGGGAAATCGTCTTTTGGGCAATGCTTGTTTAGGGTTGTGAAGTCGATGCACATCCTCCACTTTCCGTTTTTCTTTTTCACCGGGACAGTGTTTGCCAACCATTCTGGGTATTGTACTTCTCTAATGACTTTTGCTTTCAGTAGCCTTTCAACTTCGGATTTTATTCCCTCTATCTTCTCATCCGACATTTTTCTCAATTTTTGCTTCCTTGGCTTTGTCTTCGGGTTTATGTTGAGGCTATGCTCGATTAGAGTTCTACTAACACCCTTTAGATCTGCAGCTGTCCATGCAAAGACATCTTTATTTTTTCTTAGGAAAGCTATCAAATCTTCCTCTTCTTGAGGGGGAAGGTCTGCTCCAATCGTGACCTCTCTACCCTCGGTTCCTGGATCGAGAGAGACTCGCTTGGTGTCTTGTGCTTGAATGGCTTCTTTTGCTTTTTCCTATTTGGATTGCGGTGGCTTCTTTTTGGTCGATTCTGTTTGAACTTCATCATTTGTTTGTTTCGTTTCTGCCTGCAAGAGGTTGACGTTTTTCTCGCCTGGGGTGATTCCTTGTTCGATGTCCCTTGTGACTTGCTGGTTTCCGAATACTGTGGTTACTCCATTTGATGCTGGAAGTTTCATGCAGAGATACGCCTGTCGTACAATGGCTTCGAATGTGTTGAGGAAGCCTCTTCCGAAGATCGCATTGTAAGGGTAATACATGTCGACTATGTCAAAAGTGATTCGTTCCGTTCTGGGATTGCTCAAGTCCCCCAAGGTTACCGGTAGTTCGATTTTTCCTAAGGCTCGGATTCTTTTTCCTCCGAAACCAATGAGTGGAGTTTCTGATGGTTGTAACAAGCTTCTGCTGATGTTCATTTGATCGAAGGCTCTTGCGAAGATAATATCAGCTGAACTGCCATCGTCTATCAGTATCTTTGTTAGCTCCCAGCCTGCCACATTTGTTTCGATGACCATGGCATCAGTGTGAGGATAACATTGGAGCTTGAGATCCTGCTCAGTAAAGGTTATTGGGATATGCGACCAATGGGTTTTTACTACTGGGCCGTCGGGTAGTATTGCGTGCACTCTTCTGAAGTAGTCTTTTCTTTGTCTTTTGCTTTCGAAGTCAACTGAAGATCCTCCTGCTATAGGCAGAATCATTCCGCGGGAGGGGATAGGACCCTTGGCAGGTGTTGTATTCGATGTTGAAGCTGTTTGCATCATAGTTTCGTCTTTTCTTGCTGCGGTGGATTGGATTGAGCTGTGCGCTTGTTGATTTGGCTCGGACTGGGTTTGATGCCATGCCAGTCGAGGCTGGTGGCCTGTTGAATAGGATTCTGAATTCGTCGGGAGTTGCAGCTGCGGATTCGGCGTGTTATGGGAGGTGCACTGCCAGGAATTTGTTTGAACTGTGCGACTTTGATTGTTATTTTGGTTCATTTCTTGCTTCACCCTGATGGTTATGGGACATCTCCCTGTACTGTGATCTGGGTTTTCGCCATGGAATTGGCAGAACCAAGATCGAGACTGGCTTTCTTGTTGGCCTCGTCCTCTTCCACGGCCTCTGCCTCGTCCACCTCTTCCTCATGTGGATGAGGAGTTGAAATCTTGCTTCATTGCATTTGATTCGTTATTATGTTGGCCGCTCTCGTTTTCTATGTGAAAAACTTGAGTTGGTCGATTATAGTTTTGCTTTTCGTATGTGGGCTGCTTGTAGTTTCCATTTGCTTTTCTGAGCATGGCTCTTTCGTTGATTCTTCTCCTGTGATCATCGTCTGATCTGCAGAACTTCTCCATCTCGTGGAACAGTTCATGGAGGTTTCTTGGTTTGTTTTTGACAAACTCTGACGCGCATGGCCCTGGTCCCAACCCGTGGATGCATGCATCGATTGCTATTGAGTCTGGGATATCATCTGTTTGAGCCTTCAATTGGATGAATCGTTTGAAGTACTGAGCTAACGGCTCCTTTTCCTCTTGTCTACATGCGAAGAGATCTCCCGAAGTTAACAGTTGCTTGTTAAATCCTTGGAAGTTCTGAAGTACTTTTGCCTTGAGTTGTTCCCAGCTGAATATTGATCCTGGGCTTAGTCTTGTGAACCATGTGAGAGCCGGTCCTTCACAGGCTATGATGAATGACTTTGCGAGAACTAGTTCGTTTCCTCCTGCGGAAGCCACAGCAACTTCGTAGCTCATCAAGAACTGCCTTGGGTCACAAATGCCATTGTATTTGGGCAAAATGATGGACTTGTACGAGGTTGGCCATGGTGCATTTTGAAGGCCTGGAGATAACGGTGAATTCGAGTCATAGCTTCTGAAACCCGCGTTGTAATTTGTTGTTTCGGTGTGGTATTCTCTCTCGGGCTCTTGAATGGTTTCTTTGCTTGCATTGAGCTCGTTTTGGAGTCTCCTGAGCTCATTCTTAGCCTCTGCAATTTTTCGCTCTTTCTCGGTTTCTTTTCGTTGGTTCTCTGCTTCCCTTAATAGATCTTCTTTTTCTTGCTTGAGCCTCTTGATTTCTTGTAGCAGTTGTTCGAGGCTAACTTCTTCTTGATTTTGGGTATCATTGGTGATGGCTGGCTCCACTGAAACTTGTGGTTCGTTGTTTTCTCTTTCGTTTTCGTGAGGTTTTGAGGTCCGTGGATCATCAGACCGTTTTTTTTTCTTTGGTGGCATCGTGAGCTTTGATTTCGATCCTAACACGCGGACGGCGCCAACTGTTGTAACACGATTTTTTTAGTATTACAAACAGTGAGAAGATTACAGTTGTCTTTCTTTTGTCTCTTTTCGAAAAAATCCTCCTCTACAGTTACTGTTGACCTGCTATTTATAGGGGCCGACCTCGTATGTTTACAAGACCGTTACTTCCCGCCAGAAATCCTATAACTATCTTAGCTTTCAGATGACCGTTGCTTCCCGCCAATCTCCACCTTAGCCTCGCAACAAGAGACGGATTCGTCTTGACAATTCCTCGTCTTTTGACCAGCCTTGTGCTATTGTCTTCTTCGCCTTGACTTCTTCAGTCCTGCTCGAAACTCTAACCTCTTCGAATTAGATTCGCGCTCGTCATCTTCGTCTTGACTTCTTCAGTCTCGCCTGCGACTCTAACCTCTTCGAATTAGTTTCACGCTTGTCTTCATCGTCTGCGAAAATAGAAAATATGATTCCAAGTGGCGTCTCCCCAACAGTTGTCATCAAACATAGTAACATACATCTCAATGGATGGGAATTACTACCTTGATGGCATTGAGTTGGGCAGCCAAAGGACCATCTTTGATGGCATTTTCATGGCAATAACATGGCAGCCAAATGCCTCTCTTATGGTGGTCTTTGATGGCATTGAGTTGGGTAACCAAAGGTTTTTCATAGTGATCTTTCATGGCATTAACGATGGCAACCAAAGGTCACATATGGTACCTATAAGGGAGGCCTCCCTCCATTGTCTTCCATGAACAACACACGAAGGTTCCATTGCTGCGTTGTGCTTTTGTTCTTCTCCGTTCCGGCATTCTGCGTGCACGTAATTCGCCGGAAGAGCAGGCCTCCGAAGCTACGCCCTCATCGAGACTCTGCACCCGAGGAGTAGAGGAGCGATCAAGTTTTTGGGGAGCGCATCCGCGTGACTACTCGCTGTGTTTGTCTACTTCCTGGAGGCGCATCGGCACTGTGATCATCTGCACTGCATCGACTCTTGATCGAATACATCAAATAGGCTTGACTAGCAATGTCAAGTAACGGAGCATCTGGTTCCCTCGGAACTGGCCCCGCCTCTGGGTACTTTCTTATGAATCTTCTATGTTCTTTCCTTATGTCCTATATGTCTTGTGGAATAAGCACAGTGAATTATGCATATGTTTATGCTATTCTTTATGTTATGATTTATGTTTTAATTTGGATTAAAATAAACCGTAAAATGCCCCTAATTCCAACAATCCAAAAACTTGATAGGGCTTTTTCGGTTGCTGGATTTGCTGCGCAATTGAAACCGAATGTATTTGATGGAACAAATTACAAGAGATGGGTTGGTAGGCTTGAATTATGGATCACGGCTATGAGTGTGTGTTACATCACTCAGGGTCCTCCTCTTGGATCACGCATCTCGATGAGGAGAGAGCGTTTCAGGCTGCTGATAGTCTGTTCAGAGGAGCCGTCATCAGTGTTCTTGGAGAGAACATTGTTGATACATACTTGCGGCTTTCCTCTGGAAAAGAGGTGTGGGACACACTTGAGGCGAATTTTGGTGTCACCGATGCGATCGGCGAGTTGTACCTTATGGAAAAGTTTTATGACTACAAAATGGTTGATGACCGTTCTGTAGTGGAACAAGCCCATGAGATACAAACGCTCGCTAAGGAACTTGATGTCCTCAATTGTTCATTGCCCGACAAATTTGTGGCTGGCGGTATCATCGCCAAGTTACCTCCTTCGTGGAGAAACTTTGCTACTTCTCTAAAGCATAAGAGGCAAGAGTTCACAGTGATGAACCTTATTGGTACTCTTGATGTTGAAGAGAAGGCGAGAGCGAAGGACACAAGTAGTCGTGGCAATGAAGGAAGTTCTAGCGCCCATGTGGTGGAGAGAAAGAAATTCCACTTCAACAAGAACAAGGGGAAAATGAAGATTGAGTATAAGCCAAAGCCTAACCAAAATACCAATTTTAAGAAGAAGAAGAACAACGGGAAATGCTTTGTGTGCGGTAGTCCTGAGCACTTTGCTAAGGACTGCAAGGACCGCAAGGATAAGCAGCAGCACGGGCAGAAGAAGTCTGTCAATGTTGTTATTGACGATGCTGAGAAGGGATCAGGGTATGGTAATCATGCTACTGTTCTTTCAGTTTGTCATTCACCAAATTGGTGGGTTGACACCGGAGCCAATATACATGTGTGTGCTAATATTTCTCTATTTACTTCTTACCAGGTCACAGGGACTGGATCCGTGTTGATGGGGAATGGTTCAAATGCGGCTGTTCGTGGTGTTGGTTCGGTCGATCTGAAGTTTACTTCAGGAAAGATCGTGCGACTGAGAAATGTGCAGCATGTCCGCTCAATAAATAAAAATCTTGTTAGCGGATCCCTTCTTTGTAAGGATGGTTTTAAATTGGTATTTGAGTCGAACAAATGTGTGCCGTCTAAATTTGGTTCCTTTGTTGGTAAAGGATACGATTGTGATGGCTTGTTTCGCCTATCATTCTCAGACTCTTGTAATAAAGTTGTGAACCATGTGTGTAACGATGATGAGTCTAATATTTGGCATTCACGACTTTGTCATGTTAATTTCGGTTGTATGTTGCGGCTAGCGAATTTGAGTTTAATTCCGAAATTCACTTTGGTTAAAAATTCTAAGTGCCAAGTGTGTGTGCAATCTAAGCAACCCCGCAAGCCTCACAAGGCTGCCGAGGCGAGGAATTTGGCACCACTAGAATTAGTTCATTCTGATTTGTGTGAAATGAATGGTGTGTTAACTAAAGGAGGAAAAAGATATTTCATAACGTTGATAGATGATTCTACTAGATATTGCTATGTGTATTTGCTTTCAACGAAAGATGAAGCGTTTAATTATTTCAAGATCTATAAGGCCGAAGTTGAGAACCAACTTGAGAGGAAGATAAAATGAGTTCAATTTGTTTTGTGAGGAGCATGGTATTATTCATGAGAGAACACCACCTTATTCCCCTGAGTCAAATGGAGTGGCTGAAAGAAAGAACCGTACTCTAACAGAGATGGTTAACGCCATGTTAGATACATCGGGGCTTTCCTGGGAATGGTGGGGTGAAGCCATGTTGACCGCGTGTCATACTCTTAATAGAGTTCCTATGAAAAACAAAGAGAAGATACCATTCGAGGAATGGGAAGATAAAAGATTAACACTCTCATACTTGCGTACTTGGGGATGCTTGGCAAAGGTAAATGTACCAATTGCTAAGAAACGCAAGCTTGGACCGAAAACGGTTGATTGTATCTTTCTAGGCTATGCTATCCATAGTGTTGGATATAGATTCTTGATAATTAAATCTGGAGTACCTGACATGAACGTTGGTACAATCATGGAATCCAGAGATGTGACTTTCTTTGAAAGTATTTTTCCTATGAAAGAGACATCTAGCAGTTCTAGACATGAATTTGTTGAAATCCCTAAAAATAATGATGGGGTAGTACACTTTGAAAAACCACTTGAGAAGAATCTTGAGAAGGATGACAATGAGGTGACTCGAAAGAGCAAGAGACAAAGGACTGCAAAGTCCTTTGGTGATGACTTCATTGTATACCTTGTAGATGATACTCCAAGTACCATTGCAGAGGCTTATGGATCTCTAGATGCTGACTATTGGAAGGAAGCAATTAAAAGTAAGATGGATTCTATAATGTCGAATGGGACTTGTGAGGTTGTTGATCGTCCATATGGGTGCAAACCTGTAGGATGCAAGTGGATATTCAAGAAAAAGCTTAGGCCTGATGGTACTATTGAAAAGTACAAGGCAAGGCTTTTGGCCAAGGGTTATACCTAGAAAGAAGGTGAAAATTTCTTTGACACTTACTCACCAGTTGCTAGACTGACAACCATTCGAGTACTATTATCGTTGGCTGCCTCACACGGTCTTCTCGTTCATCAAATGGACGTTAAGACGGCTTTCCTTAATGGAGAGTTGGATGAGGAAATCTACATGGACCAACCTGATGGATATGTGGTACCAGGTCAGGAAGGAAAGGTGTGTAAATTGTTAAAATCTTTGTATGGCCTCAAACAAGCGCCTAAGCAATGGCATGAGAAGTTTGATAGCACTCTCACTAATGCTGGCTTTGTTGTGAATGAAGCTGACAAGTGCGTGTACTACCGCTTTGGTGGTGGTCAAGGGGTGATCATGTGCTTATATGTTGACGACATATTGATATTTGGAACAAACCTCAATGTGGTTGAGGAAGTCAAGAGTTTTCTGTCCCAAAACTTTGAGATGAAAGATATGGGCGAGGCTGATGTGATTTTGAACATCAAGCTACTAAGAGAAGGCAATTATGGGGTTACATTACTACAGTCTCACTATGTGGAAAAGATATTGCATCGCTTTGGGTATAGTGATTGCAAGTCTGCTCCCACGCCTTATGACTCTAGTGTGATATTGCGGAAAAACCGAAGGATCGCAAGAGATCAATTGAAATATTCTCAAATAGTTGGCTCGTTGATGTATTTAGCTAGTGCGACGAGGCCCGACATCTCATTTGCTATGAGCAAGTTGAGTAGATTTGTCTCCAATCCAGGAGATGAACATTGGCATGCTCTTGAGAGAGTATTGCGCTATCTAATAGGCACTATGAGCTATGGAATTCACTATGCTGGGTACCCAAAAGTACTTGAGGGCTATAGTGACTCAAACTGGATATCTGACGCAGATGAGTTAAAAGCCACAAGTGGATATGTGTTTACACTTGGAGGTGGCGTTGTTTTCTGGAAGTCTTGCAAGCAGACCATCTTAACAAGGTCAACTATGGAAGCAGAACTCACTGCATTGGATACCGCCACAGTTGAGGCCGAGTGGCTTCGTGAACTTTTGATGGATTTGCCAGTGGTTGAGAAACCAATACCGGCTATTCCAATGAATTGTGATAATCAAACTGTGATTGTCAAGATGAACAGTTCACGAGACAACATGAAGTCATCAAGGCATGTGAAACGGCGGTTGAAGTCTGTCAGGAAACTGAGAAACTCCGGAGCGATAGCATTGGACTATGTCCATACTACTAAAAACCTGGCAGATCCTTTTACTAAAGGTCTTTCACGGAATGTGATCGACAAGGCATCTAGGGAGATGGGATTGAGACCCACTTGAGAGTTATGTTGTAGTGGTAACCTATCCTTTTTGATCAGAGATCCTGTGAAGAAGGATGGCGAAACAAGCTATTTACTAACTGAGAAGGAGAGTACTTTTATTCCTATAAACCCACTCCATTGGAGATGCATTCTCTCCTTTTCTGCATGGCAGGTTGGTTAAAGACCTTAATGTGATCCGAGTGGCTTACTGAAGCAGAGATGTTATCCTGCAGAAACATCTTTTAAGGAGCACACCTATACGAGTTGACTGCTAGTCACAGTCTATGAGATTGGGTAATCTCTAGAGGCTCATGAAAGGCACAGGAGTATGACTTATATGCTCCTACAAGAGGGGAAGCAATTTGCAGTCTGGTATCGGTAACGGTCGAAAGTAAAACTTGTTCACACAAGACTGACAATTCAAGGCATAGTCCATTGTTCAGTTGTGGCCAAGCGTAGCTTATGCTCTAGATGGATGTTCAACTTTAACCAGGTCTCCATCGACTCACCGGTATATTAAACAGTGGTGGAAATAAAATATGCCTTGGAATTTGGTGGGGATTGTTAGATTAATTGTGCCAATGGCCTATTAGAAATAATCAATAAATCCCAAGGCACATGACACATGGAAGTTGAGAAGGCCTTTGCCATTTCGATCATGGCTTCATGACTAGTAATTAACATGTGGTTAGTAACTAGTAAAGGTTAGAGGTTAGTGGCCATTGAATTGTTGTCATCAAACATAGTAACATACATCTCAATGGATGGGAATTACTACCTTGATGGCATTGAGTTGGGCAGCCAAAGGACCATCTTTGATGGCATTTTCATGGCATTGACATGGGCAGTCAAAGGACCATCTTTGATGGCATTTTCATGGCAATAACATGGCAGCCAAATGCCTCTCTTATGGTGGTCTTTAATGGCATTGAGTTGGGTAACCAAAAGTTTTCATAGTGCTCTTTCATGGCATTAACCATGGCAACCAAAGGTCACATGTGGTACCTATAAGGGAGGCCTCCCTCCATTGTCTTCCATGAACAACACACAAAAGTTCCATTGCTGCGTTGTGCTTTTGTTCTTCTCCGTTCCGGCATTCTGCGTGCACGGAATTCGCCGGAAGAGCAGGCCTCCGAAGCTACGCCCTCATCGAGACTCTGCACCCGAGGAGTAGAGGAGCGATCAAGTTTTTGGGGAGCGCATCCGCGTGACTGCTCGCTGCGTTTGTCTACTTCCAGGAGGCGCATCGGCACTGCGATCATCTGCACTGCATCGACTCTTGATCGAATACATCAAACAGGCTTGACTAGCAATGTCAAGTAACGGCGCATCCGGTTCCCTCGGAACTGGCCCCGTCTCTGGGTACTTTCTTATGAATCTTCTATGTTCTTTCCTTATGTCCTATATGTCTTGTGGAATAAGCATAATGTATTATGCATATGTTTATGCTATTCTTTATGTTATTATTTATGTTTTAATTCAGATTAAAATAAACCATAATGCCCCTAATTCCAACACTTCCTTCATTCGCTCTGTTGGATTTGTGGAGGCAAAGTCATATACTTCTCCTTTTTGTTTTGCGGCAAAGCTCCGATATGACATACTTACTTCTTTATGTCGATGATATTATATTGACTGCGTCGTCTGTTGCTCTTCTTCACAGCATTGTGAGTTCTCTTAAAGCAGAATTCTCTATGAAGGACCTTGGGCATTTGCATCATTTCCTTGGCATGACTGTCTCTCGAAGCTCCAGTGGCATGTTCCTCTCCCAGCGCCACTACATACTTGAGCTTTTGGATCGTGCTGGCATGCGTAATTGCAAACCTTGCTCCACTCTGATTGATACTAATGCCAAGCTCTCTCTTGATGGCCCACATGTCGATGATGCTAGTGACTATCGGGCTCTTGCCGGCGGTTTACAGTGGCTCACTTTTACTCGACCAGACATCTCCAGTGCAGTAGATTTGTCTATATATGCATGATCGCCGTGAGCCCCATCTTGCCTTGATTAAGCATGTTCTCCGCTACATCAAGGGAACTCTTGACTATGGTCTCAAGATACTTCGGTCTTCTCTTTGTGACCTTGTTGCATACTCTGATGCTGACTGGGCGGGTTGTCCCGATACTCGACGTTCAACCTCAGGTTACTTTGTATTTTTTGGTGCCAATTTGGTTTCCTGGTCTTCGAAACGCCAGCAAACAGTTTCTCGCTCCAGTGCTGAGGCCGAATATAGAGCTATTGCTAATGCTGTTGCAGAAATTTCTTCGCTCCGACAACTCCTACAGGAACTCCATTTTTGTCCCCAATGTTCCTCCGTGGTTTTCTGTGATAACGTTAGCGCTGTTTATCTCTCAACAAATCCGGTACAACACCAGCGTACCAAACATGTTGAGATTGATTTACATTTTGTCCGCGACAAGATTGCAACAGGGGATATTCGAGTTCTTCATGTTCCATCCACTTCACAATACGCGGATGTGTTTACAAAAATCCTTCCTACATCTATTTTTACTGAATTTCGGTCCAGTTTGAATGTCTCCACTCCTAGCCGTGTTGGCGTTCCAACTGAGGGGGGTGTTAGCATACCAAGAGTTATTATTGGTGTACCAAGAGTTGTAGTCTCTTTGTATTTTCAGTTCCATACCTCTCCATATCCCCATGTAGCTTCTATATATACTCTTCTGAGATAATGGAAAGATGAGTTGACTTAATCCTCCAATATAAAGTGTTTCTGAAATTTGTGGACCAAATTGTCTCTCTCCCTCTCCCCTGACACAAGGCACAGGAGCACGAGGATGCATCCCAAGCAGGCGGCACACTGAGGACGCAAACTAGTTGCTGCCATCTGGTGGGAGTTTCGCAATCCATCGGCTAGCCTCCAATCAACCAAAGGAGGGGAATCAGCTGGCTGGATTGCCGCCTCATGCCCGGCGTCCAAAGTTTCTGCAGCTTCTCTAGTTAGACAGCCATGTTCAGCCAGAAACACATCAGTATCCACCTCCTGCATGTTCAGCGCTGTCGGGAGTCGGGACATCAAACCTCATCAGCGTCGACGAGTCCACAAATGGAAACGTGTCCACTGGCTGCGCTAGAGAAGGCATTGGGCTTCAATCCGCCTGATGGGCTACGGCCTGGCCCAGCCAGAGAGCCTTCCAGAACTTCTCCCCCCCCACCAACCCCCCTACCCCCCAAGTTAACCAACGAAGATAGAGTGGAGTCCATGACTTAGAATCACGAAGGATGATTTCAAATGGGTTCTAGTGGCATCGCTGGAGTCGTGGACAGCGGCAACGGCCCGGTCGGTGGCATCGTGGACGGCGGCGTCGCACACGACTGTGGAAGCATCTCACATGGCAGCATCGAGGGAGGGTGATAACAATGGATGGCAGACCTCTCTACGTCGGCAATGGCACGGGCGTCATGGTTGTTGGACAGCGGCGACGCACGACGGTGGCCACATCCTGGTAGCACGTCGCAAGGATCATGGAGGTGATGCGGTGGCGATGTGCCGACGTCGTGGAAGGCAGGTAGAGGCGACACCCGATGTGAGGATCTTGGAGGTCATGGCGGCAACGTGTCCGAGATTACAAGGATCGGTGGATGGAAAGTAAAGGAAAACAATGAGGAAGCAAGGCGGATCGACACAGGGAGGGGGGCGACGTGGGTGTATCGAAGCGTTTCACGATACGGGTGACGTGATGGTGTCGTCTGACGATGACTTGCTCTTACGGGCTTTTTAGTTGTAATAAAGAAAATATTCCACCTAACCATTAGGTCGCAGGCCAAGGAGGTAAGCAATTCCTTGAGCCCCAACCGTATCCCACATTTGCATCTTGTCCCTTATATACAAGGCAACATATCTGGTGTAAACCGATTTCTCCATACAAACATCATGTAGTATAGATTGAAGTTTTCATTGTTTGTACAAAGATGTTGATTTCCACCAAATACCTTTAGCTAGGATGTAGTCCATCATAGACACGCTAGGATGTAGTCCATCATAGACACATCGAATATTTCAACTTTCGACAATGTACATTTCAAATTGCTGCTTATTAGTGATGAGTGAACAGCTGATACTACTGCGCCGGTGCGCCCATGTCCACTTAGACGACATGTCGTTCGTCACAGAGAATGGCTCAACCGGGAAGCTTGAGCCTGCAGCTAGGCTTTCACGTTGCCTCTGCTCGCTGTTTTAACCCTATTCAGGGCCACAGCCTCCGTAGCTCCACTGCCCCTCCCACCGGGACTCTGCCTCCATGGATCTGCAAGGCACTCAATCGGTAGCGTGGCTGCTCGCTGCCAACTGTGAAGAGCAGGGGCACACATGACGTTGATATCAGCACATAGAACAAGTAATTGAGTTGAACAATAGAAGGCCACTTATGATTCTTGGAAGTCCATAATATATTTTGAGCGAAGTTGGATTTCTTGGCTTCATTACCTAATTATCGCTTACTAGTACATATGAGCCAGCATGGATGAGTGTTTCGTGAAAAGAGATCGAAGCACCATTCCTCTCCTAGACGACATCCTCCTAGTTTAATTTTGATATCCCCAGTGTACTTCGGAGTTAAAGTTCGCAACCATATACTCATGTAAGAGATATATTGCGCATGATCTAAAGTTGCTCTTCTTGTCGTCTTGTACCGTCATTGTGCGGATGCCTGGTCTCTATAATAAGACGCTGATTGTGAGTCATTTTCTGTTGTAAACAATAGAATTTTGCAAATGATTGTAGCGCTAGGAGAAACCTCATTTCTAGGTCACCCTTGTACAGCAGTCCAGCGTGTTCATGGGCAACATCTCTTTTAGTTTAGGGGAATAAACAATGTAGACCTAGAAAAACACTGTAGTCCTGAGAAACGTATTCTGTGAGTGGTTGGAATGAGATGAAAAGGGAAAAATTGGATAAATAGTGTTCTTGTGTCGTGTGGATCACCATCGGCACTCTATTAGTACTTGAAAAATGAGGATGACAACAACTCGAGACATAAGACTGAGAGAACCAATCAAATACAAATATAACACAAACGAGAAGGATTGAGAGCTGTCTGATTTTGCACACCAAATATGTGTTTGTGGCTGATCCAGCAGCTGTTCTCCTCATCTTGTGACTATCACTCCTTGCTGTCCAGACACAGTACATCAAAGATTAGTTTGAGTCCCCGGCAATGTTGATCACGAAGCGGTAGCGGACGTCGTTGCGTGCCAGTCTTGCGAGCGCTTCGTTGATCCCGTCCGTGTTGACGAGCTCGATGTCGCAGGTGATGTTGTGCTTGCCGCACAGGTCAAGCATCTCCTGTGTTTCTTTCATGCTCCCCGTTATGCTACCACTGATTGTCCTCTTTCCTGTAGTCACCGTGAAAAGCCACAATATTTATAGTTTCATACACAGAGAGTAAGAAGCTGCTAATCACAGGAATTAAATTGAGAGTTTTAAGAAATGCACTAAGTAACTAATATTTTTGGACAAAAATAGGTAAATGTTAGTCTTTTGTTGTAAAATGTTAAATGTGCAGTAATTTAGTGCCAATGGGCTTTACAATCGGGCTAAATACTCGACGGGCCATGGGCCTTCTCTAAATTACATCATGCGGGGCGTCCAGAACACTACATATAAAAGCTTGTTGGTTGGCCATTCCCCAACTCCTCTTCCTTCAAAAAAGAGCGACAAATTGGCGTGGTTGTTATGTCCTACTACCTCCGTTCCAAAATATAGCTACGTTTAGCCTTTTTAAGACAAATTAAGAAGTGTGATAAAATGTCTCATATACCCTTGATTAAACATGTCAATGCATATATATATATATATATTAGCTATACCTGACTTATATATCTCGACGCTTACTAAAAGGAATTATGCATGCAACAATTATGACCACAAGACAAATAATGTCTATAGGGGCATTTTTGTCCATTTACCCATTCAATCAGGCTTCACAACTCAAATGCAGCTATATTTTGGAACAAATTTTGAGTGCTTAACGTAGCTATATTTTGGAACGGTGGGAGTAGTGTTTTTCGCTTTGCTCCTTTGAGACGTGAAATATCGACTGAACGTCTGAACCTTGTGGTGTATTGTTGTATGAAAGCATGACACCCATGATTTGATTCAGTCCAGCAATTTTTCTTAATTTCATGTTTATGTTGATAACCATCTAATTTTTGTTTGGCATGTATTTACAAACGGCCGTCAATGGGGCAGCTGGCAGAGGCTATAACATGCTGTATCCCTTTTAGCCTTTGTGGGCACGTATCATTAACTTAGCACTGGACAGTGGACACAACGATAGAACAACCCTTGAAATATACTCCATCCGTTTCAAATTTTTGGAGAGTCAAAGCATCTCATGTTTTACTAAAATTATAGAGGGAATGACAAAGTTAAAACACCGAACAGGTATACTATAAAAAAATATATTTAATAAAAAATGATACTTATTGGTAAATAAATACTAAAAAAATGTTGTATAAATTTAGTAAAATTTGAGATGCTTTAACTCTAAAAAAAAAGTTGGAATGACATTTAATTTGAAATGGAGGGAGCAGAAGAATGGAATGCTCACCGAAAATGAGAGGGAAAGAAGGAAGCTCAATTGGCTGATCCGGTGCGGCGACCACCGCAAGGACGCCGTTGACCTTGAGCAGCTCCAAGAGCGGACCCAGGGAATGCTTCACCGGGATGGTATCAATGATGTAGTCAAGGCTCCTCATCTTTGCCTACATACCAAAAAAAAAAAGCTACCAATCACAACGACTTTCCATAAAGTTTTTTATTCATTTATCGACCACAGTTTCCACCTGACATACCTGCATCTGTTTCAGGTCAGTGCTGACAATGAAGTCATCTGCCTTGAGTCCCTCCCTCGCCTCCTTCTCCTTCGCCGGCGACGTGCTGATAACAGTGACGCGGAGGCCGAACGCCTTACCAAACTTAACAGCAATGTGGCCGAGCCCACCCAACCCGGCCACGCCGAGGCTCCCACCGGAGTTCACCATGCCGTGCTGCTTCATCGGGCTGTACACCGTGATGCCAGCACACAGTAATGGCGCCGCAGCGTCGAGCGGCAGCGTGTCGGGGATCCGCGCCACGAACTTCTTGTGGACGACGACCATCTCCGAGTAGCCACCATAGGTGATGCTGCCATCTGACAGGATGCCATTATAGGTGAGCACGAGCTTGTCGCAGTAGTTCTCCTGGGAGCTTTGGCAGTGGTCGCAGTCGAGGCAGGCCTCGACGATGCAGCCGACGCCGACGCGGTCGCCGACATCGAAGCCCGACACGTTGGATCCCACCTTTGTGACCACGCCGGTGATCTCGTGGCCGGGCACGATGGGGTACATGGTGATGTCCCAGTGGTTCTTCATGAAGTGGATGTCCGTGTGGCACATGCCGCAGTACTGCACTTTGATCGTCACGTCGTCCACGCCGTTTTCCCTACGTACCGAACAGATGCATTTTGGGCTTATTGTTAGTTGTTTTGATTTGTTTTTCATGTTTTTTGTAGATGAATGAGAATGTATGCATCCAAATTAACCATAATGGTAAATGCAGTTTGTACCTTCTCTTGAAGATGAAGGGCTCGACCTTGCCTGACTCGTTCATGGCCGCCCATCCAGCCACAGTCTGCGTGTGGTTTGCGGTGACCTCCATGACTCTGCTCTGTGCGTACGTGCTCGGGTGAGGACAGACAGTGAGTGATTCTTTGTCTTGAGAGTTCAGATGGTTGTGACCACAGCTGTTGCAGACACTGGCTATTTAAAGCCAATCAAGATACTGTGTAGAGTGCTCATACTTGAAGTACTGAAGTACACTGTGGTTATATGATGCGTTGTCAGTGTTGTCATTGACTAATTATAGGCCAGTTGCTGTTTCTACACTAATCATTTGAAGATGCTTCGGCATGTTGATTTTTTATGCACACGCGGGCAAGGTCGCCCACAAGCTAGGAATACATACTAAATTAACCATGCAAGTAGCAGGTTATGCTCAGTAAATGTATATACTACTCCAATATGTACTGATCTGTAATTGCTCCGTTTAAATTGATTTGACAGTTTCTGGGTTGATAGAACAATGTTCTATGATGACCTACCAACTTGAGTTGGATGCAATTTGCATTCATCAAAAGCAACCTAATAAGGACGGACAAAATGTTTGGTTGGTGTGGAAAATCAACCAAAATCACCGTCGACCAAGTAACTTGTTCCTGATGATAAGCAGCAAGTGGACACAAAACACAAAAGGAGTCCAGACGCCTGCAATTTGCCCTAACAATAATTACATTTATGAGTCACACACACTCATTCACTCACACAGTCACACTCACACAGGTCTCGGTAACTTGATCTGTCCAGTAATCTTAGTTTAATAAACTCGTGCATCTCGAGGATCATGGCAGAAATCAAATCCCCATCCACGAGGCCCCAAGCCAACTGAGCCGATCGCAACCGCGGGTCTGATGATGAGTAGCTGTCGTTGTTTGTCTTTGCATACTATGCGCAGCACGAAGGAATCTCGCTCGTGGTGATCCATATATGTTGCGTGGATCGAACCTCGTGCAAACATTTTATATTTTTCTTAATCATGTTCCACACGCACGATATGATGTGGATCTCTGACGCCAACATTAATTGTTGTTAAAACTTTACAACGTACGAATTGGAAGTGCGCTACTTGTCTATCAACAAAGATGACAGATATATATACTTGAATGTAAGCAACAAAAAGCTGTCTCGACATGTCTGCCGTAGCTAATGTTTTATGGTACCATTGATCCCATTCCTACCCTATATTTGATAAAGTTTTCATTGCATTGAATATATTATTGGATACACATTAAACGTAAAAAAGAATAGTAATTGGCCTTAGATGAAATATTTAATGACATATTTATGTTCCTTGCATATGCAATTTATTAGTTGTTAATATATTTTATTGAAGCTTGTAATTTTGGTTTTTTTTAGAGTTAGTATAATATATAATGGCCTTAGAATTTTATTTGGCAGATATTAGGTTCTTTAGTTTCTTTATATTATGGGGGTGCTTGGATCCACTCTCCTAAAACAAAATTACTAAAGTTTAGTATTCCAAGGGGCTAAAGATCCAAAATAGAGGTGCTAAAAGGGACTAAAACATTTTAGCTTCCAAAGAGGTGCTGAAAGGGACTAAAGGGGTGCCTTTTCCAATGGATGCCAATCATTAACAGCAGCTGTACCGGAACAGGGGCAGTGTAGGAGGGGAGTACAGGGGTAGTTTGGTTTTTTTGGACACCATTAATAGTACTTTAGTCCCTTTTAGTACTTGGATCCAAACAGGGGTCCTAAAGTTTAGGAGCTGTTTTTAGTACTTTTGCCTTAGTACTAAAGATCCAAACACAGGAAGTAAGTTTTAATATAGTCTGTAATTCAAAATTATAAGTATATGTAATTCTAAATTGTAATTATATTATGGAAAGATAAGAATCTCCATATCACCTATCGTGTTGGGTTGAAACATTTGCAGTCCTATAGCCAATTGGGCCAACAGGCCATGTGGGTGTAGAGTCCTGACGGACTAAACAACCCTAGCGGCCCATCCTATGGGCCGGCCCACGTACAAGACTTGACGCACAAGACAAGGATTAGTCCTAGTCGGTTTGGATAGACTGTATTTAGGAATTAGAGATAAACTTGTAAAAGTCTCCTAGTCCTATACGGTTCCCATGTAACCCTGCCCTCCGGACTATATAAGGGGAGGCAGGGACCCCCTCAAAACAATCTCATCAATACAAGATACACCATACAGGACGTAGGGTACCACGCTCCGGCGACCCGAACCTGTCTAAAACCGTCTCTTGTCACCTTCGGCTCTAGATTCTCGACGACTTTTCCCTAAACCCTTCTCTCGGGGCACCCCCTCGAGAACCTAGTCAGCATAAATCGCCGACACTTTGGCGCCGTCCGTGGGGATCAACTCGTCGAGTCTTCATTAAAGAGTCGATGGCCTCCTTCAGCGCCTCCATCGTCACGAAGTTCGAGGCAGGCGCCTCCTTCGTCTTCGGCTCCTGGCTTTGCATCGCAAACCAGGAAGGCGAACTCCAACATCAACTGCGCGACAAGGTGGCTGCACCAGCTTCGCCACGCGCGCAAACCACTCCGCGAGGATCTCGGAAAATCTCGAATTCCGACACGATCTCTGGATCGTATCCTACTCGGAGGAGTACATGGCGCCCGAAGCAGATTCAAGCCCGGGCCGACCACGTCAACTCGACCCCTGTCAAGGGGCAGGATCAAGCCACGTGTCCATGACTCCCCGGCGGACTCCGGATCACTTCCGAATCCCGCCAGGGTTCAACGATCAGGACCGTGACAACAACCCCGCGGGTACCCAGGAACCCTGGTTCCAGCCCCCGCGGGACGAAGACTTCACCACGTGGATCGTGTGCACCTCAGTTTCCCTTCGGGTTAACAAACTCAGCCGCGGTCCACCAGAAGCACCTGAAGAAGAAGGTTCTCCAACCCCGCCGAGCAACCTCGGATCTTGTCATGACCACAACTCCCTCGGGGGTTATCGTTCATTGGCCTGACATGGACCCCGAGGTGGCTCTCCTCGAAGCAAACGTACCTTCCACGGTACGGGATATTCTACCTCTGCTTCCTTTCCAAGAAGGCAGAGAACTCCCTGTTGCCATGAGTAACAGAAGAACCGGGCCTAGCAACCCCGGTCGCCAGTCCTACGTGATCCTCAACGATCACAGCGACGAAGAAGTTGTCTCCGACGACGCTCCAACAGAGGAAGGAGAAACCGATGCGGACCGAGAACTCCGCGTCGAGCGCAACCGCAATCATGCCCTCCGACGTCGCTTCATCAAAAGGAAAAATCTCAACTCTGAGTTCGACAAGGAAGGCATCTTCAACTCCCCTGTGGCCAACATCCTGTTCGGGGTCAGCATCTTCGAGGGGTTCCAAACTACCCCTGAGATCAACCTCGCCAAAGCCCGCCTAGAAGCCGCAGCGGTCATGGTTGATCGCCTGGACAGAGGCCGCTCCGCCTCGAAAAGCAAGAGTTCTTCGCGCCACCAAGCACCGTCAGCCAGGCGTCAGAGTAGCCACTACGGCAGCTCTGCAGGACAAACAAAGGACAAGAACAGGCCTCGCGAAGAACCCCGCCGTCCTCGCGAGGAACCTCCCAGGTCCCAGCATCGCGAAGAACCCCGTCCAGCCCGCTCTCACGTCACACCGAACGACGCCCACAACGACATCATCCGTATTCGAGAGGGGAGAGCTACCTCCCACGTTGCGGATTCTGCAGGAAGATGCGACGCCCCCAACCCTAACGCTCTGCCATGCTACACACGCGCCATCCGCGTCAGCTCTTTCCCGCGAAAGTTCAAGCCGCCAGGCATCGCCAACTT
This sequence comes from Digitaria exilis, assembly GCA_015342445.1. NCBI lineage: Eukaryota > Viridiplantae > Streptophyta > Magnoliopsida > Poales > Poaceae > Digitaria > Digitaria exilis. The sequence continues at coordinate 898,129 of JACEFO010002039.1, forward strand.
CGACGGGAAGCAAGATCCAAACATCTGGCTGCGCAGATACTCTTCCGCAATTGAAGCATCAGGGGGCGACGACATCTCCAAGATGCTTTACTTCCCAGTTGCGATGGAGCAGGGTCCTCTCACCTGGCTCGAGTCCCTTCATCCAGACTCCATCGACAGCTGGCACGCGCTGAAGAAGGCTTTCGTCTCCGACTACCAGGGTTCTTTTGAGCACCCTGGCAGCAAATATGAACTCCGCGCGTGCAAACAGAAGCCAGACGAGTCCCTGCGCGACTACAACAGGCGATTCTTCGCCATCAAGGCATCCTACGTTCCCATCCCCGACTCAGAAGTCATCGACTACTTTCAAGAAGGGATGACCGATCGCACCCTCTTCCGTGACTTCGGTCACAACCGCCCTCGTGACCTCGAGGAATTCCGCGCACTGGTGTCCAATTGGATGGACACCGATGATCAAGAACGGGAGCGCTATGGCAAGAGACCCAACAACCCCGGTCGCAAGAACCAGGAAGACAACAGGGATCAGCCGCGTGACTCCTTCCAGCGTAACGGCAACAACCCACGGAAGCGACCAAACAACACGGTCGCAACCGTCCAGACCGTCCGCGCCGCCAAATCTGCGCAGCAACGAAGGGAAGAATTCAACAAACTTCTCAAGAAGCGCTGCCCCTACCACCCCGACAGCAAGCACACCATGGGCGAGTGCACGCTCCTCCGGGAGACCTTCAGCACGCCCAACAAGAAACAGAAGTCGGATGGAGACGGAGACGACGGGCACGACAAGGGAGACAGTGGTTTCCCAGACATCACCAACACTGTCAACGTCATCTTCGGAGGCATGGCAGTCAGCGACACCTCGCGCAATCGCAAGAATGCGCGGCGCGAGGCCTACGCAGCAGAACCAGCGGTGGTTACACCACTACGGTGGTCGGACACCACCATCACCTGGTCCCGAGAAGATCAATGGACGGATATCACCTCTCCTGGATGATATCCTCTCGTCCTCGAGACCGTGGTAGCAAATAGCAGGCTCACCAAGGTCCTGATCGACGGAGACAGCGGGCTCAACCTCATCTTCGCCAAGACGCTGAAGTCCATGGGCCTCGACACAAGCACGCTGCAGCCGGTGGATACTCCTTTCTACGGCATCGTGCCTGGGAAGGCCGCCATTCCCCTCGGGCAAATCACCTTGCCCGTCACGTACGGTACGGCATCCAACTACCGTACAGAGTTCATCAAGTTCGAAGTCGCAGATTTCGAAACTTCCTACCACGCCATCCTTGGGCGACCAGCATTGGCCAAGTTCATGACCATCCCCCACTACACCTACCTGGTGCTGAAGATGCCAGGGCCTCACGGTGTTCTTTCCCTTCGTGGTGATATCAAGCGCTCCTACCTCTGCGACAAAGAGGCAGTGGAGTACGCCGTCAGAGCCGCGTCCACCATAGATCGCCAAGAGCTCCAACCCTTGGCCGCCGCCGTCGTCGCAGAGGACGATGACGCCCCGACGCAGAAGAAGACACGGGCCATCAAGCCTGTGGAGAAGGTCGCAACGAAGACGATTGACCTCCAAACAGGAGATCCATCGAAGACAGCAGTGATTGGCTCCACCCTCACTCCTGCATAGGAAAGCGCGCTCATCGACTTCCTACGAGCCCAGGCCGACATCTTTGCTACAAAGCCTTCCGACATGCCTGGAGTCCCCAGAGAGTTGATCGAGCACAAGCTAGACCTCAACGAGAGCGCGAAACCCAAAAAGCAGCGCCTTCGAAGATTCGCCACAAAGCGTCGGGAAGCCATCAAGAAAGAGCTAGCTAAGTTATTAGCAGCCGGCTTCATTAAAGAAGTCTTCTATCCGGATTGGCTAGCCAATCCGGTTCTTGTAAGGAAAAAGAATTCGAATGAATGGAGAATGTGCGTTGATTATACTGATCTCAACAAACATTGCAAGAAGGATCCCTTCGGGCTTCCTCGCATCGATCAAGTCATCGACAGCACCGCCGGGTGCACCCTACTCTGCTTCCTCGATTGTTACTCAGGATATCATCAGATATCGCTGAAAGAAGAGGATCAGATTAAAATTTCGTTCATCACGCCATATGGTGCATATTGTTATACAACTATGCCTTTTGGCTTGAAAAATGCAGGTGCCACATATCAGCGGGCGATACAGGGTTGTCTTCAAGACCAACTTCACCGAAATATTGAAGCCTACGTTGATGATGTGGTAGTCAAGACAAGAAATCCCGAGGATCTCATCGCTGACCTCACCGAGACGTTCGATAACTTGCGCAAATGGCGATGGAAGCTCAATCCCGCCAAGTGTGTTTTCGGCGTTCCATCCGGAAAGCTCCTTGGGTTCATCATCAGTGAACGCGGCATTGAGGCTAATCCAGAGAAAATAGCAACTATCATGAACATGGAGCCGCCGCGCACCGTCAAGGATGTCATGAAGCTTACGGGCTGCATGGCCGCACTCAACCGCTTTATCTCCAAACTGGGGGAACGCGGGACCGACTTCTTCAAACTACTCAAGAAGCAAGACAGATTCCAGTGGTCTCAGAAAGCTCAAGTCGCCTTCGACAAGCTCAAGCTGTTCCTGACTACACCACCTGTGCTCACGGCACCGCTCCCGGGCGAAGATCTCTTGCTTTACATTTCAGCAACCACTAATGTCGTCAGCGCCGCCATCGTCGTTGAACGTGATGAGGAGGGTCATCTTCAGAAGATCCAACGGCCTATGTACTTTGTGAGTGAAGTCCTCTCTGACTCCAAATCCAGGTACCCTCAAGTTCAAAAAATACTATATGCTGTCCTAATGACATCCAGAAAATTGCGGCATTACTTCGACACCTACAAGATCATCGTGGTTACTGGTTATCCTATTGGCGAGATTCTCCATAATCAAGATGCTACAAGGCGTATCGCCAAGTGGGCTGTTGAGCTCGGAACATACAGCATCGAGTTCCGTTCTCGCACGGCCATGAAGTCTCAAGTCCTTACTGATTTCATATCGGAATGGACCGAGCACAATCTTCCAGTTGTCACTACCAAGCCCGAGCATTGGATCATGTATTTCGACGGGTCACTCAAGCTGGAAGGTGGAGGCGCTGGAGTTCTGTTGATTTCCCCCCGAGGAGATCAACTCAAGTATGTTCTGCAGATTCAGTTCGCTGTCACCAACAACGCTGCAGAATACGAGGCACTTCTTCACGGAATGAAGATGGCCATCGCCCTCAGTATCAAGCGTCTGCTGATGTATGGGGACTCAATGTTGGTCATCAAACAAGTCAATAAGGACTGGAATCGAAACCATGAAGACATGGATGCGTACTGTGAAGAAGTTCGAAAATTGAAAAAACACTTCCTCGGCATTGAATTTCATCATGTCGAGCGAGATTACAACGTCGCTGCAGACGTCCTATCAAAGCTGGGTTCTTCCAGAGCAGAGGTGCCTAGTGGGGTGTTCGTCAATGAACTCTCCAAGCCATCAATTTCTGCAGCGACAACTTCTGACAATACAACCTCAGCTCCTGAGGTTACGCTCATTGACGCCACTTGGAGCGCTCCGATTATAGACTACATCTTGCACGACAAACTTCCTGCCGAGAAGGCAGAAGCTCAGCAAATTGTCCGCCGTAGCAAGTCCTATGTTATAATCGGCGATACACTGTACCGACGTGGCGCACGCTCTAGCGCATTGATGAAATGCATCTCACAGCAAGAAGGAGTCAACATCCTGGAGGAAATTCACGCAGGAGAATGTGGCAATCATGCAGCTTCCCGCACTATCGTAGGCAAAGCCTTCCGTGCCAGGTTCTATTGGCCTACAGCTCTACACGACGCTGAGGAAATTGTTCGTCACTGCAAGGGTTGTCAATATTTCGCTCATCATTCACATCAGCCTGCTCACAAGATCAAATTGATACCTTCGTCATGGCCATTTGCTTGCTGGGGGCTTGATATGATTGGGAAACTACCCAGGGCACCTGGTGGATTCGAATATTGTTTCGTCGCCATTGACAAATTTACAAAGTGGATAGAAGTCTTCCCGGTTGTTAAACCAACCTCTGAGAAGACAGTCCAATTTCTCCAAGAGTTGATTCTTCACTTTGGGATACCACACCAAATCATTACAGATTTGGGCACCACCTTCACAGGCAACAAGTTCTGGGACTACTGTGAAGATCGCAGCATCGAGGTATCCTATGCCTCTGTTGCTCATCCTCGTGCCAACGGACAAGTTGAAAGAGCCAATGGCATGCTCCTTGATGGACTTAAGGCTCGCATGGAACGAACCCTGAAGAAAGCAGAAGACCGGTGGATGAAAGAACTCTTTCCAGTTGTCTGGGGCCTACGATCTCAACCCAGTAAAGCTACAGGGCAATCTCCCTTCTTCCTGGTGTATGGATCAGAGGCTGTTCTACCTGTTGACGTCATGCACGGTGCTCCGCGCGTTGAGGAATTCCAAGAAGCCATGGCGGACGAACAACGAATGCTAGAAGTCAATACGGCTGAAGAAGTACGACTGGCAGCCTTGTTACACAACGCTGCGTATCTTCAGGGACTCCACAGATTCCATGACAAAAATGTGAAGACAAGATCATTCCAGATTGGAGACTTGGTGTTACGACGAATCCAGAATACAGTCGGTCATTCCAAGCTTACTTCACCTTGAGATGGTCCATTTATTGTTTCCAAGGTCCTCAAACCAGGCACCTACAGACTTCAAACAGAAGACGGTGTGGAATTACCAAATCCTTGGAATATTGAACATCTACGCAAATTCTACGCGTAGCTCCATCATTGCAACAATGCTCCGGCATTCACAAGAACCAATTGCTTTGGCATCCAGGGTTCTTCTGTACACATTGCTCCGGCAATACATGAACTAACTGCTTCGGCATTATATGTTCTCTTGTACCGTTGTCCCGGCAACGAGATATATTTTAATAAAGCTCCCTTTACTGGGTTGTTAATTTGTCTCCGCGACATCATTCAAAACTTCCGTGTTCTTTTTAGACTTGGAAAGTTTCTTTTACGTGCATTCGGAGCCTATAACTGAGGTATATCTGGGTTCTTTCGGGGCCAAGAGCGGATCTGTTCCTCCTATTACGCTATTCTATGATAGATTCCACCTTAACGCTGCCGCTCCGTGGGTCTTACTGGGTTCTTGCTTCGGCAAACCATATATAGTTAGTTCCCAAGTATCCTCCCGGGGTACATTTTAATTGATAGCTTATGCTATAAGAAATCTCCCTGGGTTCCTTCGGGTCCTTAAAAGGGCTGCTTTTCACAAGTTAAAATCTACGCAACGTACATTTTGACTAAGTCCTGGTTATCAACACAGAGACAACCCGGGAATTCATAGAAATTCTTGGTTTTTCTTCATAACATGACAATAATATATTACATTGCATGCTACTTATATTATAATAACATTTGTTTACAATTACAGCCTAAGGCTCTGTGCAATTGCTTCTGCAACTGGCTCGGCCTCTTGCTTCAGGTCCCTGAAGGCAGACTCGGTACAGTTCGGCTCTACGCCTTCTACCAGCTTGCCTATGTCTACCTCCGGGTACCTGGACTTCACTACAGCAAGGACATGCACAAGACAAGCTTTTGAGGATCTCTTGATGTACGCCTTCAGTTGTCTTGGCATGGCCTTCAGGCGCTCCAGGAATGATAGCGGTGCTGCAGGGTCTTCTGGGACCAAGGCTTTCACCACCGGGTTCGCTGCCTTCTCTAGCAGCGAGATCCGGTTTAAGGCTTCCGCCAGGTCGTCGTCGGACTTCTTCATCAGCCGCAAAGTTTCTTCTAGCTCTGACATTCTCCTGGTGGCCTCTTCAAGCTTCTCGTCCAGCACTTTCTTGTCTGCAAGATGTCCCTGTGCCTGGACGAGTTCCCTGGATAGCTGATTCTTTTCTTCGCGAGCATCCTCCAAGTCCTTGGCAAGCTTCTGTTGCTGCTCAAGGACTTGAATTAGCTGCGCGTCAGCATCCTTGCGTTGTTTGACCGCTACTCTGAGTTCTTCTTTGAGGCTTTCATGATCGGCAGAGAGGGTCTTCAACGCTTCTTCTTGACGGTTGGCCAAGTTGGACCAATCCGCCATCTTGCTCTGGGTTGTTGATAGTTGTTGTTGCACCCCTACTCACACAAGACAACGACAGAGTTGTTATTCAACAATGACAGTGGAAATTTCATTACAAGACTTCGGTAGCGACAGAGTACCTTTGAGCTCTGCTTTTGCCGTCGCAAGCTTCTTCTTCATGTCCTCCTTCTCTGCGGCCAATTCCTTGGTTCGCAGGTGCAAGGTACGGATCATGTCGGCGTCTTCCGCCTCCTGGAGCTTGCGATCTTCGCGTTCGCGCTCCAGTTCCTTCTGGAGACGGTCCGCCTTGGCATGCATCAAGGAAATGTTGGAGAGATATTCGGTTTTCTTCCTTGATGCCTCGCCAACAGCCTACAACACAGTTATTATGAGATATGCTCCAACAACACTACAAGAACAGGGTTGTTTCACTAACCTTGAAGTAGGCAACTGCCCTCTCGGCGTGGTACAGTCCCCTGTCAATATGTTGCTCATCCTCCTCCGCGTCCAAAATGAACTCGAAGCTTTGCGGAAGCTACCAACCCCTTCTTCAGCTCCAGTACCCCTGGGTTCTCTGGGGATCTCTTCAATTCCCTGCTCTTGGGTTGATGCTTCTGCTTGTTTCCCCCTTGAGCATTATGCTTCCGCCCCGGCCTGGGTTGTTTCTGTGACGCTCGGGGGCTGCGCAGAGGACTGGTCACGGCGTTCCAGTTCGGATTCTTCAATCACCGCCTGCGTGACCAGTTGTTCGATATCCGCCAGCACCTCAGCAACTGTTTCCTCGACTTGGGTTCCTTCTGGTGCTGGCGGGTGTGATGGCACAGCTGCTTGAACCTCCGGCAGGGTTGTTTCTGGTACTACCCTGGGTTCTTCGGGCACTGCGACCTCTGGTTCTACAGCTGCATGATCAACCGGGGGTTCTTCCCTGGTTGTCGATGGTGCTTCTTCAACTCTGGAATAATGAAGTTTGTTAGTCACAGCAGTATTATACGACGGTACATTGTGTATTGCTTGACAAAGTACTTACATGGTGGAGGGCCGCATGGGGATCTCTGGCTCCCCCAAAGTGAATTCTTCCTCAACCTCCTGCTCCGTTGCCGAAGGTCCTGCTGGACAGGGTTCTTCAATTATTGGCGTTGTCCTTACAAATGGCGCGGAGGCAGGGTTGAAGATGTTGTGCAGGATCTCTTCATCAGATAGTGGTTGCTGAGCAGAGCTGCTTTGCTGCGGCAAACTGGTTCCAATTTCCCCAATAGCTATCCCCACTGAAGATGATGTCCTGGGTTGTGGGGATACCTTTGCCCTCTCCTCTGGGATAGTCCTGGGACGGGGCTTGGGTAGTGTACGCGCTCTTTTGGGCACAGGCGCTGCTGGCTCTGTTGGTGCCGGTCTCTTGGACCTTTCTGCTCCCCTGGAGGTTGCTCCTAATTTGGATTGGGGTTCTTCAGGGACCTGTGGTTCAAGTTTAACCATTGGCTCATCAGGGTCTTCAATCGTAGTTGGCTTGCTTGGGCGACCTTGATCTCTTACCTTTGGATCCACACACCGTGCCAACAGAGCAGCTTCTTCGGTGTTGGTCGGGTCCAGGGGTGGCAAACTCACATAGAGTGTGCGCCGGGCTTCATACTGTGATGATCACGACATTAGTTTAAATTCTATTTTCAACAATAAAGTGATATATTGCTTTCAGGCAAGGGTTTTACCTCAGGTGTCATGGTAATTGCAGAAACTTCCATTATCTCTGGAAGTTGTTCATCACTGACCACCAGAAACTTTTTCAAGAGTTGATTCACTCTCTTCTCTGACATGTTTCCGGTGGCATTCCTTGAGGGGTCCACTTCTCCAGAGTACAAGTACCCTAGATTGCAGCGTTGTTTACATGGCTGGATCCTCCTCAGCAGAAATGAACGATATACTACGGCTCCCGTCAGTCCTTGCGCTTTCAGATCTCTTATCATATTGAGCAGCTCAGGGATCTGCATTGCCTGGTTCACTCCAACTGTTTCGCTCCAAAATGGCTTCATTACTGGAGGATTCCCTGAGCGGCTCTGAAGCTGTGGCTGGTGGTTCCATGTGTAGAACCATTCCTTCTACCAGTCCTTGAGGCTTTCCTTGGTTGTGTAATCCAAATATACCGGCCTCATGCCCTGGCGGAACTGAATGACTACTTTCCCCACCACTTGCAGTGGTCCGCTGGAGGTCTTCACCCTAAACAGATGGCGGAACAGTGCGAAATGGGGATCTATCCCAAGGAATGCTTCGCACAAATGAATGTAGATGGATAAATTCAAGATGGAGTTGGGATTCAGATGACACAGTTCTATCCCATAAAACTGCAGCACACGGCGGAAAAAATCACAAGTTGGCATGCCAAAACCAACTTCATAGAAGGCCTTCCATACCGTGATTTCCTCGGTATCCTCGGTGGGGTATTCATGCCCGTGTGCGCTTCTCCACCGGCTGATTTCTTGAGCTGGCAAGAATCCATCTGCCTCTAGGGCCTTGATGTGCTTCTCCTTCAGAATACTGGTCGGCCAGTCACTGATCGGATCTTCGATGATCGGCATGTCCCCCGCGGGCGCTGCTTTCTCGGTCGTAACGACCTCCTTCATGGCTTCCGCCTTCCTCTTCGATCCCTTGCCTCGGCTGGATCCTTCACCACCGGCCATTGGAATCTTTGGTGATTTGGTGTGGATTGGATCTAAGATTGGAGGAGGCTGTGGATGCTTTTGCGCGGTCTCTGGATTGCGAGAACTGCAACTGTCGCAAACCCTAGATCTGTTTTGCGAAAGGCGTACGGATACAAAGGGTCGCGGGCGGTTTATATGGGCTTTTCGAAGCGTTACTTCGGTAATTTTCAATTTTGGTCCTTTCTTGATCCTATATTTGAATTCGTTCAAATTTAGGCTTGGGGGCTGTGGACATATTTTCAGGAAATATTTTTCTGAGAATTTTCGGCTTCAATTGATACATTTATGAGGAATTCTACAAGAATTCGGGTTTCTTCAGAAATTGATTCTCTTTTGGTTCGGACTTCGAAAGAGCCTCGAATTTCTTCTCCAAAGATAAACGAGGCTCGGGGGCTACCCAATTGGGCGCACCTAGTCGGTGCGCACCAATCCGAACTTCGAGAAGACTTATGAGAACATCATTACCTATTGAACAACATGGTTGCAACTTCCAAGATCAAAGAACCCTGTGGGTCTCAAAGAACCCTGGCAGATTCCAAAAGAACTCTGGAGGACTTCAAAGAACTCTGTACTTTCAACAAGGCTGTTCTTCAGGAGATAAGGTGCTCGGGGGCTTGTGGGTGTAGAGTCCTAACGGACTAAACAACCCTGGCGGCCCATCCTATGGGCCGGCCCACGTACAAGACTTGACGCACAAGACAAGGATTAGTCCTAGTCGGTTTGGATAGACTGTATTTAGGAATTAGAGATAAACTTGTAAAAGTCTCCTAGTCCTATACGGTTCCCATGTAACCCTGCCCTCCGGACTATATAAGGGGGGGCAGGGACCCCCTCAAAACAATCTCATCAATACAAGATACACCATACAGGACGTAGGGTATCACGCTCCGGCGACCCGAACCTGTCTAAAACCGTCTCCTTGTCACCTTCGGCTCTAGATTCTCGACGACTTCTCCCTAAACCCTTCTCTCGGGGCACCCCCTCGAGAACCTAGTCAGCATAAATCGCCGACAGGCCATAACTATCCCAATCTGATATCTCAATCTGAACCATCCAGATAGGCCTGTACATATTTAATGGTGAGTTTAATAAATTATTCCATGTTGGTGCTAAAACATTTCTACAAAGGTGATCAAAGTTACAAAGTTTGACTTTGCGGGTACCTAAAGTGTCCAATTATTTAAAATTATGGGAGTTTTGTACAATAGTATTACATTCTTGTGCCTCATATGCACCAGCCATAGATAGGGTAGAATGGTGGTGTGACCCAACTAAAATAACATGTGGAATGGTGTGACCCAACTAAAATAACAATATGACTCCATTTGAGTGGTGTTTTCTGAACGGAAACCGGGAGGCAACAACACCCAGTGAGATCGATTTATATAAAAGTAAAAAAGAGAGTTGTATAGGCTAAATACAGATACGTAGCTGACGCAGTTAAAGATAACAATTTAGACTTTGTTGCTGTCATGGAAAAAGGTAAAAAAGACATGTCAAAAACGAATCTTACTAGAATTTCGGGTGGCGCAGATTTTGTTTGGCATTGTCTACCTCCACGTGGATGTTCTGGAGGTACTCTATTAGGAGTTAACGCAGCTGTGAAAGTTTATCATTGATTGTGGATGGGGAATTTTACATTAAATTTCATCTCTGCAATAAAAGTGATAATTTCAAATGGATACTAATGGCGGTTTATGGTCCAGCTCAAGATGATTTTAAATCAAGTTTTTTTATCTGAATTGATTCGTGCTTGTCAACAAAATCCTCTACCTACTCGCATAGGTGGTGACTTTAATATCATGAGATATAGTAAAGAGAAAGACAAGGATAATTTTAACAACCTTTGGTCTTTCCTGTTCAATGCTGTCATCGATAGCTTTGATCTTAGGGAAATTGACTTAACGGGTCGTCAATTTACCTGGGCAAACTACCTATGAGAAATTGGATAGGATATTAATGTCAACAGAATGGGAGTTCAAATATCCGTTAGTAACCGTACGGGCTCTAGATAGGGGCGTATTGGATCATACACCTTTATTGCTGGATACTGGAGTATCAGCTTACACAGGGACAACTCGACAATTTAAAATGGAGCTTAGCTGGTTTCCCGTGAGGATTTCTATGACTGAGTCGTGAAATTTGGAACAAGCGGGTACAAGGAAATAATTCAGTACAATGCTGGAATAAAAAGATGAGTGGACTTCACAAACATCTCCGCGGTTGGGCATCACACTAAACTGGGGTGTACAAGGAAGAGAAGTCATCCCTTCAAAGGCTGAGAGAGATCAACTTGCAAATGTAAGAGATCATTTGTCTAACCTTCTTCGGGAGGAGGAAATAAAATTTTATCAAAGAGCAAAAATGTCACACCCGGTTTTATAAAAACAAACCGAATGCATCTCATATGTGCGCCAGAATCAAGTTTCACACATATGATAGACTCCATGAATACAGAACACAAAATTACAGCGGAAATAATAAAATAAATACATTACAAACGGTTTCTAGCAGCGGAATCTTCAACTCTTCACCACAGGCAGTTGACTGGGGGTTGCGTATGCCTAGCAATCTTCATTGAATGCACTAAAGAACTCCACATCTTCTTCTCCTTCTGATCTAATATTTAGCAAGGGTGAGTACACTTATGGTTGGTACTCAACAAGTGGGGGAATATGCAAAGATTTCAAGGAAAGGCTTGGTTAAGAGCGGTCAGTATTTTAGTTGATCAAGTTTTATTAGCAAGCACCTAATTACTAAGGTATAAGTATAGACCAACCCAATTAAGCATATAAAGAGATATACATCATCTCGTATGCCAAAGCACTCATTCCTTAACCAGGAACTACAATTTATTTTCATCTTCAAGTTTACTAATCATGTGAGGATCCGGGCCGTTCATAACCGCGAACACGGCTGTTATAACAGTTTTACACTCTGCAGAGGTTGTACACTTTCACCACAATTCGCGTAAAAGCTCCGAAGAACTTTAAACCCAACCATGCAGTGCGGGCCAGGCACGTACCACACTTTTGAGGTGTGACTGCATAGGGACGCTATGAAGCTTTTCCAGAGAATTCCTATATGTATGTGTTTGCTCCCCAAAGACCACGGTTACAACGGAAAGGCCTCTCTCGCCTTCCGATCCCGGCACATGCCATGCTGGTAATGCCCCAAAATTCCACCACTAGCAGTGCAAACATAACACACAGTTCATCTAGTTACTTAGCCAAGACTACAGCCAATATAGTATTGTGGTTGTACGGGTAAATCCCAGGTTGCCGCTCCATGTTCCAATTAACATAAGTGATCATATTTAACTTCATCATCAGAACATGGATATAAATATCTTGATAAATTGTAACACAAAATTATTATCTTCACATTTAGTGTGAACCATTCCCAAATATAGCAACTAAGCAAAGCTACCCAACATAAATGTAAAGACCCGGTTATCAAAGGAATGGTCAATAAAAACTAGTCATCCTTAATAGAGGACCCATTAGTATTAATGCAATACATAGCATAAAGTAAACTTTAATTAACATGAAAGTTGCGTAGGTTCAATAGAATATGCAGAGGGGGAAATCCACTTGCCTTAAATCCTAATAATATCCGCTAAAGCTCAATTCCTTTGTAGACTTGATCTTCAACGAACTCCTCACATCTTGATCTCCAAACTCGGCTTGAACAACGTCTATCGTCACACGGGCACATACAAGCAAACAAATGCACAAAGAAATAAACAATACACCAACCATGGACAACAATTTTGATCAAGCATAGAAACGGGTCGAGGTCTCGTAAAGGATTGAAAGGACACGAGAAACACGAAGATCGGGGCGAAGGTCCGGAAGATACAACTATCGGAATATTAGTATTATAAAATAAAGCAAATACTACATGCTTCATTTATTTTAATTAAGAAAAGATGTGTAATGAATGATTCCAAGAATATTCATTATTTGAAAACACGGGTAAAACCTAATTAATTTTGTTTGCAAATATTTATTTAATTATTATTCCAATTAAACATTTAACTTGCAAGAAAGCATGTGAGAGCATCTAGCACATAGATTTATGCAGAAGGTTCAACTAATCAAGTTATATTAAAAGGATATTCGAGTTGGGAATTAATCATGTTAACATCATTTGTATATAAAACACGAGCTATAACCCAAATTGGCTTTTAATTAGAAAAGCTAGTTAAGTAAGAATAAATCAAGTTAACATTTATTAATAAAAATCGATGTATAAACCTAGTCATATTTTATTCAGAAAACCATATTCAATAATGATTAATAAACAAATTAAGTGTAGTTTATAAAACAATTATATAAGCTAATTGTCTTTTACTTAGAAAAGTATATGAAATAAGAATTAATCACATTAACATCTTTGTTTACGAAACAATGAGATATAACCCTAACCAATATAACCCTAACCATATTTTAGTTATGAAAGTCTAGTTCAATAATGGTTAATCAAATTAACCCTCATGATAAAACATGAAGGTAGACTCTAATCGATCAGCTTTTAGTTTAGAAAACTAGTGTAACAAGTATTAAGCAACTTAATATTTTATTTATTTTTTTATCATGAAACATGGTAAACATAAGGGTTGAACTAAACTTTGCGCTTTTATAAAGTTATCGCATCAAGAACAGGTTTAAACGGAGCTTAAACGTGAAACCTATAGATAAAACAAGGTTCGGGGGCTTAACTACGAAGAAACTAAGTTCCAGGGGCTTAAACAGAAAAACCAAGGTCTAAAACATAATTTTATATGAAAACCCGAGGGCTAAAGCATAAAACAAGCAGTGCTGGACAGCGGGTTGGAATCTACAAAAGTACAGGGTCTAAACCGATAAAAATAGGACCTATATCTAATTACTTTTGAACTGCTCTGGACCACGGGTTGATGTACAAAAACTACAGGGCCCTTTTGAAAACAAGCCGCGGCTGACTGGTTTGACCTAGAGCTGACTCGGTTGGATCTATTATAGGCCATCGGATCAGGATCGGACGGCTGAGGATGGATGGACCATCTGCCTCGCCGGGGAGACGGCGGCCAGCGGTGGTGCGCGGCGGCGACTCGTCGAAGTTGCGGATTCCGAGGCTACAAGCTACGGTTTCGTGCGATTCAAAGCCTGGGACGTAGACTGGGACATGGGGATCTCATCTAGGGGATCTAGGGCAAAGCTCGGCCGGTGGAGGTGACTGGCGACGAGCAATGGCGGCCCGCCATCTACGGTGAGATCGAGCGAACGAGAGAGAGCGAGAAGGAGCGGGAGAACGGTCTCGGCGTATTCCTCACCTCACCCCGAAGGTCCAAAGAAAGCTCTTGGTGGCGGAGATGCGGCAAAATGGTGGAGCGATGGCGGTGGCTGAAGCTGGGGCTTGTGGCGGTGCTGGCGAGCTTTAGAGCTAGGGTTTGCGGGGGTTTGGGTGAAGGGGCTTCAAAGAGGGGCGACGACGCTTTAAATAGGCCGAGGAAGGGGCCTAGGCGTGCGTACCGAGAGAGGAAAGGCGGCGCGGTCGCGGCGCATCGGGTTTGACTCGTTTGCGAGCATGGTTCGGCGAGAGGGAGGGGAGGGGAGGGATGACAGGCGGGTCCCACCTGTCGACGAGAGCGGGAGGGAGAGCTGAAGGAGATGGGCCAAGCTGCTGGGCCGCGAGAGAGAAGAAAAAAAAGGAGAGGCAGGCTTGGGCCGAGAGGAGGAGATGGGCTGCTGCTGCGCACGCGAGCGAGTGGGCCGATTAAAGAGAAAAGAGAGTTTCAAATGTTGAAACAAAAGTGTCCAAATGTTGAAACTGCACTTCGCAAATATTGAACCTTAAATAAACTTTTGTTGAAAGTCAAATTTTTAGTCCAAAAATAATGTAACAGCATGAATGCAAGACATTATTAAGCACAACACAAAGCTTATTTATTTAAATTAAGAAATTGATTGTTTTCCTACACTAAATATCAAGATAGCCAAATAAATGTTAGAAAATTTTTAATAATTCATGAAAATCATTTATTTAATTGTTCTTTCTATTCACATCCCGAAATCCCAAATTTCGGGGTGTGACAAAAAATAACCGATATTCTATTAGGGGATAACAAATTAACAATACTAGTTATTTCCAGATGATTGCAAATGGGAAACATAGAAAAAAATAATACTCTCTCTAGATCATGAGAGCGAAAAGATTGAAGGGCAGGCCAATCTCATAAAGTATATTACCCAATTTTATAAAGAATTGTTCGGTAAACCTGAAGAGAATTCCTTTACTTTGGACGAGTCTAGAAAGGATGATATTTCTCAGGTCACAGATGCAGAAAATGAATTCCTAACAGCCCCATTCATATAAAGTGAGATTCGAGATGCTGTTTTTGCGATGGAACATAATAAAGCACCAGGTCCAGATGGTTTTCCTATAGAGTTTTACCAAAAATTCTGGGAAGTCATTAAAAAAGACTTGATTCAAATGTTTCAGGATCTTCATGCTGGAGACCTCCCACTTTTTAGCTTGAACTTTGGCATTATCACAATAATCCCAAAAGTTCAAGATGCAAATAGAATCCAGCAATATAGACCTGTCTGCTAAATGTGAGCTTCAAAATTTTTACCAAAGTAGCTACTAGTAGAATAAATTCAATCGTAGACCACATAATCAGCCCAACTCAAACGGCTTTCATGCAAGGACGCAACATCTTAGAGGGTGTCGTTATCTTACATGAGACCATACATGAGCTACATCGAAAAAAACAAAATGGAATTATTTTTCAGATTGATCCCGAAAAAGCATACGATAAAATACGATGGCCATTTCTAATGCAAAATCTACGGATGAAAGGGTTTTCACCCATGTGGATTTCGTGGGTTAAATCGTTCATCTCGGGTGGTAGTGTTGCAGTGAATGTAAACAATGATGTTGGGTCTTACTTCCAAACAAAACAAGGTCTTCCGTAGGGAGATCCCCTATCTCCACTTTTATTCAATATGGCTGCTGACATGCTCGCCATCTTGATCAAAAGAGCTAAAGCAGATGGTCAAGTTAGTGGAGTGGTGCCACATTTAGTAGATGATGGCTTATCCATTCTACAGTATGCAGACGACACAATTCTCTTTATGGAACATGACCTAGAGAAAGCTTGCAACATGAAGTTATTACTTTGTGCTTTTGAGCAATTGTCGAGTTTAAAAATCAATTTCCATAATAGTGAATTATTCTTCTTTGGTGAGGCACAAGAAGCGATAGACCAATATACTGATCTGTTTGGATGCAAACAAGGAGAATTTTCGTAAAAGCATTTAGGAATTCCAATACATTATAGGAGACTATCAAATACTAGCTAGAAACATGTTGAAGAACGTTTCGAGAAATGACTCGCTAGTTGGAAAGGAAAACATCTTTCGACAGGTGGGAGATTAACATTGATCAACTCGGTGCTGAGTCGTCTACCCATGTATATGATGTCTTTTTTCGCGATTCCAAGAGGGGTGCTAAAAAAACTGGATTATTCGCTCCCGCTTTTTTTTTGGCAAAGTGTTAACCAGAAAAGAAAATATCACCTCACTAAATGGAGCATTTTGTGCCAACCTAAAGACAAGCAGGTCTAGGAATTCATGATTTGGATATTAAAAATAAGGCTTGGCTTAGTAAATGGCTTTTTAAGTTACTAACACAGAGGGGACGTGGCAACAAATTTTATGAAACAAATACCTTCACTCCAAACCGCTATCACAAGCACAGTGGAAAAATGGGGACTCCCATTTTTGGGCTAGTCTTATCAAGGCGAAGGGAGATTTTCTCCGCTTTGGAACCTTCATAATTAAGGATGGATCACAGATTAGATTCTGGGAAGATAGATGGTTGGGAAATACAACTCTGCGAGAGCAGTATCCTTGTTTGTATAACATAGCACGACACAAACAGGTTAGTGTAGCAGAAGTCCTCGGTGCCTCATCCCCCAGTCTCTCATGGCATAGAGATCTCATTGGACACAAGTTAATAGCATGGAATAATTTACTTCCACGCATTGCAAATATTGTGTTGAGTCAGGAACATGATGAATTTTGCTGGAACCTACATCTGAATGGACAATTCTTAGTGAAATCACACTACTTGGCTATGATCCATGTTGACGTCCCTAATATGAATAAGCAATCTAGAAATTAATAGCCCCTTTGAAGATAAAAATTTTCTTATGGTTTCTTCGTAGAGGGGTAATTTTAACAAAAGATAATCTTGCAAAGCGTAAACTGGCAAGGTAGCAAGAAATGTTATTTTTGCCAAAAGGACGAAACAATTAAACACTTATTTTTTAAATGTCGTTTTCTTCGTCTTGTTTGGTTTATCATACATGCGGCCTCAGGTCTTTCTCAACCTCGTAGTGTGTCACATTTGTTTGGTACTTGGGTATTGAGAAAGAATTGAAACCGCTGGTCTTGCTAGGGGTGGCCGCTACTTGCTGGTCACTATAGCTATGCATGAATGATATAGTCTTTGACAAAAAAAACATAACTCTTCTCCTTTGCAGGTTATCTACTCGGTTATCCATTGGCTTCGTTCTTGGGCTATCATACAGAAGCTTGCTTTGTAGGATTTGGTTGCAGCGGCATCTTAACAATTAGCCCGGGTGGCCAAGGATTTTTTTACCCAAGCACATAGGTGGCGATCTAGTCTTCGGATTGATAGTCATTAGTGTGGTTGTACTCTTTTATCTTCTATAGGCTGTGCATCCTGGCTATGCAGAGGTTGGGAAAATTTTTTTCCAAGATCTTGTATCATCTTGATGTTAAAACCCTGAAAAGTAATAAAGTTTCCCTTATCAAAAAAAATACAACAAAATGGTCACCTAACTAGCATATCTTTTTTATTCATTCTGGTTTTTGAAATCACAAAACTTCAATTGAGTGACTCCTTCAAAATTCTTCGCAACTGAGATAGTTGTGTCGCTCAGGCCACTGTCCAAATTTTTCTGGCTTCTAAAATACGCAAAGCTGCTGCCGAGATTTAAACTCCGTCGATGACATATGCGACATTTACGGAAGACATGGTACTGGCATTTCTCAACTCCGTAGGGGTTTTGCCATTCTTGCTTGAAGGTTTAAAGCACAAGTATTGTGTACAATAGCATTTTTTTGTGACTTGATACTTGGCAATGAACAAAAGCCAGCTTCCATGACTGAATCTATATGTGACCTATCTTGCGGTGACTGCGATCTTCATGCCTTTCTGGCAGTGTCCCGGGATGCCGCAGACGAAGAAGGACATGCCCCGAGCAAGGGTGGCATGGTCTTTCCCGGAGCTCCAGACGGTGGCATTGCGGGGCAACTCGCACATGCTGTACTGCGCCACCGTGTTCACTTGCACAACGTTGTGCGTGCCGTTCTTGTAACTGAACACTGCACCGAGGAGGAAGTGGCTGTTGAGTCACGGTAATAGCATTGAGCAACCGCTCTAGCTACATTCATTGTGAAAAGTTTCAGGGAAAAAAAGGATACTTACGTAGTTCGTCGCCAGCCTTGAAGGGCTTGTAGTTGGGCCATCCAAGGACGCCGAAGCTCCAGCCGGCACCGTCACCGACAGGCCACAGCCTGGAGTCTGCTGCAGACGACTTGCAAACACCATCAGGCATATGAGCGCCATGAAAACCTTGATGCTCGTGGTGGCGGTGGCTCGTGGCATTTCTACAAATAGGGAGGAATATCTCTCAGATGTTTCGTGGGAATTAAAGAACCAAAAACGAAAAGATGAGCAGAGGTCACCTCGTTGATGAGAGAGGTCTTAAGAAGTGGACAGAGTTGGCGCCTGTTTGGTTGTTGGTGCCCAACTTTGCCATGACTGGCTACCATAGAAAGTGTGACAAACGAACTGCGACTTCACTTGTGGTAAAACTTGACATAAATAAGATATGACAACTTTGTCTTAATGAACTAAAAAAACTTCTGCAAGCTGTATACTCGTGATTCGTGAACCTGAACAACAAAGCCATCTTGCCGGTTTCAGTCAGATTTGTGCATAGTCCTTATGGTATACTCCTACATTGATTTCTGCATACTCCTTATGGTGTGCTAATTTGCTATTTGTCTAGGGATTAAAAAAAGTTCGCTGCATTATATCCATTTGTTTAAGTGTTTCTACTACTTGGTTTTGAGGTGAAATGGCATGGATATTCCGATTTAAAGAAGGCATACTGTGGTATCAAAACCCATAATCTTTGCCTGCAGTAGAATCAGATTGTGGCCACAGCCCTGGAAGGGAGAAATGAGAGAAATAATGAGGGTAGTTCCTCCATAGTTGCTTTTTTGTTGTACAGTCTCTCTAATAGTTAATATATAGTAAGTTTTTGTCGACCGCTAGACTAAGTTTTACGGTATATAAAGGTTTAATTTTTGTAGTCAGATGATAGTTAACTGTATATTCCTTTATTTTATATGTTTATAAATGTAAAATGTTGTGAAATCATTTCAACCTGCGAAGGACCTTAACAAAAGAATATAATGCTTCATACCTTCATCCCATCACGCAACACAAAACGACTTTAAAGGGTTTGGTGATTATTGTTGACAGACAGGTGGGCCAATGCCCAGCTACCGCGCACACAAACCTTAGAGAGTGAAACCTATGTATCTTTATCTGGCAGTGACGGCGATCTTAATGCCGTTCTGGCAGTCGTCGTTGACACCACTGATGTAGAAGGACACACCCCGGGCGAGGGTGATGCGGTCGTCACCGGAGTTCCACACTGGGGCATTTTCGGGAACCTCACACAAGCTGTACTGCAAGTTGTTCACCTGAACAACGTTATGCGTGCCCTTCTGGTACTCAAACACTGAAATCACATAAGCAGATTTTAGTGTGCCGTCATGCCATATAATGCAGATAACTCCATGATCATGATGCTAGACTTGACTAAGGTATGTGAACGGGAGAAGAGGCTTACAAAGCACATCGCCCACCTTGAAGGGCTTGTAGTTGGGCCACCCGTGGACGCCCAAGCTCCATCCAGAATTGTCGCCCACGGGCCACTCCCTTGGGCCATCTGCCGCCACCATGCCACCGCTGTTTTCTTGGTTTTGCGCAAACACCATGACACAAAGGAACACCACCACGATCTTGCTGCTCCAGCGGCTTCTTTCCTGTGCCACTTCGACTGCACTGGACTTCTGACAATCAAAGGGTAAGATTTGGCGATGAAGGCAGGATTGCATACTTGTATCTGTCAGTGGCAGCATCCTATTTCTGGTTATTCGTTATGGTACACAGATTTGGTTTGGATTCAGGAATAAAGAGCGGGATAAGAGCGATCGTCTGCTTCACTTAAAATACTATGCGATCAAGCAATAAATATTTAACGAATCATTTAGTACCATCGCATACAACATTTTTAGTGTAAAACTAACCGATGGGCAAGGAACTAAAACATTGATAACATATTTAGTATTTGTTGCAATTTTGATGGTTATGTACCGTCCACTTTATTTCACCCTTACAGGTTGATCCAATATGAAGGGCACGATTAATGCGATTTAATTCGGTGAGAAACATAACATAAGAAATCACTTGATTTTATCACATAGACATGCTTGATAGGTTGCTTGTATAAAATATGCCATCCCCACAACTTACGGCAGAGGAAACGTCATATAAAAAATCACATTAAGAAATTAACTAATCCGCCAATAAAAAAGGCATCTTGTGGTGCACATTAGGGCAAGAGAGCTCTGAAGTCTGTTCATGGGTCACACTTGGTGCTTTAGGCCTTTCGTTTATGTTTCTTGGTTCTGTATCCTTTCGACAGCCGCATTAGCGCCTGCGCCTTCGTTGGCTCGTGACTGCCTCCTCACCTTCAACGTCCACTTCCATTTCCAGAGCTGTGGAGGCGCCGGAGTACAGCGTAGGGAGGGGTTATATTTTTTTATACCTGGGAGGGTGCATGGATCAACCGGGAGGTGGTGCCATATGGGTGGGAGGCAGACAGCAAGGCAGGAAGCTGTGTGTTTGTCCAACAGGTAAAGATCGATACTGGTGAAAAAACAAATCATTTTTGACATAAACATTATCTAACTCTCGATTTTGATTGGACAATCAACTTGTAATGGAAACAACTCAGAGTGAACATGTTTCAAGCTGCCAAATACCTTTTAATAATGGAATATAGAGAGATAAAACTAAATCCTCCATATGGCAGGAACAAATTTACATCAGCGGAACAGAGTATTAAAGCATAACTTTATGCCGCTGCAGACTTCCGACAGCTTCCACATTTAGCCTCATGTCCATATGCAACTCTAAGAATTTGTCTTAGTCCTTTAATGTTTCTAAGGTTATGATGGCAACATGCCAACATTCGAATTTTATTCATGAACCCACATTCGAATTTCCTCAGCTGAGATTTCTCGATCTATGCTTTATGATCAATAACATAATGAATTGAGCTAAAAAAAATCAATGGCACCATGTTTGGGGAACACAAAAATATACTCCAAAGAATTTCTACAATCATGCCTACAGAGATTTCCAACCTCCAAGACCCTTCCTTTGGATCTGGAACTCAAGATGCTGTAATAAATTGAGAGTATTTACATGGCTATTGCTAATGGACAGGTTAAACACCAGAAACCTATTAAAAAGGAAGAATTTCAAAATGGAAGGAAACAACTACAGATGTGTCATATGCATGTTACAAAGAGAGGAAACAGCTATGCATCTTTTCTTCACATGCCCATTTGCAGCTAACTATTGGTAGGAAATTGGAATCCAGTGGCAACATGGAATCCCTTTCTTTCAAATGCTAGAGATTACCAAGCATACATTCCACAGTAACTTCTACATGGAAGTATTTACTATAGCAGCATGGCAAATATGGAAACAAAGGAATGCCCTCATCTTTGAGAACAAGCAAGTCAGTGTCAATAGATGGAAAAGAGATTTTGTGGCTGAATGCCACAACCAAGCTCATAGGATGAAAGAATCCCTCAAAACACCCTTCCTCCACTGGGTTAATTCCCTCTCTGTATAGCTATCTTGTATTTATATCTCCCCCCCCCCTTTTTGGCTTTTTAGGAGCTTCCTGATGTATAGTTGAGCTTGAGTCTCTAAGTAGGATGTGATATTTGTAACTTATTTTCTGTTTTTATAATAAAATTTCTCACAGTGGGGGCCTCCCTCGTTGTGTTTTCGGTTCAAAAAAAAAATTTTGACCAAAGTCAGTAGGGGAAACCTCAACCTATTTTTTTGCGTAATTTTCTTTTATTCCAAACCCAATTCGCTCTCACAGGGAGTCGAACTTGGGTATGCTGAATGCTACTCAGGTGCTCTAACCACTAGGCTAGAGGCCTTTTTTAAAAAAAAAGAAAATTGAACTCAAAAGGGTTTATTAATTTACTGTATCCTAACTGATTGGTATTGCCTCCTTCCAATTGAAGCACACTGCGTCCTGAATATCTGCAGTGCATCGCACACATGAAAGAATTTGTGTCACATAATTAATTTCAATGATGGGTTAATGAAGATCAAAAGGGGCTTCGTGCAACCAAATTTCAAATTGTCCAGGTATAGAGAAAACAAACACAATGTTTTTTCCTTGGACAAATTTTATCAATGGCAAATGCCCAAATTACACTTTAATTTTCAGTTATTCAGTATACTTTTAAGTTTGCCCATTATTAATTTTCAGTTATTCACTACACTTTTAAGTTTTGCCCATTATTAATTCTGTTTTAACTTTAAATATTTTATTAATAATTTTTAAGCATAAGTTAATTAATTTCAATAGTTGGTGTTTATGTTATATTAAGTTTTAAGTTTAATCCACCACTATATATACTTTCAGATGCCTCTAAATAAATGGAACCATCGGGAAATTTGCTTAGAGTAAACTTGTGATTATTTCTGACCAATGTTGTTGAATCATGAGTATGAAGATGAATTTCGATTGTTTTCCCCAACGGTGATGCAACTTGAGATTCATTACGTGATTTTAATCTAACCAATCTTGGGTTATTCTCATGTTCTTTATGCGTATTTCATTGTATATGATTATTATGTTCTGAAAACTAAGTCCACTTTATGTTTATTTTGTAGTGACTAATGTCAACCAAGTGGCCTCCTACCTCAACAACATTGAGCAGCTCAATGGAGCGAATTTCCATGAGTGGAAGGAGAAGGTTATGACATGCTTGGCATGTGCAATAATCTTGTCTTAGCAATAAGGGAGGATAAGCCTGCTACACGTGCTGTAGGACAGGTTTCTGCTGCTTTGGACAAGTGGGAGAGGTCTGACCGCATGGCCCTCATGGTTATGTCTTAGACCATCAGTGCTGGCATAAAGGGTGACACCCCCACAAAGAATGCTGATGGAGTTAGTTTAGTACAATGATAAGGAGTTTTTGGCCAAAATTGAGCAGAATTTTCAAACTCCTCCAAGACTTATGCTAGCACCGTCATCATGAGGTTAGTGGCTTCTCAGTACAATGGTCAAGCTGGCATAAGGGAGCACATTCTCAACATGTGTGACATGACTAACAAGCTTAAGGAAACAAAGATGGAGATCTCTGACTATTCACTTCATCATGACGTCACTGCCTTCACCTCAGTACACTACTTTCCAGATTAACTACAACACCAACACTTGGTCTATAAGTGAGTTGATTAGCTACTCTGTTGAAAGAAGAATAGAGGCTTAAGACTGAGACGATGAAGGATGTGGTGAACATGGTCAGCAACCTTACCTCAATAGCACTCATAAGAACCACCATGAGTCAGTAAGCAAGGCCACAAGAATAAGAATAACGGGAACAAGAACTTTGCTCCAGTAACAACAAGAAGTTCAAGCATCGATTTCCACCTCAGTCTCAAGGAGGAAAGATGATGTGTCATTACTGTAAGTTTCCACTGCATCTCCAAAAAGAATGTGCAGGATTTAAGGAATGATTGAAGCAACAAGGTAATGAGAAGTTTGATGTTGTTTCCTTTATGGATGAATTATTCCTAGCATATTTTTTCACTCATACTTGGTGAATTGACTCATTAAAGATATTCCGCTCGATCCGAACTATAAGAAGGGGGAGCGAAGGCTAAGAGTGGCTGACAGGAACACCGTTGAAGTTGCGTTGGAAGCTTTCACTTAGAGTTGTCGGGTGGCTTCAAGCTTCAAAAGGACATCATCTAAATGAAGCTAGAAGCCGCCCGACAACTCTAAGTGGAAGCTTCCAACTACTTCAACGATGTTTCCGTTAGCCACTCTTAGGCTTCGCTCCCCTCTTCTTATAGTTCAGATCGAACGGAATACCTGTAATGAATTAGAGATGTTCACAATGGCACCTGAGTCAATCCACCAAGTATTAGGGAAAATTCTGCTAAGAACAATTCATTTATAAAAGAAACAACATCAAGATTATCATTACCTTGTTGCTTCAATCATTCCTTGAAGCCTGCACATTCTTTCTGGAGATGCAGTGGAGACTTACAGAAATGGCATAGCTTCTAACCTCCTTGAGACTGAGGTGTAGATCCATCCTTCAACTTTTTATTGTTCCTATGAGCAAAGTTCTTGTTCTCGTTCTTCTTGTTCTTCTTGTTGTCTTGATTACTGCTACCTGACTCATGCTGGTTCTTAGGAGTGCTATTGAGGCTAAAGGTTGGTAACCATGTTCACCACATCCTTCATCGTCTCAGCCTTAAGCCTCTATTCTTCTTCAACAGAGTAGTTAATCAACTCACTTATAGACCAAGTGTTGGTGTTGTAGTTAATCTGGAAAGTAGCGTACTGAGGTGAAGGCAGTGACGTCATGATGAAGTGAACAGTCAGAGATCTCCATCTTCGTTTCCTTAAGCTTGTTACTCATGTCACACATGTTGAGAATGTGCTCCCTTATGCCAGCTTGACCATTGTACTGAGAGGACATTAACCTCATGATGAGGGTGCTAGCATAAGTCTTGGAGGAACACATAAAATTCTGCTCAATTTTGTCTAGGAACTCCTTAGCATTGTACTCAACTCTATCAGCATTATTAGTGGGGATGACATCCTTTAAGGCCAGCACTGATGTTCTGAGGCATAACCATGAGGATCATGTAGTCAGACCTCTCCCACTTGTCAAAAACAGCAGAATCCTATCCTGCTCCAGGTGCAGCAGACTTATCCTTCCTTAGTGCCAAGTCAAATTATTTCATGCCAAGCATGTCATAACATTGCCCTTCCACTCATGGAAATTCGCTTCATTGCGCTGCTCAATGTTGTGGAAATAGGAGGCCACTTGGTTGACGTTAGTCGCTACAGAATAAACATAAAGTGGACTTAGTATTCAGAACGTAATAATCATATACAATGAAATGCGTATAAAGATTATGATAATAACCCAATGTTGTTTAAATTAAAATCACGTAATGAATCTCAAGTTGCATCACCGTTGGGATCGAAATTCATCTTAATACTCATGATTGAACAACATTTGTTAGAAATAATCACAAGTTTACTCTAAACAAATTTTCCGTTGGTTCCCATTTATTTAGAGGCATATCAAAGTATAGTGGTGGATTAAAGTAAAAACTTAGTCTAACATAAACACCAACTACTTAAATTAATTAACTTATGCTTAAAACTTATTAATAAAATACTTAAACTTAAAACAGAATTAATAATGGGCAAAAACTTAAAAGTGTACTGAATACCTGAATATCGATTGCAAATGCCCAAATTACACTAAAGCACACCCATTGGATGCAATCTCACTGCATCAGTCACTAAAGAATAAATAGTAACAGGTATAACTCTAACCATGCGATGTACAAACTTAATAACATATATGCCACTAGCACAAATCAAGAACCCAGCCTAGGAAATATTTAGTCAACATCAATATTTCCAGTTTTGCAAGTCAAACTAGATTCATAATGCTAACAAATGAGTAATAATAGCTTGGACAAGTTGGGGATGACAGTTTTCATTTCAAGTTAACTGGGCACAACAAAAGTCAGTGCTTTACATGCTAAGCCAGTATGCCAACAGCAAGCAAGCAGACGCCATATCCCTGGGGTCCATTTCTCAAACCTTTAGATTAAATATTCTTGGTTAGCAAAATCATCCTATTTGAGAGATTCAACGTTAGCATGCATAAATTGCATATAAATAATATCTTCATATATCAATCATTCTATTTGTATTCAAGAATGCAAGCCCGTCTGAAGTTTGTTGCCAAATAGCCAAGAAGTTGTTATGCTATGCTGTAGAATCTAAAAGTTTTAGAGGAACATTTGCAAACTTCAGTGTGACTCTTGCTGTTAAGGACAAAAAAAATATTGTACCAACTCAACTACAGCCTAAATTAGAAATCCCAGTGTGACCAATCAACCTCGAAACACGATGCAAACTCGAGTGTTCTGTCCTTAACCCCAGAAAAAAACCACCTCAATGCCAAAAGAAACCTAAAAACAGAATTTTCCAACAGTTAACTTTGAGAGATTAATGAGCCTACCTGGAGCTCAGCTGGTAGGGTATCAATTCTTTTGAACACATTTCTAATTAGTGTTACATAATCATAAGGATCATGTTCATCATAAGATTTAGCAATTCTAGCCGCTGCATCTATCAGGGCATTGAGTTTGTATTTCTCCATTTTCATTCATTGTCCACTTCAGACCTGAACCGTTAATCCAACAGCTAACATGAGTACAACTCGTTGTTTTTCCTTTGAGTGCAGTCAACTGCATTCCAATGAATTTATGACATTCGCTGATTCTTGACATCCTGTCACAGTATAACTTCAAGCCTGCAAGATAATGTACA
The DNA here is from genome assembly GCA_015342445.1 of Digitaria exilis. Lineage (NCBI taxonomy): Eukaryota > Viridiplantae > Streptophyta > Magnoliopsida > Poales > Poaceae > Digitaria > Digitaria exilis. Next base: position 924,698 of record JACEFO010002039.1, read on the forward strand.
AGGCAACCTTTAGACTGCCTGCCTAAATTTTCAGAGACAAGTATAAAGCACAAGAAGCAATTACTTATCAAATTTTGAATACCTTGGAAATCAACCCAATTAGTTCTGCAATCTCTAGCTTCTTTCTAGCATATTGTTCATACCCCTTTGGCTTCTGATACTAGAAAAGGAGTTTCATTTCAGAAAATTACTATACAGAAAGCAAACACAGGAACAACTTCAATAAAAGCATACCATCCTTTTAACATTCTTTGCAATCCACTCAAAGGCTTTATCATCTGCAACCTGAAGATAGAAACATATGTGGATGATATAAAAAAATAGAACATATTCTGATGGAATTCCACTAGCATGTTCAAGCACTTACTTTCCCAGTAATGCCAGCTGTACAACAGCGGAACTAAGAAAATAAAAATATGAAAGCTATTAGCATTAAATAAATTAATTATTGATTTAGTTGCAGAACTTATCCAAACAAAGGAACCTTACCTCTGTTTCATAGTGAGAGCAATCAATCTCAAGTGAATACTTCTGTCGACCTCGGTGCAGCGGAAACTTGTGAAGTTGGTAGACTTCTTTCAAAGCAACTAGAAAACTTATCTGAAAATTGTACAAGTATATTGCCTTATGGTGCATATAAATAAAGAATTTCAAACAATAATAAGACCAGTAGGTGAATAACCTGTTGTTTTGTGACCCGCTTCCAAATCTCAAAATAGACACCATCTAGGTCCTTGAGAATATAATAATCATAGGTAATGCTGGATGCATATTCCTGAAGTGAAATGAATAAAAAAGCATGAATCAACAAGAACTAGAAACTGTGGAGGCATCCTAACAAAGTAACCTAAAAGGAATCCTACCCTGAAAGCAAGACGGACTAGATGCACAGAAATTTTGGTAAAGCTTGTTGCAATCTTCATTGCTTGACAAAACGCTCTCTCGCTGACCTTCCACCACTAAAATAGCAGAGAAATTAGTCATGGAGCCAGAAATCAGTGTATCCAATCTAATGTAAGAAAACATGGTGTTTTCGGGTATAATTCCTGACGACATGTTGAATATCCAAGCATTCTTCAATCAACTGCCAAGGTAAAACGGCTCAGCTCAAACGATTTTTCTATACACAAGATGTCTCAAATTGAACTAGTAATGTCTTGAATGATGCATACCTTGACTTGATTAGAAAACGTTTCATAGAACTTGACATATTCTCGATCAATTTCATGGGTGTTATAACTGAAGCAGTAGGTATCCCAATCTTTGTACTCACAATTATCCTTCACCAAGAAGGAAACCGATAGATTAAAGCTTAATGGAGAATATTTGTAAAAAAACAGCTACTGGAGAATTAAAAGCTCTAGAGATAATAAACAAATATACTAGAAAGCTTCAAACACATGAAAATAATGGTTTTAGTTCAAAAAATCAACAATGAGAAAATATTAATAGTTTTTCAGTAAATGCATACGCAAATTCGTCATGAAACAAGTCATCTATAAATTTGGGGACTCGATGTAAATATACCAGAAGGCTTACCAGTCTATGAAAGAGATAGTAGAAATGAAAAGCACATTGTGATTACTGCAAAAGGGATCACACATTCCTAGATTTGGACAAAAATATGTGGTAACTAGTATGAGGTGCCAATGAAGTGCAGAAGAAGGCTAGTAAACAATAAACCCTAAATCCCAGGTTGCTAAACTGTGGAAGAGTCAGACCAGGTTGCTGTGTTTTTTTTCCTTTTTGACGTGGATGCTTGTCTAATCATGAGTCAAAGCAGCTGTGCTTTTTTTAAAAATTTTTAGTGTGGATGTTTGTGTAATCATGAGTATAATTGAAAGCAATACTGAAAACAAAACACTTGGTTAACAAAAGCGGGGAAAAAAGCAAATTCAATTTACATAGCATGAACTCTACCAGGTACCAAATCGTACTAGGATGACATTATATGGACTTTACATTCACTAAAAATAATCCATGTGCGAAATTATAACAACTGTGGTCATCTAGCTAAAGTTTGGAGGCCATGTGATTATGATAACATGATAGAGCAGTGGGTAGAGTTAATTAGTTTGACGATTTTTCAAAACGAGGGTTTCACTTTGCATTAGTAAAGGATTATGTATGCATGCTGTTTGAGCACACATGTGCACAAATAGCAGCAGAGTCAAGGGGTCAGGGCAAAGCAAAGACTGTTAAGACTTTTGGTGGTACTAGTAAACGAGCTAAAACACAACAAAATTACACTAAATTCACTTCCACTTTTCAACCATTCAAAAACATGCGAAAAAGCATCTCAGTATGAATTGAAAAGCATTACTCGTAACAAATACTCCCTCCGTTCTAGATTATAGTTCATTTGAGTTTTTTGACCCCTAGTTTGATCGATCGACTTATTCAAAAAAATTATGTAAAAATAATTAAATTTAAGTCATTCTCGAAGTACTCTTATTAATATAAAGCAAGCCATAACAATAAAAATTGGTAGATTGCACAATCGTTTGAATAAGACGAGTGAACTTGGGTTCCAAAAGTCAAATGAACTATAATTTGAAAAGAAGGTTATAGCAGTGAGTGGATGAATACGTTCATTATTTAGAAGGACCAGGCGCTGGTAGTCATCCAAGCAAGCAAACTCGCAGTGACCGGGATGAAAAAACCAACAAAATGTATCATCTTATTCATAGCGCATAAAGTATCCATTGTCTGCAAGATACTCTGGTTTGTACCTTCTCTTCAGATCATCAAAACCCAGCTGGTTAATATACTTTCCTTGCAGTAACTGCAGAAAATAGGAGCACACAAATATATAGGCATGTGAGAAACCACCAATGTGAATAATATAAAAAAAAGTGGTAACGCCATATGTACTAGATGCACAGCAGTGATATATTGAGTGAGAATTTAATAATCAAATTAACTACCTTGCAAGCTCGGATGCGATATAATGCGTGGCGCTCATACAGCACAATTTTCTGATGCAGATCCAGTCGGAGCGGGGAGTTAATGTAGTGAGTAGGAAGCAGCTGGCCATGAAACCCAGCAACTCTTGTTCGCTGATCACTTCGCCTATGTCCAATTTTCTTAACGCAATGCTGTCATCATCACTGGGACATGATTCTTTAGAGTCCATCACAGGTTGCAAAGGCCAAAGGGTACCAGCAAAATCACCGAGGTTGGCAGGTGACGTGCTCGAAAACGACGCAGCCACGTCGTCGTTTCGGACCTGAACGTTTAATTCACTAGCGTTCTACTTTCACTTCGCGTTCGGCCGTCAGTTCTCACTCGCGCCCAACTCCCCCGTTTGTGATATAAAAAAAAAAAAAAAAAAAAACCTCCCCCGTTTCCTTCTTCTCTATCCCGGTCTCCCCTCTGCGCCGCCATCGCACCTCCACTGCTCGCTACTCCGCCGCCGCGCCCTCACGGCGGAGCCGAAGCAGGGGTTGCGCGGTACCCCAGCGCGGGGGCGCCGGTAGCCGCTCCACGCCGCCGCACACCTGCCCTGCATCGTGCGTTGGCGCACGCCCGCAAGCGGTTCCCAGGTCCCGGCTCACCCTCTCTTCCCTTCCCTCTCCAGCCTTGCAGTATCCAATATGTGTAAGATCCCGGCACCTGCTATTTGTGAAAAAGAATTACACAATTGTCTTTACTGCCTATCTGCCCCCATCCTGCTACCTTGTTCCTTTGGCACCCAGCACTCCAGCAGTGCATCCATATCCGGATCCGCGTTGAGGAGTCGGCAGTGAAAGCAATGAGGTACGTATAGCCATCCTCTAATTTGCTCCCCCTTCCTTTCATCTTGGATACTAGCGTTGTGACTAATGCTTCTCTCTGTCTCTATTTTTTTTTCTTGCAGCTGGAAAGGGATATCTCTTGATTGGATTTGTTCTTTCTCATGCAGGCTATTGATCTAAATGCTTCTCTCTCCATTCTTGCGACAGGAAGAAGGTATTTCACTTGATTGGATTCTCTCTCCCTCAAGAGTTATGGATTTGAAAAAAATCGTTCATTCTTGATGTGGACTGTCAATCGATCTTGGACTCTGCTCTTGTATATGCACATACATTTTTTGCCATATTGATTTATTCAGTTCATTAGATCTGCATTAGTCCTCTGGTTCCCTTATTTGAAGCCATGCCCTCTGTATCGGCTACCTTCTTGACATGGCATGTACTGTCTAGAAATGTGCTTGGACTTGGTTGTCTTCGGTTGGTTTTCTCTGGTAGATTCAGATATGAAAAAGTGGTTTGAATGCACGCGTTGAGAAAAGAAATTAAATGATTTGTAATTTTGAATATCAATTTTTTACACCTTTCGTTTGTTCTCAGTTTTCATAATGAGATCACGAATGTTCTGGCTTGGTTAACTTTGAATATATTTCCTGAAGGCGAAATGATGTTTGCTTTACCGATTCAGATAGCAAAAAAAAAAAAAAAAAAAAAAAAAAAAAAAAAAAAAAGATTCAGAGGACTGATGATAATTCTCTAGGTTTTCCGTAATGAGAAACAAAGGTCGGTCTCGCTGTGAGTGTCCACGTATGCTGGACTTGGTTTTCCTGAAGTCTCGAATAGTATGTTGCATTAATTTTCAGTACATGGCTTGTGAAACTGGAAAGCTCAAAAAAGAATGATAGAACCATGGAAGAATGAAACTTGAAAAAGAATGACAGAAACCTATTTATTTCATGGTTCTTGTGTACTTAATCTCAGATGGAGCTTCAATTTTTGAAGTTCAGCTTACTGAAATAAAAATTTAGAATGGAAGGAAGGTCTGAAATCTTTTGCTGCTTTCTTTGCTAAAGGACGGGCACATGTTGTCCTATTTTACATACGCAATCTGAAATAGTTTACCGAGTATTGGTTCTGTTTTTATGTCCTCTCTATTTATGCAGTGACTTGTTGAACCAAAAGGTTGATGTACAGGCCAATATCTTTAAACAACAACAACAACAACAACATAGCCTTTAGTCCCAAGCCTTTAGGCCAATATCTTTAAAAAGGTAAATTTTGTATCCCTTTGTCCTTTTTGCATTACTTTCTAAACATTGTCCACCTGTAGTAATCTTGAAGCTTGCAGTACACCATGAATTGAATGGTCAGTTAAGGTTATCTTTAAGTGGCAGATAGATAGATCAGTGTCAAATGTGATGTTTTTTCAATTTCGCATTAGGTGGATTGATCCTATTTGTATTTTAGCTGCTCCATCTGCCATTTAATTGGCTTGAGTTGGGACATGGCAGTGCACTACAATCTTAAGCATTATATGCAGTTCACATATTGGTATGGTGCTTCTTAGGCTAATTACCATTATTATTGTTGCTTCAATGTTGTTAAGTTGATTAAGAAACTATAGGAAATTTACATGTTCCTTTTTTGTTGCCAATGATGTGGTGACCTGCAGCTGAAATTTGCAACAACATTTTCAGTTTGTTTTTACTAGCAGATGATTCTATATTTTTCTCCTCTATCAGTAGCATAGTTGTTTCTTTTTGTTTGAAGTTCCAGGCTGTCGTCATTTTATTTACTGTGCCTTGGTGTTGCTGTGCAGAAGAATTCCTGAGGTTACCGCCTCCATGCTCTGTAATTTCAGATTACCGCCTCCATTGTTTAGGTGAGCTATAGCCTATAGTGAAATCTGATGTGATCACAGTGAATGTTGCCTAATGTTTACAATTGTTTGAAACTTGCTATATCAGGAGTGAAGTATGTCATTCCTGCAAGTTAAACAAGGTTCTTTTCGAACCCTTTATTTAAATAGTGATGCCATGAGCTGAGATACTTATCTGTCGATAGGCAACTACTCATTTTTGCTCACTTCGTTCTTGCTTAGGTTGTTGGTGGTGATTGAAGAACAGTTCAAAGAAAGGATCTTCTATTGCAGTATGCTACTCTTTCAGCCTTAAGTGCAAGAACTGCCAGTTGAAGAGCTCAAATACTTGTAATTGTAATTTGAGTTTGAATCTTAAAAATGCAAATTCATACATATGTCTTAGATTGTAAATTGTTGCATTTAGATTGCAATTTTCTACATGTCTCTTATGCTGTCCATGATAGGGCGCCCCTTGTCTAGTGATGCAAACAACCAATCTTATTATCAATCACGTATTCAGTATGAAACAATCACATTGATAGAAGATGTGATGAGAATCATTTTTTAGGAAAACAAAAAAATCACTTTCACAAAAAAAATTATGTTGAGAGCTGAGATTAAGTCAGCAGCCCTTTTAGCATATGCGTATTTACAAGCGTATTCAATCTTTTAGCTGATTGCACGAAAAGTGCTTCTATCTTAATTACGACTGACGCACAAATGTAGAAAAATATACAAGCAAGTCACTCGGAATATAGATGAATGTTGACCTCTACGAACAATCTTCTCGGCATATTGGTGCCCTTGTGCAGCTGCAGGGACCCCTTGCGAGGAGGACCTTGGTGCCCATATGTTAGTTGTCCCAGCTGAAGGTGAACAGATGGATGAACATGATGAATGGATGAACATGATGAACCGAATGGGGCAATTGATAATAGGAAAAAAGTCCTTCAAAAATCAGGATCATATCCATTGTATGTTTTTTGCGGCAACTTTCTTTTTTGTCCAGTTAACATGCAAATCAACAGCATTCAAAATCAAAATTAAGCCAATGGAATATCATGTTTCATCAATTAAATATCGAGCCATACGAATTGAAATGAGCTAAACAAACAAGACCCATTTCAACTGAACAAACTGCAGCATAGTAAGTACCAAAAATATTTTTTTAACATTGCTTGATTAAGCCAATCTCTACAGCTAAGCACATAATTCCAAAGTAACGTTACCAAGAGCAAGTATCAATGTTTTAGCCTTCCCCCTTCTCGGTATTCCAGCTCATTCCTATCCTTTATTTAGGAGACAACAAGAATGTTTCCTTTTTTTTGTATGGTAGGCGAATCAGCTGATTCTTTCTTGGCCAATCATCTAAAGCTAACTCTAGTCTTTCCTTGATTTTATTGCTCTTTCCTTTTTCCATTGTTTCCACCAACCATGGAGATATCTAATATCTATTTCCTTTTTTTTTATTGCAATTGCGACCACGGATGTGCTTTATGTCTTTGATTTAGGAATAAAAGATACACGTGATTTAAGACTCAACTATATAGTTCCACAGTGCACATGCAAATATCTTTTATTTATAGCAGATCAGCTCACATAGTAAACAATAATGTTTCTTTTTTAGTGTCTCCTTTAATTGTTCTAAGACACTTTACAAGCGAGGGCTCACTGCATCTAAGCAAAATATGAGCTCCACCAACCACTTCTTCAGACATAACCAAGGACTGCTTCTGTTCAACAAAGGAAATGCTCAGAATCATATCGCTAAATACATCACATGCCCTGTCAGGCTTGCACTATCAAATGACTCTCTGCATTGCCTTCGTTCACGTAGCTGCTTGGAAGGTTCCAACAGCTTCTTCCGCAAGCACCAGGGTCACCAATCCATCATACATGAGGTGATAGCTAGCTGCACAAGCAATGAAATTTGTTAAGGTAGAAGTCGCATATAATTTTTTTTAATTTAAGGAAAGAAATTACCTCACGATCTAGTACTGGCTCCAGCATTAGAGGGGATTCAACATAGAAGTAGCTTTGGGTCCTCGCACATCGAGGGCCCGGTTCAAGAAATATTCAGAAATCCAAGGTTAAACAAAATACAGAAAGACCAATTTGTTCTTCAAAAATAAAATATTCTTCCAGAACAAACTTGTCTGTCCGTGGCACATTAAATTAATCAAAATTAAGATAACTAAAATGACCACACCCAACAAAATTCAGATAACAAAATTATTCTTCAAAATTAAAATATTCTTCCAAATGTTCCTCCCACTACTAAAATCCACTATCACTCTCACGGGCATACAAGATAATTAAATCCACTATCACTCTCACTATCATTTCTCTTCTCTTCTGATGAGAACATGACGCACATGCAAACGACGAGTTCAACAAGGTTGTCCAAGTCACGAAGGAGGCACACAGCTAATTCGATTCGAGTCACGAAGATGGAGGCCCTGAAGACCAGACAGAGGCCCAAAAGACAAGATGTTGGCCCAACTAGGGTTGGGTACTGGCCCAACTAGGGTTGGGCGTCACCAGGGGCATGCGCCCCCCTCCAGGCCGCTAGGGGGCATGCGCCCCCACCTCTCTCCCTCTATTTGGATAGAGGCTTCTTTTAATTTTAATTTGAGACTTGTGTTTTGTTTTACATCTAGCTTTAGCTACTCTCGAACACGCACAAATACGTGCTGTCCTCGTGATTCAGAACCCCAGTTTCGAGTGAGACATAAATTGCTCACCTCTTATTCTTGTTCTTTTTTCGATTACGTAACAGGAATTGATCTTCGTGATCAGGCTGATTTTGCTTCCGCAGGGTCGATAACCACTGGGAGTTGGTTCAGCGATTGCATTGGCGCTTCGGGTTCGCTCGTCGTAGTCGGATCGTGAGGGTCACCTCTCACCAATCGAAGTTATCCCCCACTCACCGAAAAGATCGGGCACTCCAGCTCTATCAAGTGGTATCAGGATTCCAGGTTCATCGGTGAGTTTATCGAGTGTTTTCAATTACCTACAGTCCACAAAACCAGAAAAATTATCAGGTTTGATCCTTGTCCCAGCACCCTTTTGAGTCTTGCACTTTCTTTCAATAATTTGCATTGTTGAATTTGTGTGCTTACGTATTTAATTGTTGCTAGTTGCATTATGTTTCTATCGGCTTTTTTTTTTCATTCACACCTTCCGCCGCCGTTCACTGCCTGGTCGCGATTCCCTGCATCACGACGGCCCTCCCAAATCGCCCCCTTTTTTTTACCCCACGCCGATTCCACCCTGATCTTGCCTGGTCTATTGTGCCAAGTAAAAAAAAAAGAGGGAAAGCAAAAAAAAGAAAGCAAACAGAAGCCCCGCGCTGCTCCCCATGGATCGCGCGCCCCAGGATAGCACGCCCCTGCCCACACGCCAATCGCCCATCCCCCTTTTCTCTCCAGTATTTGTTATTTATTTGGAAAGTCAAAAACAAAAGAGAGAGAAAGTACAAAAAAGGAACGCAGCCAAGCGCCGCCTCCGTGGGTCGCGCGCCCCTGCATCTCGCGCCCCCCTTCCTCGCGACAATCTCCTAGTTCGTGCACTTGTTGCTATTCCGTTGATTTTTCTTTTGGAAAGTCCAAAAAAGAAGAGCGAGATAAAGACAAAAAAAGGAAAGAGATAAAGAAGAAACAAAAAAAAAGAGAAAAACGAAAACCTGATCTGTACGATCGCATTTTTCTGGGCAGGTGTGTGGCCTACCGACGGCACGCAGGGCACCTGCTGTCAGCGCCCTATTTCTCTTTTTTTCTCTTTTTTTTTGTTTTCCTTGTTCCTTCTATTTCTCCCTAATCTTATTCCTCTTGCACTTGTTTCCAGCAACTTTGTTCTGTGTTGGCACTATAATTCAACTTTGCATTATTGTTTGATTGTGCTAACCCTTAAATTGAGTGCAGTCTATGCAGAACTTAACATATTTCTCCGACGAGCAGACCTTGTTTCTCCAGGCAATCGCTCCTCCAATCTCTCGCCGGTACGACTTATGGTTGCACTTCACCCCTGTGCATTTGGTAAGAACGTACAAGAATTCGATAACAACATTTTAGTGAGTGCCTTGTGAGCCGTTACACCCTTGTTGTCGTAGGCGTTGTTTCGTGTTTGCGCTAACGATGGCAGGAGACGCCGACGGCTCGACGGATGAAACGCTACAGGACATGCGGACGCACGTTGACGGCCTTGTCGCGAACTTGACGACGACGCATGAAGATCGTGACTCGACGGTCACCTCGTTGAACGAGTGGTTCGATCAGCTCGACGTCGCTCAGACGGCCATTAATACAACACTCAACACCATCGTGGCACGGCTCGCTGCATTGACCACTACGATCACAGAGTTGCAAGAGAACGGAGATCGCCGCGGTCATGCCCGCCGTGTGGTACGTCACCCAACTAATGATGCGTTTGCTAAGATTAAATTTAATACACCCTCTTATAATGGCAAATATGGTCCTAAGATTAAATTTAATACACCCTCTTATAATGGCAAATATGGTCCTGCTGCATATCTTGATTGGGAATTAGAGGTCGAACAAATTTTTTTATGTCATAATATTCCTGCTAGTGCACAAGTTAAAGCTGTTATTAGTGAATTTACTGATTTTGCTTTACTTTGGTGGCATGATTATAACAGAAAACACCCCACTGCCACTCCCACCACTTGGGCTCAATTAAAAGCTGCTTTGCGACATAGATTTGTTCCTTCCTATTATGCCCGAGAGTTGCTTAATAAAATGAAGCGTTTTCAACAAGGTCAACAATCTATTGTGGAATATTACCGGGAACTAAAAAAGTGTATGATTCGTTGTGGTTTATGTGAGACGGACGACGCTGCTATGGCACGTTTTCGCGGTGGTTTGAACCGCGAAATTCAGGAGATCCGTGAGTGTTACGATTATGCTGATATGACCACATTGTTTGAATCTGCTTGCAAACCTGAATGTGCAGTGCACGGACGCCGCTCGAAGACATATCCTAACTCTTTTGCAGGACACAGTACGTCCTCCAGCGCAGTTCCTACTCTCCCCGCGCCATCCACGACTAGCACTATACCGCGCGAGAGGACAACCACACCAGCAGCACCCACAACCACAGGCGTTGTTCCTTTCACAACCTCATGTGCAAATTCAGAACCATCACTTGACAATGCACCTAGTGCTCTTATTGACATTGAGATCAACGGTCCTGCTCCAGGTGCTCCACTCACGGCTGGTGAGACTTCTTCTGATGTGCTGAATTTTTCGACAACTCATGATATCATAGATCAATTGTTAGTGGACCCTGTTCTTGATTTGTGTGATAATACTTCTGTTGTACATGCATTAAAACCACACACGTGTGCTGAACTTAAACATGTCATTCATATTTCCAACACGACAGATGAGCTTGCGATGTTGTCTTCTTTACATACTTTGGGTTACATTGAATTTGATGTTTTGTGTAATCTAGATTGTTTGGAAGAAACTGTGACATCTCTGATGTAAAAGTATTGAAAGTACCTTTAAAACAAGTACAAAGGGGGAACAATGGTGTAGAATTCAAAAAATTCGTCAAAAATTCAAATTGAAATTCAAAAACAAAGGCCTTTTGACACCCAACTGAAATCTCAAGAATTTTATACTAAACTTGAAAATATCCAAAAATAAAAGTTGTTTGTCATCACAAATAAGGCCTAGTCACTGTTTAGAACTTTTGAAAATTTTTCAGTTTAGCCCCTCAAAAACTGGAAAAACAGTCCTGAACACCTTTTTGAAATTGGGTTGTTTGAGCTCGAAAAATTTGAAATTTCAGGTTCACCCCAAAAAGAAAGCTGTGTCCCATATCTCAAATTCCAACTTTTATTTTTACACTTTTTCAAGTTCAGCTCAAATTTTTGGAGAAAATTGAAAAGGTGCAAAGGAGCTCGCCGGGGCGCCTGACAGGCCCCTGGCGCGCTCTGCGCCTGGCCGGAGTCCGGCCGCCACGTGGCCGGCGTACGGTGGAGGCCGCACCGGGCCAGCCGAGCTGCGGCGGCCACTGGCGTTTGTCCTCACGCGGTTGTCCCGGCTTCCTCCCGTGCGGTCACGTCGAGCGTTGGCGCCGTTTTGCCTCGCGCCGCGCGGACGCCATCATGGCGGGCGGAGCGCCGCCGTTGGTCGCGCGCGCGCCGCGTAGAGCCGCTTCGCGGCGGATTCTCTTCCCGTTACGCGCCAAGGAGCTTTGTGGAGGATCCCCCAGCACCACGCCATGATCTCTTTCGCCCAACCCGCGCTCGCGCCGCTGCCCGAGCTGTCAGCACCATCAATGGCGACCTCGACAGCCCGAGCGCGCGTGCGCACGCTTCCAAGGCAGCTCGGTGCTCGCTAACGCGCCCAAACACTTCCCTGAGCACCCTCATTCCTTCCCCCAGCTAGCGCCCAGTCCTTCTCCCTCTCCCCGCGTTCGCTCCCATCGTCTTCAACCTCGGGACGCTTTGAGCAAAGCTCGAGCTTCCTCGCCGCGAACCCAAATCGACCGTGAATCCCTCCACGTTTTCCCAATCCCCCGCTCGTGAAGCTCGCTCACTCACCCAGCTAGCCGCTCGAGCACTCCCCAGCTCGAATCGAGCCACACACGCCGGGAATCAAAGCTTTTCCCCACCGCTCGGCCATTTTCACCGCGAACACCACCTCCACGTCGAGCTCCATACCCCGGCCATCCCCATCTCAGTCGAGCCCCACGACGAGCTCCACCATCGTCCGGTGAAGCTCACACGCCCCTCCGCGCATCGTCTCAACCACCACAGGCCGCTAGCGACGTCGCCGGAGCCAACCGTGCCGCCGCTCAACGTCGACGAGCCGCGCCGCTTCACCTCCGGCCACGAGACCTACCTCAACCTACTCGCGGTGAGCTCCTCTCCATTTCCCCCAACTTTCCTCGAGCCAACTCGCCGTCGTTTCGCCGGCGTAGCAACGCCGACGAGCCGTGGAACTGTTCGCGTTCCCCTTTTTAATTCTAGGGTCCTCTGCGCAAAAATCAGGGACTGGTTTGAAAGGTTTGAAAAATTCTAGGGTCTCCAGCATAAAAAGATTCTTAAACCTAGATCTATTTTGATGAGATCTTGTAAAATCCACCAAAAATCGTAAAAAAATCAGAAAAATGCGCAAAAATACTCCCTGGACTCGTGAGATTGTAAACTCCAATCTCATGTTAGCATGTATGTACTTTTGGTGAACTGTTTTTGAATTAAAATTCAAACTGTGAATTTAGAAACTTGTGCACCATTTTAAATCCAGAGCTCCGCTAGGGCTGAGCTTTGGATATGTTGTTTGCAGTGACTTTGGACACCTTGTGTCCAAAGGGTACCTAAAAATATGGACTGTAGCTTCAGTTATGAATTAATTTGTGATTCCTGTCTTATTGCAGTCCTGAAATTATTAAAAATAATCCATGCAGCTAAAAATCACCATTTTTCTGCAGAGGCCTAAGAACTTGTTAACACATCTGTTAAAAATGCAAAACTTAATTTTTTCCCTGTTTAGACTAGCAAATAAATAGATATATGTTTTCAGATAGAAAATTGTTGAGGATCGATAGGGCATTGCTTTAGGTCCGTTACAAGTCGAGTGATTTCCTGTCACTCGCGAGACATAGGAGTTTCTTGTCTTTACTTATGTTGGAATCATAAGGATGGACGGGCGGGATGGTAGATGTAGATCTCCCGTCCGTGTATGATAATTGATTTAAGGTCGAAACGTGTGGTTCTGTGTGTCAAGTTTTTGAACGTACCACATGCATGCCGATATATGGGAATCGGTAAGCCCGGTACCAGATTGAAGCAGCTAGGGCCAATAGCCATCTCTCCTTGGAAACTTTTGTTTCCCCTACCGTACACTTGTGGATATATGCGTGATGCTGTGAGTGAAGCAGTAAACCTTTATCCTAAGGAAGTGGACCCGGTTCCGAATTGTGGATCGATGGGAATGGTTGGGAAGTGCTTGTACCTTTTATAGCAAGCATTGTCCATGTATGTTGGGTTTCCCCTGGCCAGGTAGAAAAATTCGGTTCGAACTGTCCGCTTCTCGTGGTTAATGAGACTGCTTGACCGCTGTGCTGCATTGAGTAACAAGTGGAACTATGAGAATGATGAACTTGTTGTATGAACTAAATTGTATTGCACCACTTGTATGCTTAGAGAGGATACTAATCTAGAATGGTTAAATCTACTAGAATATGATGCTAAAACTATGAAAGCAAGGATCTACTCTTAGTTGCTTTTTGGCAAACAAACCCACCAGTCAAAAGCCTCTCATGTCTAGATGTCGGTGATGTAGTTTTCACCCGACGGGTAAGCCTTGCTTGTGGCTTTTATTTATAGGTACTGTGATGGATGTGGCAGTCGATGCCATCACATGGCCTACCCAGGTTCCCCCTGGATGTCACGTTGAGTGGGTTTCGTCCTCTGCCGAGGAACGGGAGGAGTAGCACCGTGGCAGGCTTCATCATGGTGTTACTATGTATCGTCGCTAGTTTACTTTTCCGCTGCAATGAACTATTTATTCCGCTGCAATGAACTTTGCTACTCTGATTTAAATTTCAAACTTGGTTTGTAATAACTTTATGGTACTATTTGTGTATGATGAATTTGTGGAATGTTGTAATCTCTGGAACTCACCTTCGTGTGGGCACGCGTGTTGTTTCGATCGAGGAAGTACGTGGTTAAATCGGGTCTAATCCGACGGCGCTCCAGCTTATTCCGGATTAAGTGCCTGTCTGCTTGATTAGCGGTCCAAGGGTACTTAACTTAGAATAATTTCAGAGTGGTCCGCCATAGCTGGCATCAGAGCCGAAACAGGCGCGCCAGAGAGAGCAACAAACCTTAAATAAACATTTTGGAATAAAACTTGCCAACTCTTACTTCCGCCGCGCATTGCGATGGAAGGTTATTCTTAGGACTGCTAAGGATGTTACATAGAGCGTGAAGCCTATGTGGGTTAAGGGATCACGATATAATAGGTGGCTAATAATATATTATACTGACTTCCAGCACATTTCATTCTGTCATTTACTTTATGCAATGGTGGGCGCAAGGTACGGCGATTGCTGTAACGTACCACGGCACTATATGAAAATATAGTGGCGGCACATAGTCAATACGCTGTGATGGCGTATGAAACTAGAATAGCATGGTGGGCGCAAGGTACGGCGATTGCTGTAGCATACCACGGCATCATATGCAAATATGATAGCGGCACAAAGTCAATACGCTATTTCATGAGCGTATGAAATTGTCAATATGTTGCCTTGGTGACATATGAAACGTTGCCCGTTCAATGTTGAACGTTCGGGTGCCACCTCTATAGTGGGTGGTAATGTATGGAGACGCTTTCGTGAGTGCTGGCACGAAAGGTTGATTATATATGCTCTGGAATGGAAATTTCTGCAGGTACACTAACCACGATTCCGTATGATGAACGGTTAGAAAAGTTCGGCTAGTTAATATAGGGAGAGACGGATATTGCCTAGCCACCGGCACTAACTTCGTAGGCCAAAAGTTTATTGGCATGTGTGTTGGCGAGAAACGAATAGGCCGCTCATGCATTGTAATCCACTGAAATTATATTGAACCTTAATGCGTGACCATCAAACCCGCCATCAAAAATTTGAATAACAACCGGAAATTGTGCCGAAACCAGTCTGTTCGTATCATTAATTCGAACCTGAAAATGTTGTCAAACGAAAAAATGTTCAACATGAAAGTTATCAAAAATGTTATCTAGTTTGTGCTGAAGAAATTGCAACAAAAATGGTTCAGTAGAACTGGAGTTATGCTTAAAATGGTAAACCCCTGTCCGCTGGAAATTCCTGGGAACAGTGAGATAAAAATTGAATTTGTACACCTTCTTAACGACAGTTTCTGCTCAAACTTGAAACATGAAACTTGTTTGGAATTACTTAAACAATGTCCTGGCCAAATTTGGTAATTTTTGAGCTTGTGGATGCCGAGTTTTATAATTTTTACTACACTATCCAGAATCTGTTTTATTTTCTTTGGCGCTAATCGGTTCTCACCCTTGTCCTTTTTGGTTCAGAATGGACGCTCACGCTGACTTGGCCAGCTACCCCAACGACATTTCCTTTTCAGACTGCCTAGGATGGGAAGGTTTCCCTAGCATTCTGTGGTCAGTTTTGCAGGCACTCGATTATCCTACCCCGCCACAATATGAGAGAACCCTCATCCGAGACGGAGGTGTGACCCGATCTCGTGTGCGTTTGGTGGTACATCGCCATCCACCGTGTCCTAGCTCCCCCACTTGGAGTGTAGAAGTTCATGGACACCACATGGACACTACTTGTGAGCTAGCCGCCTTGAATGGCATCAGTGCTTTCTGCGCTCAGAACCAGGACTTGGTAGAGCATCAGCTGCTTGGGTTGTTCCCACCGACCCAGCCGGACGACGCCCATTGGATGAGGCGCTATCTTAGCTCCCCTTTGAGGATGGCGGAGAATCCCGTCGCTGCAGTTTCACTTATGATGAGGTGGATCCGAGCTTACCACCGCTTGCAGGCACTTTTAGGATGGTCACAGAGCGAGGTGCTCAACCTTGCCATGGACATGTCTGCCCGTGCCGTGACATTGGGGTTGAGAGGACCTCCTTGTCCATTGAGGTGAGCACCAGAGACGCCATGATTGCTGATTTGGAAAGGCAATTGTCTGACCTCCACATCGCGCACAACAATGTCCAAAACGAGCTAGCCCAAACAAGAGAAGAGCTTGAGGAGGTGCACGGTACTTTTGGAGCATGCCAATGCCATGTTAGCCGCCCATGATGCTCAGCACCTTCTTGAGCAGGAAGGAGAGCATGGGGAAGGAGAGGCCCCCGACTCCGACATGGATACCGAGGATGACATGCCGCCCCTTCCAGCTCCACCATCACCTATGGGCAGCGAGGCTACCGCTAACAACCTAGATGATTTCTAGAAGTGGTAGTAGCAAGATTGCTCCTCCGCATAGCCTAAATTTTGGCTTCATGTTGTAATAGGCTAGATGGAGTTGAGCCCCCTTTAATATTTTGAGACAATGTAATTTAATGGTGTGGTTGTGTGAGCCAAAACTTGATGAAGGTTGTGATGGCCATGTGGAAAACATTCTGCAGCTAACTTTGTTTTAATTATTGATGGGCTTTCCATTCATTTCTGGGCTATGATGTGAACTACAAAGTTGTTTGGAATTCTTCAAACAAAATGTTCACCAAATTTCAACCCTATTGGTTAAGCGAAATAAAAATGGCAACCAAAACACTACAGCTCGGCCTGCCGTAAAATAGCAAACGCAGAGAGCTAAAGATTGAATTTTTCGGCTTATTTCCAGCCCGAATTTGATTCTGAGCCAAACACGAAAGTTGTAGAGTATGAAATTTTCAAGCTACTGACCAAATTGGAGCATTTGACTTGCTTCCTGTTGGGAGATATGAATTTTTCTTCCGAACTGCTTGTTGATATGTCATTCTTACGCAGTAAACTTCATTACATTGCCACGTTCTATCTTGTCATCGTTATGCAAGCTTATGAAATGTGGCTAATACAAGTACCTACTGCAGATGGCAATCACCCGCAGCGGTCATAACGCTAGTGGCTCCAATGCTAACCAGCAAGGGCCTGAGGGGCAGCAACAGCCGCCACCACCTCCGCCACCGCAGCAACCTCCGACGTGGCAACAATTGTATGCTATGCCAACGGAAATCCTACGGAACCTGCAGTATCAGCAACAAATGATGCAGTAGCAGATGCAACAACAGGGAGGTCAACAGGCCCCCCAGCCTCAAGTGGCCTGGTATGAGGATTTCCTGGCTACACACCCGCCGGTGTTCTCAAGAGCCGAAGAGCCCCTGGAGGCCGATGCGTGGATTCGAGCCATCGAATCCAAGTTCTCTATCTTGGCCACGCCTTGCACTTCCAACCGTAAGGTAGTTTTCACGGCGCAGCAGCTTCGCGGCACGGCTCTCCTATGGTGGGAGAATTACTTGGCCCTACAGCACGAGGGTCACGTGATTGAGTGGGAAGGGTTCAAGACTGCTTTCAAGGCTCACCATATTCCTGCCGGCTTGGTAGAGCGGAAATTGAATGAGTTTCTGGCGTTGACCCAGGGTACCCGCACGGTGCTCCAATACGCCTAGGCCTTCAATGGTCTGTGCCCATACGTGGGTCATCACGCCGACTCTGACGAGAAGAAAATAGAGAGGTTCCGACGTGGCCTCAGCACCAAGCTTAAGGCCCAACTTACCACCACCCGAGTTGCCACGTATGGCGAGCTTGTGAACATTGCCATCGCCCAAGAAGACGCCAACATAGTACACAAGGCGGAGAAGAAGAGGAAGGCTCCCGCTGGACCTTCGGGTGGATAGCCTCAGAGGTTCCGCCTAGTTCCCCCGGCTGCACCGCAAGGGCAGCCAAGGGCACCTCAGAGAGGAAGATGGGTTGCTAGGCCACCACAGCCAAGTGCGCCCCGTTTCCCTCCACCGTCGTAGCAGCAACCGGCGCCAAGGCAGAATGCACCACAGCCAGCTCGCCTAGGAGCCGGCTATCATACAGTCACTTCATTAAGGACTGCCCACAGAACAAGCAACAAAACCAGCGCCCGGGAAATCAGCAAAGCAAGGGCAAACAGCAGCAGCGTGTGCATGTCTGACAAGGAAGGCTTAACTACACCACCTTGGCCGACCTACCTGAGGGAGCCCCAGATATGACTGGTACCTTTCCTATCCACAATCAACCTACTGTGATATTGTTTGATTCCGGGGCAACACATAGTTTTATAAGCACAAGATTTCATGCAAAATGTGGGTTAAAATCTTACCATACCAAATCATCATATGTGATATCAAATGCGGGAGGTAAAATAGCATCCAACCAGGTCACCCGAAGAGTGCCAATCAGGTTGGGAAGTAAAATATTTCCTACTGATTTAATTCTGCTTGGTATGGAAGGGATTGACATTGTTTTAGGGGCCAATTGGATGACTCAACATAAGGTTGTGCTAGATGTTGTGGAACGAGTTGTCGAAATAAACTCGCCTACACATGGCTCTAGTGTGCTATATCTGCCACAACGGAATTGCGCCAATGCGTGTGCTTATACAATGGTAGAAACGCAACTAAAGAACATTCCAGTGGTATGTGAGTATGCCGATGTTTTTCCGGATGACTTACCTGGGATGTCGCCGGATAGGAACATTGAATTTGTGATTGAACTCCAACCTGGCACGGCACCTATATCAAAGAGACCATATAGAATGCCACCCAATGAATTGGCTGAATTAAAAATTCAACTCCAAGAACTGCTAGACAAGGGTTTCATTCGTCCTAGTGTGTCACCTTGGGGATGTCCAGCTATCTTTGTGAAGAACAAGGACCATTCTTTGAGGTTGTGTATCGACTACCGGCCTCTCAATACGGTGACTATTAAAAACAAGTACCCACTCCCCCGTATTGATGTCTTGTTTGACCAACTAGCTGGCGCCAGAGTGTTCTCCAAGATTGATCTTCGCTCTGGCTATAACCAAATAAAAATCCGACCTTGTGACATTCCAAAGACTGCCTTTTCTACTCGTTACGGACTTTATGAGTTCTTGGTCATGTCTTTTGGACTCACGAACGCCCCAGCCTACTTCATGTATCTCATGAATTCGGTTTTCATGTCTGAGTTAGACAAGTTCGTGGTGGTTTTCATTGATGACATTCTTGTATATTCCAAGAATGAGGAAGAGCATGCCGAGCACCTTCGTATTGTTCTTCAAAGATTGAGAGACCACCAACTCTACGCCAAGGTCTCAAAATGTGAATTCTGGCTAGAGAGTGTGAAATTCTTAGGTCACACGGTTTCCAAGGATGGTATATCCGTGGATCCAACCAAGGTGCAAGAGGTGCTGGATTGGCAACCACCTACCTCTGTCTATGAGATTCGGAGTTTTCTGGGTTTAGCCGGTTATTATCGCCGTTTTATTCTGGACTTCTCTCGGATTGCGAAACCCATGACCGAACTCTTAAAGAAGGGAGTCAAATTTGAGTGGAATGACAAATGTGATGAGGCTTTCCACACTTTGAGAAAACATTTAACTTCAGCCCCAGTTTTAGCTCAACCCGATTGCACCAAGCCCTATGATGTCTATTGCGATGCTTCAGGCACCGGACTTGGCTGTGTCCTCATGCAAGAGAACCGAGTCATTGCTTATGCTTCTCGAGCACTTCGGTCTCATGAGCGAAACTACCCTACGCATGATCTTGAGTTAGCAGCGGTTATTCATGCTCTCAAGATGTGGAGACACTATCTGATGGGTGTTCCATGCAACATATACATCGACCACAAGAGTCTCAAATATGTCTTCACTCAGGCACATTTGAATATGAGGCAGCGAAGATGGTTGGAGTTAGGGAAGGACTATGACCTTAGTGTGCATTATCACCTCGGCAAGGCTAATGTGGTTGCGGATGCACTACGCCGCAAGGCTCATTGTCATTGCCTTTCTGTGGAGTCCTACGTGACACCTTGTGCCATGAAATGACAAAGCTCAACTTAGAGATTGTTCCACACAGGTACTTCAACCATATCTCTGTTGAACCAACCTTGCATGATCAGATCGTCAAAGCCCAATTAAATGACACAAAGATTAAAATCCTTAAAAGGAAATTGGCAAAGGAGAATGTCAAGGAAAAATACAAATGTTTCCGGCTAGATGGGCAGGGAGTGATGTGGTTTGGACATCGCTTAGTGGTGCCCAAAAACACTGAACTCCGGAGGAGGATTATGGATGAGGCCCATCTCTCTAAATTTTCTATCCATCCCGGTAGCACCAAAATGTACCAAGATTTGAAACAAAACTTTTGGTGGACTAGGATGAAGCGAGAAATTGCCACGTATGTGTCGGAATGTGACACGTGTCGGCGGGTTAAGGCTAGCCACTTGAAGGTAGCAGGCACGCTTCAACCTCTACCTATTCCCTCATGGAACTGGGAAGATATAAGCATGGACTTCATTGTTGGACTTCCCAGAACCCCTCAGGGGCATGAGTCCATTTGGGTAATTGTGGACCGCCTTACCAAGACCGCACATTTTATTCCGGTCAATACCGCTTATACCGCTAAGAAGTACGCTGAGATTTATTTGGAACGGGTCGTTTGTTTACATGGGGTACCCAAGACGATAATTTCAGATCGTGGTACCCAATTCGTGGCACGCTTTTGAGAACAATTGCAACTATCCCTAGGCACAAAACTGATCTGTAGTTCAGCATATCACCCTCAAACCGATGGGCAGATGGAAAGGGTAAATCAAATACTTAAGGATATGCTTCGAGCTTGTGTTATCCATTACGGGAAGAATTGGGAGAAATGTTTATCTCTGGCCGAATTCTCCTATAACAACAGCTACTAAGCGAGTCTTAAAATGGCACCTTTCAAAGCCCTGTATGGTAGAAGATGTTGGACCCCGTTGTGTTGGTCCCAGGCAGGCGAGAGGTATACCTATGGCCCTGACCTTGTAAAGGAAGCGGAAGAAAAGGTTAGGATCATCCGTGAAAATTTGAGAACCGCACAGTCGCGGCAAAAGAGTTACTTTGATCAACGGCAGAAGCCACTTCAGTTTGAAGTCGGCGATCATGTGTATCTTAAGGTCTCCCCGACCAAGGGTGTGCAAAGGTTTGGATTAAAAGGAAAACTTGCACCTCGCTACATCGGCCCATATGAAATCACTCAACAATGTGGACCGGTAGCCTACCGTGTGAAGCTTCCCGAGAAGCTCTCCGCCGTGCACGATGTATTCCATATTTCCCAACTCAAGAAGTGTCTTCGTGTTCTGACCGAAGTTGTTGACCAAGAAGAACTCTCGGTTGAACCGGATCTCTCCTATGATGAGCATCCCATTAAGATCCTCGATGAGAAAGAGAGACAAACACGAAGGAAAGGAGTTAAAAAGTACAAAATTCAGTGGAATCATCACTCCGAGGATGAAGCCACGTGGGAAACCGAGGACTACCTTAAGAAGAACTTCCCCGACGTCTTTCCTTAGACCAAGGTACCTTTTTCCCACCTTGTTCCTATGTGTAATCGAATCTCGGGACGAGATTCCTTTTAAGGGGGTAGGCTGTGACATCTCTGATGTAAAAGTATTGAAAGTACCTTTAAAACAAGTACAAAGGGGGAACAATGGTGTAGAATTCAAAAAATTCGTCAAAAATTCAAATTGAAATTCAAAAACAAAGGCCATTTGACACCCAACTGAAATCTCAAGAATTTTGTACTAAACTTGAAAATCTCCAAAAATAAAAGTTGTTTGTCATCACAAATAAGGCCTAGTAAATGTTTGGAACTTTTGAAAATTTTGCAGTTTTGCCCCTCAAAAACTCAAAAAACAGTCCCAAACACCTTTTTGAAATTGGGTTGTTTGAGCTCGAAAAATTTGAAATTTCAGGTTCACCCCAAAAAGAAAGCTGTGTCCCACATCTCAAATTCCAACTTTTATTTTTACACTTTTTCAAGTTCAGTTTAAATTTTTGGAGAAAATTCAAAAGGTGCAAAGGAGATCCCCGGGGCGCCTGACAGGCCCCTGGCGCGCTCTGCGCCTGGCCGGAGTCCGGCCGCCACGTGGCCGGCGTACGGCGGAGGCCGCACCGGGCCAGCCGAGCCACGGCGGCCGCTGGCGTTTGTCCTCACGCGGTTGTCCGGCTTCCTCCCGCGCGGTCACGTCAAGCGTTGGCGCCGTTTTGCCTCGCGCCGCGCGGACGCCATCATGGCGGGCGGAGCGCCGCCGTTGGTCGCGCGCGCCGCGCAGAGCCGCTTCACGGCGGATTCTCTTCCCGCTACGCGCCAAGGAGCTTTGTGGAGGATCCCCCAGCGCCACGCCACGATCTCTTTCGCCCAACCCGCGCTCGCGCCGCTGCCCGAGCTGTCATCGCCATCAATGGCGACCTCGACAGCCCGAGCGCGCGTGCGCACGCTTCCAAGGCAGCTCGGTGCTCGCTAACGCGCCCAAACACTTCCCTGAGCACCCTCATTCCTTCCCCCAGCTAGCGTCCAGTCCTTCTCCCTCTCCCCGCGTTCGCTCCCATCGTATTCAACCTCGGGACGCTTTGAGCAAAGCTCGAGCTTCCTCGCCGCGAACCCAAATCGACCGCGAATCCCTCCACGTTTTCCCAATCCCCCGCTCGTGAAGCTCGCTCACTCACCCAGCTAACCGCCCGAGCACTCCCCAGCTCGAATCGAGCCGCACACGCCGGGAATCGAAGCTTTTCCCCACCGCTCGGCCAGTTTCACCGCGAACACCACCTCCACGTCGAGCTCCATACCGTGGCCATCCCCGTCTCAGTCGAGCCCCACGATGAGCTCCACCATCGTCCGGTGAAGCTCACACGCCCCTCCGCGCATCGTCTCGACCACCACAGGCCTCTAGCGACGTCGCCGGAGCCAACCGTGCCGCCGCTCAACGTCGACGAGCCGCGCCGCTTCACCTCCGGCTACGAGACCTACCTCAACCGACTCGCGGTGAGCTCCTCTCCATTTCCCCCAACTTTCCCCGAGCCAACTCGCCGTCGTTTCGCCGGCGTAGCAACGCCGACGAGCCGTGGACCTGTTCGCGTTCCCCTTTTTAGTTCTAGGGTCCTCTGCGCAAAAATCAGGGACTGGTTTGAAAGGTTTGAAAAATTCTAGGGTCTCCAGCATAAAAAGATTCTTAAACCTAGATCTATTTTGATGAGATCTTGTAAAATCCACCAAAAATAGTAAAAAAATCAGAAAAATGCGCAAAAATACTCCCTGGACTCGTGAGATTGTAAACTCCAATCTCATGTTAGCATGTATGTACTTTTGGTGAACCTTTTTTGAATTAAAATTCAAACTGTGAATTTAGAAACTTGTGCACCATTTTAAATCCAGAGCTCCACTAGGGCTGAGCTTTGGATATGTTGTTTGTAGTGACTTTGGACACCTTGTATCCAAAGGGGACCTAAAAATATGGACTGTAGCTTCAGTTATGAATTAATTTGTGATTCCTGTCTTATTGCAGTCCAGAAATTATTAAAAATAATCCTTGCAGCTAAAAATCACCATTTTTCTCCAGAGGCCTAAGAACTTGTTAGCACATATTTTAAAAATGCAAAACTTAATTTGTGCCCTGTTTAGACTAGCAAATAAATATATATGTGTTTTCGGATAGAAAATTGTTGAGGACTGTCCAAAGGTTATTTTGAGCCACCACTTGGCCAGAGCCCTCCTTACACTCAGGACTAGCTCTGGTAGGAAAATTATCTTATTTGGAAGTATTTTCGATTTTCTATGAATTTATCTTGTTTCTTTAAGCAGCAGTTTATACTATTTTTAATAAATTCTGTGTAGCTCAGTTTTAGCTAAATTTTGGAGTGAGCCTAACTCTTATACTCCAGTAGCTGTCATAAAGTTTGTAGATAAAAAGGATAAACAGAAACAGAGAAACAAAAATGAGAAGAAACTAGGGTAGAATGGAGTTATAAAAAGAAATTGACCATTTTGATAATTAATTAAAGTGAAAACATGGGAAGTCTAAAATTCCAGAACAGCACCCTAAACTTCAAATAATAAATGGAATTCCTTTATATATGTACACAATCACCATCATACATACGTAAAATTTTCCACACCCCTTCTCTAATTTTGTGAAGGAGAAAGTAGTACACTAGCATGTCTAGGTGAATATGACCTTCAAGGCCTTCGTTTTAGACCACTTAAGTAACCACTATAAAGTTATGCATCTCATGTAGAAGGCGCTATTGCGGACGGCATCTATCATCTCATCCCCGCCGACGAAGAAGGAATCCCGGAGGGAGGTGCCAACGAAGTAGCAGTCAGCCCGGAGGCTAAAATTCAGCTGGCGCAAGAAGGCGAGCCCCAGAGCATAACCTAACTTTGAAAGTTTATGCATCTATGAATTACCTATGCTTGTGCATTTACGTTTCAAGGAGTTGATTGAATACCTTAGTTGCATAATTCTAGTACCTATGACTTGCAACACTAGTATGAAAGGATCGATAGGGCATTGCTTTAGGTCCGTTACAAGTCGAGTGATTTCCTGTCACTCGCGAGACATAGGAGTTGCTTGTCTTTACTTATGTTGGAATCATAAGGATGGACGGGAGGGATGGTAGATGTAGATCTCCCGTCCGTGTATGATAATTGATTTAAGGTCGAAACGTGTGGTTCTGTGTGTCAAGTTTTTGAACGTACCACATGCATGCCGATATATGGGAATCGGTAAGCCCGGTACCAGATTGAAGCAGCTAGGGCTGATAGCCATCTCTCCTTGGAAACTTTTGTTTCCCCTGCCGTACACTTGTGGATATATGCGTGATGCTGTGAGTGAAGCAGTAAACCTTTATCCTAAGGAAGTGGACCCGGTTCCGAATTGTGGATCGATGGGAATGGTTGGGAAGTGCTTGTACCTTTTATAGCAAGCATTGTCCGTGTGTGTTGGGTTTCCCCTGGCCAGGTAGAAAAATTCGGTTCGAACTGTCCGCTTCTCGCGGTTAATGAGACTGCTTGACCGTTGTGCTGCATTGAGTAACAAGTGGAACTATGAGAATGATGAACTTGTTGTATGAATTAAATTGTATTGCACCACTTGTATGCTTAGAGAGGATGCTAATCTAGAATGGTTAAATCTACTAGAATATGATGCTAAAACCATGAAAGCAAGGATCTACTCTTAGTTGCTTTTTGGCAAACAAACCCACCAGCCAAGAGCCTCTCATGTCTAGATGTCGGTGATGTAGTTTTCACCCCACGGGTAAGCCTTGCTGAGTATTACTATACTCAGCCTTGCTTGTGGCTTTTATTTACAGGTACTGTGATGGATGTGGCAGTCGATGCCATCACATGGCCTACCCAGGTTCCCCCTGGATGGCACGTTGAGTGGGTTCCGTCCTCTGCCGAGGAACGGGAGGAGTAGCACCGTGGCAGGCTTCATCATGGTGTTACTATGTATCGTCGCTAGTTTACTTTTCCGCTGCAATGAACTATTTATTCCGCTGCAATGAACTTTGCTACTCTGATTTAAATTTCAAACTTGGTTTGTAATAACTTTATGGTACTATTTGTGTATGATGAATTTGTGAAATGTTGTAATCTCTAGAACTCACCTTCGTGTGGGCGCGCGTGTTGTTTCGATCGAGGAAGTACGTGGTTAAATCGGGTCTAATCTGATGGCGCTCCAGCTTATTCCGGATTAAGTGCCTGGCTGCTTGATTAGCGGTCCAAGGGTACTTAACTTGGAATAATTTCGGAGTGGTCCGCCATAGAAACAATGTCTAAATATGTTGATTTGCCATGGTTTTCTAGACACACATACCATGCTATTGCCAAATATAACAACAAAGGAGAATATATGATACATCGAGTGTATATTTGTAAAAATCTGAGCTATCCTTTTGTTGTGCCCAATTTTGATCCACTAGAGGGTAGTCATCCTACACATATTAATTCACATTCCTCTAGCTCAGTTTTGGTGAAACAAGTTTCCTCTCAAGAAGGGGATCATTGCTGGTAGCTACCCATTCCTGTTTTGTCTTTTGTTGGTACTAATCTTTTGCAGGATAGTGTTGCCGAACATTGTATGTCGTCCGCTCAAGAAGCCTATGTGTTTGCAAAATTTTCTATGCGAGCTGACACATTCGCCAGTTTGAAACATGGTGACATTCCTCCTTACAATAATTTTGATTTCCATTGTTTTCGAAGCCTTGTTCTCCCTTGTGTTGTGCAGGATTGGTTCAACATACAATTGACGCTGAGGACGGCTTTTCCTCAAGAAGGGGAGGATGATGCGAACATGCAAGATCGGTTTCAAGTACAATCGACACCGAGGACGGCTTTTCCTAAAGAAGGGGAGGATGATGAGAACATGACGCACATGCAAACGACCTTTATTAGGTCATGCAATCTTGAAGGAGGAGTTCAACAAGGTTGTCCAAGTCACGAAGGAGGCACACGGCTAATTCAATTCGAGTCACCAAGATGGAGGTCCAGAAGACCAGACAGAGGCCCAGAAGACAAGATGTTGGCCCAACTAGGGTTGGGCGCCACCAGGGGCATGTGCCCCCCTCTAGGCGTCCAGGGGCTTGCGCCCCCCTCCTGTCCGCCAGGGGGCAAGCGCCCCCACCTCTCTCCCTCTATTTAGATAGAGGCTTCTTTTCATTTGAGACTTGGGTTTTGTTTTACATCTAGCTTTAGCTACTCTTGAACATACACAAATACGTGTTGTCCTCGTGATTCAGAACCCCACCTTCGAGTGATACATAGATTGCTCGCCTCTTATTCTTGTTCGTTTTTCGATTACGTAACATGAATTGATCTTCGTGATCAGGCTGATTTTGCTTCCGCAGGGTCGGTAACCACAGGGAGTTGGTTCAGCGATTGCATTGGCGCTTCGGGTTCGCTCGTCGTAGTCCGATCGTGAGGGTCACCTCCCACCAATCGAAGTTATCCCCCACTCACCGAAAGGTCGGGCACTCCAGCTCTATCATCTTCTCTATCTCTATCTATCTATTATATCTCTACTGCTAAAAAGAACATAGATAGCTTCACGTCGTCCGTCGTGTCAGCGTCGCTGGCTTCACCATGCCCGCGACACCATCGCGTTAACGTCGTCCATCCCCGCATCGTCTACGACACCCTTCTCGCGTCGCCCATCACCGCGCGCCCGTCTTCCCCGCGCGCCTTCCTCGCGTCACCCCATCCTTTTTCTTCCTTCTGCTGCTTCCGCTAATCTCGCCTTCTGATCGACCGGTGCTGCCTTCTGCCTACCTTCTACCCGCGATGTCCTCCGCCGGGACCGTCGTCGCCTTCTCCGCTGAGACCGTCGTTGCCGCCACCGAGACCTTCATCGCCTCCTCCGCTGAGACCACGCGGCCGCTGCCAGGACCTTCGTTGCCTCCTCCGCTCAGACGGTCACCGCGGTCGCCACACTTCCTCCACGAAACCGCACCACCTTGGTATTTTTATTTTTTGTTAAGAAAAATTTTTTCTATCCATGATCGAATGGCACCCACGCGCCCGCCCGGGGCCACGGCGACGAGCTTCTCCCTGCGGTGGGTGAGGGTCTGCACCGGCGATCTCTCGAGATGATACGCTTGGGGATGGGCAGGAGGACGTGCTCGAACGCCTCCTGTCGTGGCCAGAGCAGCGCATCGTGTGCAGTGGCGGCGTCGCCAGGGCAGGACGGCATGGGGCGGAATGCGGTATGAGGACCGGTGGCTCTGCGGTAGAGACGAAGTAATCGATCTGTATACGTATAGTCAATGGCATTTTGGTCCTTTCCTGTGCTGGTCAATGGAGAAAGAAATTGCAAATGATTAAAAGGGAGAAAATGGTAAGAAAAACAAGTTGTCAACGATTTGGATGGTGATTTTGTGAAGTCTATATTCAAGATGGTAATTCTGCGAACCCCATTGTTTGCAATGGTAAAAATCCAAATTTCTCCAAGTCGTTGCCTTTGTCAGAGAACTGAGATTTTCACTCTCTGAATGATCTTTTGCTTGCCTTTGTGATAATTCGAACAAGTTTGTAGGTTCGTGTGGATTACCATTTTCAAAACATGAATTTGTCAGTGTTGTCAATGCATTCATCAAGGGGAGATTGGGAAGCAACAGTGATCGTAATGAGGATCGACAATCGTACCGTTATGTGTGATTCTTGCCTTGGCTTGTGAAGTGCAAGTGATGGGTGTGATATGGTGGTCGTTGGTGCAAAGTGAAGGTCAAGCAAAAGGTTCGAAGGAACATAAGTACACTTGGACCGAGGGATCTGAGGGGACCAGGCAGAGTCATGGGCGACCTGTAAGGTGCATGTAAGAGTAAGGAAGCATAGAGATGAGGATGACAACGATGGCAAATTGTGTAGGCGACCCGTGCAGCGGGAGCATGAAACATTTGAAGGTGCCAAGGCTTGGCGGAGGTCAATGTCCGATTGGTTTGACCAGTTTGGTCTCAAAACCGGGGATAACATGGATGAGTAACATTTTGAGGGGCATGTATGAGGGTTTGGTGGTTTATGCATCAAACCCACCCAGGAGAACCACTTTCTGATTTTGGCTACAAACCAGTGGCTGACCTAATGCATCATCCTCCATGAGATTTCACACAAAAATTTAGAAACACGGTTCGAACCATTTGTACTGAATTGCAATAACTGTACAGTCTAATGGATCGTGCGGATCGAACCTACACTTGTATGCACTGCCTGTAGCTGCCTCCGGTATACTCCTTCCTTCCAAAAAGAATACAATTCTCCGTTTTTGGAAGTCAAATAGTTTAATATTTGACTAAATTTGTATAAAATTTTACAGACATTCATGATACAAAATAATTATAATTAAATGACTTGTATAATATATTTTATAATTAAATTATTTAGAATAAAGTTGGGCAAATGCAAGCTAGCTTGACCAGGACGGTTCTCATAGTTACATTCTTTTTGAACGAAAGTAGTATGCCCCTGTTGGCTTCCCATTGTGTTAAGCTTGCTCACTTCTCACTGACAACGGTTTCTGTTGATATGATTGTCTGCTATATACCTACTGTGTAGCTTGCCTGTGGAGAGCACTGCTGCTGATAGGAACCACACAACGATCTGTTAACTTACGTGATTCTTTCCTTTTCAGTGTCTTAATCTCGTGCGTGGTTTTGGCAGCTAGCTTTGTGATAGTGGCGACTTGCGATCACGTCCTCTCTCCTAAGAGACGTGCTTTCCATCGTTACTTGGACGTGTCTCCATTTCTATGGTAAAGAGAGTAACTTTTCTCCCAGCTCACAACCATCCATTTAGATAGTGTTAGGTTGGATACACCACATGAGTTATGAATGGAATGGTTCAATATTAATAGCCATCCTTGTGTCTGCATAGATGAACATTATCAACTCATGTAAGATGAAGCTATCTCACTGAATCCAATCTATTGTTCATCAAATTTCGTTGAATCACACCATATAGGACAACCCTACATGCATGTATTTTTGACATATTTAACAAGACATTGTATATATGATTGTACGAATCAAATAATAATTCGGAATGCTGTGATTCAACCAATTTTTTATAGACCACATGGTTCACCACTCTTAATAATAATATTTTTTTAATTGATGGGATGGTTTTATCAAAGAGTTGATATATATGGTTCATCCAAACATAGATCATTAATCTTAAACTATTCCATATGAAAGATGCATCCAACCAAACGCAATATTATTGTGGACGTCGACTTTCATTGAGACCTAGTACGATCTTTTTACGAGATTGCATATGCTTAGCCTGGTTGTGTTTTCTTGTCACTGCTACGAATATGCACTATACTTTGTTCTATAAATAGGTCGCCTTCAAAACAACTGACCACATAGCAATTCACTCGCCAGCGCCCAGCGGCAGCAGGAGTGGTAGTGTGTCAGCTAGCTGAGGGCGGACACAGCAGCATCATGGGGTCAATTGCACCGCCGGAAGAGAGCCAGCCGCCGCACGCAGTATGCCTGCCGTTCCCGTCGCAGGGCCACGTCACGCCGATGCTCCAGCTGGCCAAGCTCCTCCACTCACGTGGCTTCCACATCACCTTCGTCAACACCGAGTTCAACCACCGCCGCCTCCTCCGCTCCCGTGGAGCCGACGCGCTCGACGGCGTGCCGGGGTTCCGCTTCGCCTCCATCCCTGACGGTGTCCCTCCCTCGGACCCCGACGCCACCCAGGACCCACCACAGCTCTGCTACTACACCATGACCACGTGCCTCCCTCACCTTCTAGCACTCCTCGCCGA
This sequence comes from Digitaria exilis, assembly GCA_015342445.1. Classification (NCBI taxonomy): domain Eukaryota; kingdom Viridiplantae; phylum Streptophyta; class Magnoliopsida; order Poales; family Poaceae; genus Digitaria; species Digitaria exilis. The sequence continues at coordinate 955,087 of JACEFO010002039.1, forward strand.
ACTCAACGCCGCGGGCTCTTCCGGCACTCCTCCCGTCACCTGCATCATCGCCGACGGCGTAATGTCGTTCGGCTACGATGCCGCACGTGAGATCGGCGTGCCGGTCGCCGCGCTATGGACCGCCAGCGCTTGCGGCTTCATGGGGTACAGAAACTACCCCCAGCTCATCGACAGGGGCATCGTGCCCTTCAAGGACGAGGCCGACCTCGCCGACGTCGAGGGCGGCCTCCTCGCCACTGTGATCACCGGCGCACGTGGCATGTGTTACGGCCTGCAGCTACGCGACTTCCCAAGCTTCATCAGAACAACCGACCGTGACGACATCATGCTCAACTTCCTCATGCGCGAGGCCGAGCGGCTGTCGCTCCCGGACGCCGTCATGATCAACACCTTCGAGGACCTCGAGGCCACGACATTGGACGCCATGCGCGACATCCTCCCGGCACCTGTTTACGCCGTGGGCCCGCTCCTCCTCCGTGAGCGCCACGTCATCCCGGAGGATGGCCCACTGGCCGGCCTCGGATCCAACCTCTGGAAGGAGCATGACGGGCTCATGGAGTGGCTCGCCGGCCACGCGCCGCGGTCCGTCGTCTACGTGAACTACGGCAGCGTCACGGTGATGAGCAGCTCGCAGCTGCTGGAGTTCGCGTGGGGATTGGCCAACAGCGGCTACGCGTTCGTGTGGAACATCAGGAGGGACCTCGTGAAGGGCGACTCCGCCGTGCTGCCGCCGGAGTTTGTGTCCGCCGTCGAGGGCCGTGCGCTGTTGACGACGTGGTGCCAGCAGGCGGCAGTGCTGCAGCACGAGGCGGTGGGGGTGTTCCTGACGCACTCCGGGTGGAACTCCACACTGGAGAGCCTCTGCGGTGGGGTGCCGATGCTGAGCTGGCCCTTCTTCGCCGAGCAGCAGACCAACTGCCGGTACAAGCGCACCGAGTGGGGCGTTGGGATGGAGATCGGCGGCGAGGTGCGGCGCGACGAGCTGGCGGCCATGATACGGGAAGCCATGGATGGAGATAATGGGAAGGAGATGCATCGGCGCGTGGTGGAGTGGAAGGAGAAAGCCGTCAAGGCGACAATGCCAGGTGGACCCGCTGAGGCTAACCTCAACAGGGTGATAGACGAGGTGCTGCTCTCCACCAAGAAGAAGGGTGAAGCAACTAGTGCTTGATTCATCATGTGCCATTTGGCCCCGTCACGAGGTTTTGGTGGCCCGAAGCAGAAACAAAAAGAGGGCCTAAAAGTAATAATAATAGAAATATAAATAGGTATAGTGACAATAATGATAATAAAACACTTTGATAATATACTAATATAATAAAAAACATGATTCGTGTCAAGCAATTTATTTGTAGTACTTTAAAAAAAATTATAGCATTTATAGATGCAGAGCCACTTACGATGGCATCATATTGATCTAATCCACCAGTTTCTTCTCACTATCTGATGCATGCTTTCCTAGATGACATGATGGCGCTAAAATTTTCAATAATACCAATTGTAATTTACTTAAGGTTGGTATTTTGGTGAGGATTTGTCAATAATGATGGACGTCGGATCAACTAGATTTAGCCTGCCTACACTAAATTATGGCCCTTGGCGACTGGATTTGATCACCTGTATTCTGAAGTCTGAGCTCTGAAGATCGCATAGAGGGCAACAAATCCTGAGGCCTTAGGCATGCGGATGGATCAGACAAGGGGAAGGAAATGCGCAGGTACCCAGTGGAGTGGAAGGAGAAGCCCGTGAGGGTGACAATGCCAAGTGGGCCCGCTAAGGCCAACCTGAACTGGGTGATCGACGAGGTGCGCTATCCAACAAGCGTGAAGAACAGCTAGTGCTTGGTTCATCCTGTGCCATTTGGAAAAGGGCATAATTCAAGGAATAAGTTCATCTGCAATCAACCTGTCAATCATGTGTGTCAAAATTTAGGTTTGTTTTGTGCTTCACGTATAGTTCAGAATTGGTGTGCATGTGCACCAAAGAAATTAGTCTCACTTGAGTTCTGCATGTTAGCTGCAGCGATTTGATGTTATTATTTGCTTTTATGAAGTGATCGAATTGATCATTTATTTGTGTGGTGTACTTGAAATTGATCTTACACTCAATATGGTGGGGCGATGTCTGACGACAACATTAATTGCATATTACAGTTGGCAGCTATGAATCACTTCAAATCTTGCAGCCATGCGAAGAATCAAACCTGTATCAGCCATATGGATTGATAAAGTATTATCAATCTTTAGGCCGGGGCAGGCCTATATCCAAAAATTAATCTCCATGTGTAAAATATTCGGTCATCTCAAGAAAGGTCATGCAATAAAAATTCGCAAGATGAAGTACGCACCAGCAGCACTTAAGGCTTCTCGATATGCAAGAAATTAATCAAGAAGCATCTCAAGAAAAACGAAGGATGAAGACAAGATGACACACACCTGAACTAAGAGTTAGCATTTCAAAACCTGCAACCATTCACCCAGGCAGCATGCTGAATCAGTAAAACGATGAGCTCCCATCACATGTGGCTCATTTAATGTTGAAGGTTTCAAAATTGCAGCAGCTATCCAATATAATTATAGAAGACACAGAGTTAGGATATACTACTTTGCAAAGGCTAAGAGAAATAGCAAAATTAACTTTAACTAATTGGAAAGGAATAAAGAAATTTTCACAACACTCTCTATATAATGCTACCACAGCCAAGCAAGGATATAATAAAGGAGTGGTAGAAAGGTATTTTAATAAATTACCAGACCCTTTAGGTTCTATGATATTTGAAGAATATAAAAAGGAAACTGAAGGATCAGTTATAAATATATCTCAGGCTATAACATTTGTGTTTAAACAACTAAGAAAAATATGCACAGGCATACAAGCACAAAGATCAATGAAACATTCCTATTATAATTTCTATAGCAAAATAGTTCAAATACCATTAACATATGGAGAAGAAAGACATAGGACTAAGAAACATTATAAAACTCCAAAAAGGTATAACAATAATTTTAGAACAAGAAAAAGATACTTTCTGAGGAGGTCTGATAATAGAGCACCTTTCTTGCATAAAAGAAATGTGAGACGCTACAACCCTAGGAAAAGTTACGATAAAACATGTAGATGTTTTATATGTAACTCACCTAACCACCTAAGTAAGACTTGTCCCAATAAAGATCAGAAAAGGTATTCTAGTAAATGTGAAGAACAGGAAAGAGTTTTAATTATAGATAGTGTAAACGAAAACATATTAGTTTGTGATGACGATATAAAAGATGATGAATCAATATATTCAATCATAGAAACTGATGAGGTAGAAAATGAGGAACAAGAAGCTGAGTCTAGCGAAGATGAAATGGATTTAATTGAAGAATTAGCTGAACTAAACCTTGAAATGATGAACCAAGTAGAATGCGAGCATGATTGGGTAAGAGGGAAAGGAGATTATAATATAAAATGTGCTTTTTGCATATATTACCCAAGCCAAGACAACAAGTCAACATGTGCCTTGTGTTTACGACAAGCATGTGTTTCGTGTTTACAAAACTTTAATCAGAGTTGGAGAAAGGAAATAGAAATAGAATCTGAAGACAGAATATTATCTAGCAGGGTAAGAAATTTAGAAAATAGAATAAATAGACTAGAAGTTGAAATAGAAGAGTTAAAATATAAAATAGAGAGTAATTGTGGCAGTACTAGTAAGCAACATGAAAATAATGCAGTAGAGAATAAAGAGTTGAAAGACCAGTTGGTAACAATAAAAGACCAAAGAGGAGAGAAGGTTATAAAATTAAGGGATGGAATAACCAGTTTTGGAAACAAATATATAGTCAGGTTGCCATTCAAAGTAGTTTTAAGTATAAGAATCCCAATAAAAATAGTTCTAAAGCCAAATATATCTTTTAAAATATTAGCTCTATTAGACACTGGTTGCACCAAAAATACAATTCATGATAAGTACTTCATGAGGTGCCCTGAACTTGTGAAAACTATAGATGATAACAAAGTAGAAGTATCCACTGATATGTCAGGAATAAAAAAGATCCATAATCAACTAGCTTATAACTTTGAATCTTACATCAATAGCACAAAATATATAATAGATGAAATTACAATAAGAGGCCTATCAGTAATAAAGGACGACATGATCATATGCTTAAGGTTTATACAACGCTCTTTGCATACTTTAATCATAAATGAAGGAGTTACATTTATCCCTAATCTAGATAATGTCCCATACATATCAGAAGTACATAGGAGTAAGAAGCCTTTACAACTCTTAGAAATCCCTGATGAAGAGAGTCTAAGTGTACAAATTTCTGAAATAGAAGAAGAACTTAGTGAAAGCATAGAAGAATATCATATAGCAAATACCTCTATTGAATGCATTGGGTTGCAATCATTTACACCAAATTGGTATAGGGATATTAAATCTAAAAAGGACAGAGAAATAAGACAACGGTTAGAAGATATCCAAATTATTGGGGAAATACCAATGAAGCATTGGGATAAAAATTTGATTGTCTGCAAGATAAGCATAATAAACCCAGATTACATAATTAAAACAAGTCCCATAGAAGCAACTCTAAAAGTTATAGAAGAATTTAAAATACATATTGAAGAGTTATTGAAACTAAAAGCAATTAGAGAGAGTAAGAGTCCTCACAGATCAGCTGCATTTATAGTTAGAAATCACGCTGAAGAAGTAAGAGGTAAATCAAGAATGGTTATTAATTACAAAAGGCTCAATGATAATACAGTAGATGATGCTTATAATATACCCAATAAAAAAGAATGGATAAATAGAATACTAGGAAGTAAATACTTTTCAAAGTTTGATCTAAAGGCTGGATTTTGGCAAGTAAAAATGTCAGAGGAATCTATACCATGGACAGCTTTCACTTGTCCTCAAGGTAACTATGAATGGCTTGTTATGCCCTTAGGTTTAAAAAATGCACTTGCACTTTTTCAAAGGAAAATGCAGAATATTTTTAATGAAAATCAAGGTTTTATACTAGTATATGTAGATGACTTGCTAGTCTTCTCAAAATCATACAAGGAACGTATTGCTCATCTTGAAGTATTTTTTAGAAACGTCGAGCAAAATGGGTTGATATTATCTAAGAAGAAAATGGAATTATGCAAAGAGAAAATCAATTTACTTGGCCACGAAATCGGAGAAGGAAAAATACATTTACAAGAACATATTGCTAAGAAAATATTACAATTTCCTGATACTATGAATGATAGAAAGGTTTTACAACAATTTTTAGGAATAGTAAATTATGCTAGAAACCACATAGATAATCTAGCAAAACTTGCTGGACCTTCATATGCTAAACTAAGGAAAAATGGTCAGAAATATTTTAACTCTGAAGATATAAAATTAGTTAAAGCCATAAAAGATAAAGTGAAAAATTTGAAACCCCTAGAGTTGCCATTGGAAGATCATTGTTTCATCATTGAAACCGATGCGTCTAAAGTAGGTTGGGGTGCAATACTAAAACAAAAGCCAAATCAATATTCGACCAAATCTAACGAAAAAATATGCAAATATGCTTCAGGAAGCTATAAATTAAAAACTATCAATAATACGGACAGAGAGATTCTCACCGTCATTAATGCTATTAATGCCTTTAGGCTATACTTAGGTTTCAAAGAATTTACCGTAAGAATTGATTGTGAAGCAATTTGTAGGTATCACAATCAAATTAATAGTAAGAAAAGTTCTACTAGAAGATGGGTTTTATTTGAAGATATAGTTACTAGAAATGGATAAAAGTAGTCTTTGAACATATAAAGGGAAAAGAAAATTGTTTCCCTGACATATTTTCTCGTTCTCCAATTTTACAGGAATGAAGAAGGGAATAAGCGTCAATGGAATGGAAACTTACATCTTTGGACCGGAAAATGAGCTCAGAATATTCCCGCCCAATTCATATAAATTTAAACCAAAAGATCACATTATCCTAGACGAAGTACAAGAATGCATATTAGATAATTTTTTGTTCCAATACAATAATAAGAGAGAAGAAAAGGGTTATATGCTTTCAGTCCTAAATAGCCTTGCAGAATATTTTAATAAGATAAATGCAGTTCTGCCAATCTCTGAAGATTTTGAAGCTCCTGAACAGAAGCCTATATATGTGCTATATGAAGGAAAGAAACCTGGAATATATATTACTTTTTTGAGCTTCTAATAGCTGAGAAGATTGAAGCTAAATACAATGGAGGAATATCATTTAAAAAATATACAAATGTTACTGACGCTCTGAATCAAGCTAGAAAAATTCTGGGAGTCAATTATTATATTGAGCAAGCAGCCAAAGAATATATTCAAAAACACAAAAGGGCTTACAATAAGCATATTCCTACAGGAACACCTATTATAGATATAAAAGAAGAAGGAACATCATCAAAGAAGTCATATAAAGAATGTCTTACAAAGGGAGTTGATCCTCTTGAGGCCATGGGCAAAACCAGGAATAAAATAAATAAATAAATAAAAGAGGAATAAGATCTGAATATTGATATGTCTATCAATAATTCGAGCGTGGCAGACCCCCGTGCAGCCATGCGGAGACTCAAACCTGTATCAGCCATATGGATTGATAAAGTATTAATCTCCATATGTAACAAATTCGGTCATCTCAAGAAAGGTCATGCAATAAAAATTCGCAAGATGAAGTGCGCACCAGCAGCACTTAAGGCTTCTCGATATGCAAGAAATTAATCAAGAAGCATCTAAAAAAACGAAGGATGAAGACAAGATGACACACACCTGAACTAAGAGTTAGCATTTCAAAACCTGCAACCATTCAGCCAGGCAGCATGCTGAATCAGTAAAACGACGTGACATGTGGCTCATTTAATGTTGAAAGTTTCAAAATTGCAGCAGCTATGCATGCTACAACAAGACAAAAATCTGAATTCTGCAGAAGAGTGAAGTGAATGCAAGATGTGTTGTCAATATATCACTGAAGCCATGCACGTACGGGTCAAGTACTGCGCAAAGAATTCATCTGTGAGTGTTTATTCACTGAGCGCCATGCAGAAAGTCCAAGCGGTGGAGTTTAGAGATTCCCTGAATCAGCTCAGATGTATGATAAATAATGGAGACGGTGTTCCCTCGCGCGCCTATAAAATGAGAAGCTCACCAGAAGAGAAGAGGTAGAGAAGCAAGTGCGAGAGAACTAGAACCACTCGAGCGCGCCTGTTTCCCTTGTAGCAGTAGTTGTAGTATCCACTCCACACTGTATTGTAAGGAGAAGAGTTGTAGTCCTACTGCTTTAAGGTATTACAAATTTTTGTTGTTTGGGGCTTCCCGAAAGGGAAAGCCGTATGTAAACATATTTATGTAATGAAGTGAGTTTGCTTTGGTAATCCCGGTCCGGTTGTGACGTCTGAGTTTCTATGCTACGGACCCAATAGGAGAAACCTTTGTGGCAGTTTTCGTTTAATCCCTTCATAAAATAATAGGGTATAGAAAACAATACGTCGTAGAGAAGTGTTCCCTTTGGGTAGAACTGCTTTGGGAGACGATAGACTCTTGTTCTGATTAAACGTGACTTAGGTAGCCAAAGTGCCTTGCTAGTTAAGATAAGCTGTGACAAATACGGTGAGTACTGAGTAGAACTTCACAACCATTGTCCGCAAACCGGCTGTCTTGTTAGTCTCGCCAACCCACAAGATCCTGAAATTAATATATTTTAAATCAGCATAACCTCACGCTCAAGAATAATATAACAAATAATTTACGAAGTTTCTAAGAAAATATTTTAAATAATAATTTAATAATTTCGAATTTTTTATTATAAATAATTTCGAAATTTATCATATCTTTTAATAATCGTTTTTTATTTGTGTGTTAGTGCGGTATCTCAAATCTTGCAGTGGTTTGCTTGGTGCTTCGGACAGGTGTTCTCAATGGTGTGCATGTGCACCTATGACAATACTCTCACTTATACTCTGCATGTTAGCAGCGGTGTTTTGGTGTGTTTGCTTTTATATGTTACTAGACAAGGGGAGCGCTTCGCGCGCCCTATCATTTCAACAATAGAAACCTAATGAAAGACAACAATATAACCATTAGACAGTAGAATTAACGAAAGCTAATGAAAGACAACAGTGACTTATTGTATCTATTTCACATGAGCAATAGAAATGAGTTTTATCTATTACTAAATAAACACACTAATACAAATGCAACTGTCAAGGAAACAACATTGGAGAATGAAAAAAAGGGCAAACTAAAGTTCATCAGAACCTTGATTCCGTGGCAAATAGCAAGCAGCCAGCACATTTAGTTTCAGCAATAAGATCTAAGAAAACATTCCATGTACATAGTGTCAATGCCATTCATATAACAGATGCGGATCAGTGAAGGTACATCCTTATAGCATCAGCATTGATGATCACATTAAACTACATATTAGTATACTATTCTTGTAAGTTGTAAACATAGATACATTGCTTCAATCTTTTAAGAGTCCACTCATCTTCATATGTACCCAATCTGCATTTTTATTGTCTTCCACATTCCTCCTCTCCTTGTCTGTGTAAAAAAATTCATCAAAAAGTAAATCTAAGGTAGAGCAAACTGCTTCAAGAAGCACACAATAAATTATGGATGATCCACTGATCTTGATCTCTCTAACTCCAAATGGGCTCAACTTATCGATGAAACTTCACTATTCACCTTAACCTTGTAAAGACTTAAAGCTTTACACATATTTAATCTTGTATATTTTTTGTATTGAAAATCTTTGATTAAGATCACTCCTGTTACTATCCCATTGCTAGATACCTAAAAATAGATGAATGGTTGGTGACACTGACAACATCTACTCCAGTTGTTACCCAAACAATATTAATTCTACGGAAGGCAAATGGTACTATTTTTGTGAAATTCTGAATGATAAGCAATCATCAACGCTTTTGTGTAAGAATGGACAGAACATGATATAGACACCAGGACAATAAGTAACAGATAATTTGATAGCTTTCAAACATTGAGTAACAGTGCCAAGTTCCTGATCTACTAACTAAATTCAGCTCGAAGTCAAGACAATTATGAAAGCAAGTAACCATGTACAGAAAGAAAAGGAATATTCAGATATAAACTGAGGGATATAGATAGATCAAACAGACCGTCCAAATACCAATGTTCAGTTAAAAAAAGCTCTGCAAAGGAATACAGAAACATAAATGTTTTATATCACTATAGCAATGTGTATCTGTCATAACACAAAACCATACTACTTCTAAAGCAGAGGAACCAAACATACCCACACACAGTGCTGCAGCAGCAACTTCGGATCCTACCCAGCAGCAGACAGACAGAGAGCACCAATGGATCCTTTCCTCGCAGCAGCTGAGAGTAACCTGAAAATTGACAAGGGTAACCTGTAAGCCCCAAGTAATTAAAATTGAGCTTTAAATTAGCCCCACGTTAGTCAAAAAAAAGTATCTAAACCTCAAGATGACACACATAGAACGTAGGACAGCAAGACATAAATTAAATTAGGAATTGCATAATCATGCATTCTAAAATACTTGGATAATCAACCAACAGACCATTCAGCTTTTATTTGGTACAACCTATTACCTACCTTGTGACCTACAATTTCAAGAACCACCAGTGGTAGAAGATGGCTTCAAGAGCCAAAGGTGACAGAAGAGACATTATTTTCAGTTGACTTCTTCAATAAAACATTCTTCAATATTCATTGTAACATAGCTGAGACAATCATTATAGAGGCATCAAATATTAGATCCAGCATGAGAAAGCTCTCAAGAAACTCACCAACAACCAAAGAGACCACAAAACAGTAACACATCTGAAAGAGGCCACAAAGCAGTAGCCAAAATCACCCATGCAAAACTAAAAAAAAATCCTGACGAACTCAAAGTCAGCTACCTCCAACCATAGACACCACAAAGCAGGAAAATAACTGAAATAATCACTATGCAAATATCAAGCCATTAGTTCAGGGTACTCTGAGCTAAGAAGGAAACAATTTGCTACCACTTATGTGATTTTTGTGGTGAAGCAACAGCCTATCCGCCATCTTTTGCAATCTGAATTGAATCAATGGCGAATTGGAGATAAAACGAACATCAAAATAGTGGTGCAAAACGAACAGTCCATGAGAAACTAATTGATACCACCTTTAGACCAGCGAAGGTGAGCACACGGCCGTTCTTCACCACAGAACGAAATGTAAGCAGGAATCAAGGAAGCTACAAAACCTTTAATCAGCTAAAACTAAAAAAAGATACCACAGAACGAAATGTACACAACCATTATTTGGAATTAGCAGGTAGCAGGGATGCACAATGAAGTTGGACATAATACATTTCAGACCAACATCTGTCACAGATTGAAAATCATACTCCTATTTCCCTTCACATAAACAGCTCTGGTAGAGCCTAAAAAAGAACCTTTCCTAGACATCAATGTACCAGAAGCAGTCAAGCACAAAGAAAAGGTGTAAACCATACATAAAAACAACCAAACACATGAACCAAAGGCTGCCAACTATAAAACTGCAAGTACAGGGAAGGTAGACTGAACTTTGCTGAAAATGTAGGTGCATTGCTAGACCATCAGGTGTGTGCTTACCCCCCAAAAAAAAGATCAGAGCAGAAGCAAGAGCACGCAAATTGCATCAAGCGAGGTCTAAATCTCGGTGCAGGGAACACACGTACCTTTTCGTGTCCCTTCTTGGTCTCAGGTCACCGACGCCATGGATGCCATAGCATGCCTACAAGCACAACAAAAAGCACCGATTAGCACAAAGCAAAGAAGGCCGAGGACGGAGGTGAGATCGTGGCAGTTGCAGCACGGCCGCCGGTGCTCTGACTTCCACGCCATCCCGGCACGTAGGGGAAAGAGGGAGCTCCCAGCTCCACGCCGGTCGGCCGTGCTACTTCCAAGGCTCGCGTCGTGCCCCTGCTTCTCCGGCCGAGAGGGAGAGAGAGGTCGCCCGGAGAAGGCCAAGGATGGAGTTGTCACCGCAGCAGCAGCAAATCGAGGGTAAACATGGTGGCGCCGCCCGGACCCCTGATGGAGCAAATCGACTCTGGATGCAGCAAATCGCCTCCGCACTGCTCGATTGAGCACAAATCCAGAGAGAGAAAGGGAGATAGGGACCAAATGGAGCCGCACCGATGAATATGGAGATCGTGCCTCACCTCGCGCCGTCCACCCCTCACCGCACAGACACCCCTCATTCACATGCCATTCGCCGCCTCCATCCAGCTTGCCATGGCGCAGCTCGAGGAGGAAGGGGCCAGCACCTCGCTGCTCCCATGCCGGTGGCGAAGCAGCAGGGGGTGGAGGCAGGCGGAGATCGAGAAGGCGACAGGAGGCGGCGGCGACCGAATCAGATCCTCGGCAGTCGGCAAAACTGACTGCCGAGAGCAGTCGATCCATCTCCACCGTTCCTTCCAATCCAACAGCCACCGTTTCTTTTCTTCCAGACGATGGGCCTTGGCCCAACAGAAGCAAAGCCTGCTCGAAGCCTTGTGTCCTCTCGTTTTCTAGCGTGAAACCTTCTCTTGTTTTTGGTGGGCAGGTCGTGTTTCGGTGCGAGGGTGGTTCCTACGACAGCGATTGTCAGGTCCCTGCGCCCATGCTCATTCTCTCTCGATTTAGACGAAAACAAGTTCAATAAAATTAGACATATTTTGGTGTGTCTAATACCATCACAACTTGCTAGGAGCTGCACGTTTTACAGAAGACAATTTGTTGTCTATACAATTTCTGTAGTTTTCTTCTGGTCGGACTAGCTTCTCTGTGACTGTGCCGCCGTCTCTTTATATAATATAAATAGTTTTTTTACACCTATGTTTAATACTCGTAATTAATGTCCAAATATTTGATGTGATAAGTTGGCAAAATAAGTCAGCGAAAGTTAGCGATCTAAACAAGACCATAATTTATGTAGTTTTCTTCCAGCCTGAGCTTTCGTGTAGCCGTGCTCTGCTTCTGCCGCTCTTGGGGCAGAGGAATGAGATAGCTTCCGTGTAGCTGTGCCCTGCTTATGCTGCTCTGTGCCCGCCCGAAGAGCAGACGCAACGGGGGGCGACAAATCTATTAAGTCTAATTAATTCGTCATTAGACACTGTCATGCTACATTACTCCATCATTAAAAATGCACTAATGACGACACATATTAGGCTTAATAGATTCGTCTTGCATGTAGAGTCTATTTGTGTAATTAGTTTTATAATTAGTCTAAATTTAGTACTCCTAATTATTGTCAAAAGGATGGATGTGACATTTCGCTAACTTTACACTTCCCATCTAAACAAGCCTATAGATAGCAAATTGTATTCTCCTAGAAAGTTGAGCAAGTTGTGATGGTATTAGACACACCAAAATATGTCTGATTTTATGGTACCTTGTTTTCATCCAAATCGAGAGAGAATGAGCACGTACGCAGGACCTGACGATCGCTGTCTCAGGAACACCGTCACGCCGAAGCACGACCTGCGGCGCCAAAACAAGAGAAGTTTCACGCTGAAAAAAACGAGGGGGCACAAGGCTTCAAATAATCAGTAGGCTTCGCTTCTGTTGGGCCAAGGCCCATCATCCGGAATAAAATGAACTGCGACTGTTGGATTAGAAGGAACGGTGGAGATGGATTGACTGCTCTCGGCAGTCAGTTTTGCCGACTGCCGAGGATCTGATTCCGGCGGCGACGGGGGGAGAGAGAAAGAGAGGGTAGGTAGGGTGTGGGTGAGTGGTGGGGGGGCGCAGGGGAGCACCAGGCAGAAGACAGACGGACGCCAAGCGATAAAACAGCGGCCCATAAAAAGTTCGGGTCCGGGAAGAGTCGACGTGGCCTTCGTATTTTCGAACACATCGATTCAGAGCGACGTGGCTCGCCGAGGGGAGGGTAAATCCCTGCAGATTTTAACTATTGCGATATGTGAGTTGATCATTTATTTGCGTTGTACTTAAAGTTGATCTTGCACTCATTGTTCATGGGACACCCTCGTGGTGAGGTTATGGCATATTACAATAATGGAGAGCTATATATATAAGGAGGTAGTCGAGGTTTCAGGCCTTCTATTTCAATGATGCTGGCCTTCATCTTATACAAGTTTCGTAAGACAAAAAAAATAAAAGACCTCCTGAAATGAAGGAAATAGGCATGGGAAGCATGTGGAATTCTAGAAACCCAACATGTCACCATGAGTCCTCTACCTAGAAACTCTTGGCTGCTTAATTAGCTCTTGGCTTTGAGATGAGATCAATAGAATGTAACATGAGGGTAAGAGTGATGCCACCAAACAATATTAGACAAGCAATTCCTCCCTTACAAACAAACACGATTTGGTTTATTCACCAAAAAATCAAAGGACACCAGTAGTAAAACAAAATCGTATTTAACCATGTGTCTGCTCATGTCTCGGATCTATTCTTGGCTTCTTGCAAAGCTTGGTGGTTTCATAGAGCTGGCTTGTGTGGATTAACATGCGTTGGTCCTCTTCGGCAATGGCAAAGTGGTTGTGTCACTGCAGCAACAGGAGAAAGCCATGGAAGCAACAAAGTTTTGCAAAGAAACCCTCCATGTGCTTTTTTTGCTTTTCTCTTTTGTTTCCTAGGTGCTGATGTAAGTGGGGGATATAATGTTATTCGAAATTAATGAAATAACCATTCTTTGGCGAAGAAAAAAAAACCTCAAACACACCAAAGTACGAGGAATCAATGTGATAAAGGCCAAACAGAGGAGGAGTTCATGTCCTCGAGAGATATGGATGGTCATTGATGCCATGACTTTTAATGGCCACCTGCTCTCTTTATGCTCTTGTTCCATTCACCCTCCTTTTGGTTTGTTTTCACCATTATTATTAGCACCTATACTTTGCTTGCAATTTTGCCTGTCCCCTATCCGGCTCTTCTCATGCATATCCATAGATTTTGATGATGTGAAAGAGAAAGGGAAATTAGACAGAATAATATGGTTATGTCTAAATTTAAGATTCGGAAACCGCCTCCTTGCTACTTGGATGTTTGTAATTGAACTTTTTACTGATACGAATCAATTCTCGATCTTGCAAAATGTTGTTGAATACAAATACATCCCAAACTCGAAATTAATCGCCTAAGCTGGTAAATGCAAGAACATCATGAGTGTGTTTGGTTAGGTGCATAATCCTTATCTAGGCTCCCATAAGACACCCTGGCTCTGATTGGTTTCCGGGTTAGGGTCCTTAGCCTGGTTATCTTGTGCAAAACCTCCTGGCTCCGCTAGTACGCACACTGTCGTACACACAAATTGGCGCAAATAGCCCCCCAGCTCAAATCTTCAATCCGAGGGTTCAGACTTCAGACAACGCGAGCAAATTGACCGATAAACCCAACCCGAAACCACCCGTCCCGCCGCCGCCGCGTGCTCCGTGACCGTGAGGCCGTGATCCTCGCCGCCGGTCGCCGCCCCTGCCTGCTTTCTCCCCAATACGCAGCGATGATGGTCCCACTGGACCCCGCGGACAAGCTCACCTCGCAGCGCCGCATCGCGGAGGGCGACACGGTGGTGGTGTACGAGCGCCACGACTCGATGCGCACCGTCGCGGTCCGCGCCGGCGGCGTGCTCCAGAACCGCTTCGGCGTCTTCCGCCACGACGACTGGATCGGCCGCCCCTTCGGATCCAAGGTCTTCGGCACCGGTGGCGGCGGAGGCAGGGGCGGAGGGGGCAAGGGGGGCGGCAAGGCCGGTGGTGGGTTCGTGCACCTCTTGGCGCCGACCCCCGAGCTTTGGACGCTGGTGCTCAGCCACCGTACCCAGATCCTCTACATCGCCGACATCAGCCTCGTCGTCGCTTACCTCGAGCTTGTCCCCGGCTGCGTCGTGCTCGAGTCCGGCACGGGTAGCGGCTCGCTCACAACATCGCTGGCCCGTGCCGTTGCGCCTCACGGCCGCGTACACACCTTCGATTTCCACGAGCAGAGGGCTGCCTCAGCGAGGTAAACCTTTAACCACTCTGTTTTTTTCTCTCTGTTTTCTTTCCTGGTTGTATAAATGTGCTGCTTGGTTAATCTGGGTGGTCAATGTTTTCTATGAAATGTCTTGCCTGGAATTAGGATATATGAGGTGAAGTTTTTCTATCTTGTAATTAGGAGAATATTATCATAGTGAAGCATACGTGATGTCTGAAGAAAAATGTAGTATAAGTAGGACGATGACCAATCTGTGCTTGATGTTTTGCTCTCTAACTGCACAGATTGCAAATGTAGCATTGTTGTTACAGGTCGATATGTCATCAATTTGGGTAACAAAATATCAACCATAAATGTTTCATTAGTGGAGCTGATCAAGCGAACTTAGGAAAAGTTCAAGAAAATATTTTGGAATATAAACAGTACACTTCCACTTCCAGACGCCTCCCAATCCTAATTTTGTATCTGGAACTGCAGATACCCCCTTAAGCTTCGTGAGGGTCCATCTGTTGCTTGCTGGGTTAGTGTGGAAAGGAATGGGTGTATTTATGCTTGGAATAGCAAAATCTATACATTTAATATAGGAATATCTCTAGTACACTGTTTGAAATTTGTGTGTTTATTTATTGCATGCAAGACGTATACCATTGTCCACTAAATGCCTCAAAATTGCCTGCATAAATATAACTTAGAAGACTATATATAAAATTTTTTAGCCTCTAGTTAGGATGGTCAAGACATTGTGAACCCTGTTCTGCAGCGCGTATAAGAATATAATGGCATGTCCTTTTCCTATAACCATTTTAGGCAGTCCATTGTGAAGTGTTGTTTTTGCAAAACATATCCAAACAATGCAACATAGGTTTCAGTCTAGAATCTTTGTTTGAGGACATAGATATCTGTGTTAATTTTGATTGTGTAAGGGTTGCACTTCTACTTGCTGAGGATGGATTTTTCAGTTATGTGTTTGTGATATTATAATTTAGTTCATTTGATAAATAGGGAAGACTTCGAGAGGAATGGCCTTAGCAGCCTGATCACAGTCAATGTGAGGGATATACAAGGGGAAGGATTTCCAGACGCACATCGTGCAGCTGCTGATGCTGTCTTCCTGGACTTGCCCCAGCCCTGGCTTGCAATACCTTCTGTTGGTTTAATGCTAAAGCAAGATGGCATTCTGTGCTCCTTTTCACCTTGTATTGAACAAGTGCAGCGTGCTTGCGAAGCTATGAGGTCATGTTTCACAGGTTCGGCAGTTTCTCTTACTTAAATTCTTCCTTGGATCCATTTTAAGTTCCACATGATTCTGAGTTAAATTTTGTACCAGTTCACATTTTGATGTCAAAATGTAGGCATTCACGTAATGGGAACATCAACTGTTGAGTTACTTTTTTATAGACTGAGAAATACATCACTTTGATAGTTGCCATTGAGTCCACGTTACTGCCATAAACATTGATATTCCCCACTTAACCCAGAAGCTATAATGCAAATCTTTAGGATATATATCAACTTCGAATTGAGCCTCGAAAATTATTGAACACATTAAAGATTTAAACCTGACATGAGACCGATGACATGCTCACTCTATTTAAACCCTTGACTCCTGAGACTAAACTCAGGCTCACTAAGGGTAAAAGCAAAACTGAGGAATAAAACTATGCTACCTGGCTCTAAGTAAGTGGCGGAGCTTGCAGCTAAATGCAGCAGGGGCGAATAGCAAATAACACTGGAGAAGTGGTTAGTGTCAAAACACATTTAAGCTGCTACAGTATGCATATAATGGCGTTTGCAGAAACATAGTGGCATGGCCCATGTTGGCATGTGCGAAACTCCACCCCTGCTCGAAATATTAGTTTGCAACGCAAAAGCATCCCGACTAAGCGGGCACGCCACTACATTTTTTCCATTAACTGTGGTCCGCTCCTTGGCAGGATAATCATTCCTTTCGTGTATTTTGTTGTGCAATGATATCTCCTACTGTTGAACTCCCTCCAGTCATGGGGCAAGACAGAGGGATAAACAAACCTTTTTTTCTCCTCCTTCACAACCCCTTAGGTTTGTTGATAAAAAAGTGTCCGTTGTTTTTGGGGCTTTATGTTCTCTTGCTGTCAGCAAGAGCTTCATAGTTGCATCCTTCAGGGTGTCGTTCTTTTCCATTGTTTGAAAAACTGAGGGTTCCTCGTACCAGTTGCCAGTTTCTGTCATTGGAACAAGGCATGTCTGAGTGTTGTCTGCCTACACAGACCATTGTCATCTTGCTCAATTGAGGAAAAATTTCTCCTCTTGGCTCCTTTTGGCATCACAGATAGTACTCTTCTACTGGGTGACATGCCTTCAGAGGCCTCTGCAGGGTTTCCACAGAGGCAAATGCTTTATCACGTTCCAACCCCTCATATCCTCAAAGGCTCAAACGGCTGACTATACCATGCCTGTAGTAATGTCCATGAATTTTAGAACCTATGCTGGTGGCATAGCCAATTTCATCCCAAGATTGGAATTTCAAATCTATCGGTGCCAATCTCATACTATTTTCAATTAGAATAATCATGCTCACCCTAATATGGAAGCTACCCTAATAGCACAGCTGCAACATGCTAGTATTCTACTTCGTGGTATAAGGGTAGTACCAGTAGCAGGTGCCTGGACTTGCGCAACCAGATTGCTTGCATGAAGTCATGCGGACTGCAGACTAGAAAGCTGGGAACTATCTAAGTGGAAATCCACATGACACACCAAAGCTAACACGTACACCCTCTGTCCTTAAATATATGATGACGTTTAAGACTAGCTTGTTAGTTAAAAATGAACTAATTTGCTTCTCCTAAACATCTAATATTTAAGAACTGAGGGAGTATTGAAACTAACTTCACAGAGGTGTGAGCACTTGTTCTCAGATTGGGCCACATTATTCTGATAAGGGAATTGCTATCAGCTATGGGCTGTTTAGGTCTGTCCTTATGGCTATGTCCCCATGCTGGTTTTACTGTAAAACTAAGCTGGAACCTGCATTTTGGGTGCTGAATTTGTGCATTAGTTTTGCATTGGAATTGCAGAATTAATTATTTTGTACTATACTCCAATAGCAAAAGAAGATTATATTGCTTGGAAATTAGGGAAATAACAAAGTAATAAACAATGGCTGCTGGGATTGAAGCCCAGATCTACATGGTCAACTTGAATTTCTAACCATTAAACTGCAGCCACATTGTTTGTTGCTTAACAATAAGGGAAATGTTTTGTGCATACATTTATGTGAATTCAAGCCCAGATCTCCACTTTGTGCTTGTATATGTATGTCATCTCAAAACCTGTACTCTAACAAGAAACAAAAAACTGCATTGGTTTGATGTGCTGGCATCATGCATCTGATGCAAAGAGATATGGCAGATGGCAAACGTTTTTGCTTCATGGGCTTTAGTAAATTGATAGTTTTCATGCATCTGAATGTAATTTCCTACTCATGTGCTGGTTCAATGGGATAATAATGTTGATATATAAACAAGACTTTTGTAAGGTTATATGTGGAAATATTGAACGGATATACCTTGCCAAAGTTGCAGCTGATTGAATTATATTGTGTTATGCAGATATTAGAACTTTTGAGATTCTTCTTCGCACCTACGAAGTAAGAGATGGTGCACTTAATGGTGGTGCTGCGAACCAGGAGGCTACTGTGGGGGCTCTTCCACAGAAAAGACGAAAATTTACAGCACCTGGAGAAAATGCTGACACTGCACAGAAGAATTCCTCTGTTATGGTTAGGCCATGCAGCACTGCCAGAGGACATACTGGCTACTTGACATTCGCAAGGCTTTGCGTGTCTGAAAGCCAAAACTGAATCATAGGAGAGGAGTTTAAGGATCAGCAGATGACAAGTTGATACAAAATCGATCTTCAACACCATATCAGTAAAATCTATACATTCTGAGGTGCTGTCTGGCAGGAAGATCTGGGAAGGTTGTTTCATCTGCCCTGGGCCTTTGCCCACTGTAGCTTACTATAGTGTATTTTGTAACCCGAGTCGTGCATTTTGCGAGTTGCAGAATCACGATTTTTTTTTTTAATTTTAATCGATCCATTCCGGAGATGTGTTTGATTCATCTTTTTGGTCGTTCTGTTGTCATTGTTTGGCTGATGCTGCGCTATTAGGCTGGCATAGCAGAATATAAATCCTTTGCTCCAGAAATATGGTGTGCTGACCTGTGTATTGTCTTGTTTTGGACGTTATATTTTCTCGTTGGGTACCCAGCATTTTGCTGGGTTTTTTTTTTGCTGGTACCATCTATGCCGTTAGCAGTAGTGGTCTATTAATTCATTGACAAGTGACGCAGGCCTAATGCCGTTGGGGAGTGTCCATGTGGCAAAACAATAGGCACGCTTGTTGGTCTGAGTGCGAGCAAGTTTTATCTGCCAAAATAACAGAAGGAAAATCCAACTTGGCGTGACACTGGAACGAGACAACGTTGGGGAGAATAGTTGTAGCATTCGCTCTGTCACGAGATCAAATCGCATCACATGCACGCGGTAACATCGGAATCACTTTTTTTTTAATTTGTGTTTTTTTTTTTAAAAAAAGCATTGGAATCTCGTGCTGAGCGCGCTCAGATCTCCGTGCCAAAACTAACCAACCAGCAAATCAAAGTATAGTTCCAAGTTGCTCCAGGAGTGGGTGATCCTTGCATTGTCTGGTGGCTGCCCGGGCTTTCGGTTGGGACGACTCCATCATCTGCTCTTCTTGCAACTTGCCGCCGAACGAGTGCCGCGTGCAGAATTTTTTACAAGACGGATCGTGACCCTGAAGAGTGCAAACTGGGAGCATCAGTGTGATCGGACCCGATCGCATGGTATCGCATCAGGATCTCCCAATTGTTGTCCTATTCTGATTGGCGCGTCGGCGAGGTCGCGTTGTATCCATGCCACCGCCATGTGCCCTCGCCATTAACAATTCGGGGAGCATGCGGGGCGGCAGCTTGTCCGTTTCCGTTGCACCAACTCCAAGACGAATCAGAGAAAGTTCTTCAGCCTGACACATGCGCAGTGGCTATATTAGAGGAGAGGAGTCACTCCATCAGTCATCACCTCCGATCCCGATCCACTGAGCAAGCTGAGACTCATCAGCTGCCAATCAGCAGCCGGGCAGCAGAGATCGACCAGTGAGCTCAGCGACCATGGCTTCGGAGTCGACGTCGGAGACGAGGCGGCAGGTGCACGCCGTGTGCATGCCGTACCCGGCGCAGGGCCACGTGACGCCCATGTTCAAGCTCGCCAAGCTCCTCCACGCGCGCGGCTTCCACGTCACCTTCGTCAACACCGAGTTCAACCACCGCCGCCTCCTCCGCACCCGCGGCGCCGCCTCGCTCGCCAGCGTCCCCGGCTTCCGCTTCGCCGCCATCCCCGACGGCCTCCCTCCATCCGACGCCGACGCCACGCAGGACATCCCAGCTCTCTGCTACTCCACCATGACCACCTGCCTCCCCCACCTCCGCGCACTCCTCGCCAACCTCAACAACGCCGATGTGTCATCCTCCTCCACCTCACCTCCCGTCACCTGCCTCGTCGTCGACGCCGTCATGTCGTTCGCCTACGACGCCGCACGTGAGATCGATGTCCCCATCGCCGCGCTCTGGACCGCCAGCGCGTGCGGCTTCATGGGGTACAGAAACTACCGCCACCTCGTCGACCAGGGCCTCGTCCCGTTCAAGGACGAGGCCGACCTCGCCGACGTGGACGGTGGGCCCCTCGCCACAGTCGTCACCGGCGCACGTGGCATGTGCGACGCCGTGCAGCTCCGCGACTTCCCAAACTTCATCAGAACAACCAACCGGGGCGACATCATGCTCAACTTCCTCATGCGCGAGTCCGAGCGGCTCTCCCTCCCCGACGCGGTGGTCGTCAACACCTTCGAGGATCTCGAGGGCGCCACGCTGGACGCCATGCGGGCCATCCTCCCACCCGTGTTCCCCGTGGGCCCCCTCGTCCTCCGCGAGCGCCTCGAGATCCCCACCGGCACCCCGCTCGCCGGCCTCGGCTCCAACTTCTGGAAGGAGCAGGATGGCCTCCTCGACTGGCTCGCCGGCCGTGCGTCGAGGTCGGTGGTGTACGTGAACTACGGTAGCATCACGGTGATGACCAACACGCAGCTGCTGGAGTTCGCGTGGGGGTTGGCCAATAGTGGGTACCCGTTCGTGTGGAACCTCCGGCCGGATCTTTTGAAGGGGGACTCGGCCGTGCTGCCGCCGGAGTTTGCGGAGGCCGTCAAGGGCCGTGCGCTGCTGACGACGTGGTGCCCGCAGGAGGCGGTGATCCAGCACGAGGCGGTGGGGGTGTTCTTGACGCACTCCGGGTGGAACTCGACGCTGGAGAGCCTCTGTGCTGGGGTGCCGATGCTGAGCTGGCCGTTCTTTGCTGAGCAGCAGACTAATTGTAGGTACAAGCGTACCGAGTGGGGCGTCGGGATGGAGATTGGTGGCGAGGTGCGGCGTGATGAGGTGGCGGCGATCATAAAGGAGGCCATGGAAGGGGAGAAGGGGCGGGAGATGTGGCGGCGTGCGCAGGAGTGGAAGGAGAAGGCTGTGAAGGTGACACGGCCGGGAGGGCCGGCGGAGACCAACCTCGATAGGCTCATCGACGAGGTGCTGCTCTCAAAGAAGAAGGGAGAAGCTGTCGAGGCGTGAATTGTTCGTAGAGATTTGTTGGGAGCAGACCATACTGATTTTATTATGGTTTTTCGTGTCCAATTTGCTATGTAACATATGCCAGCATCTTTCTCTACGTTTGAGTCTACTTTACTTTCTGATACGGATTTGTGGTGTGCTATTATCCTTCATTCATAACTTGTGACATGGTAGCCCAAATAGGCTCGTTTCGAAATGAGTGGGCTGAATAAAAATATGCAAAAATAAAGTAAAATACATTTTACCCCTCTTGTTACTCAGTCCGACAAACACCCCGAACTCAAAAACCAAAAATCTTACCCACTTCAACTTTGAGGTAAAATACCTCTTCGAAACATTTCGAGGTGGGTTTTCAAGCGGTTTGCTGACATGGCACATGTGTGGCTCTCGGATGCCACATGTCAGTGGATCATCCCAACGGCACCCATCTCTGTTAAGCACAGGCCCCACACATTATCTCCTTCCTCCCTTCTTCCCACTGACGGCCATTTGCACCACCGCCCCACCTCCTCCTCCACCATGGCTGGCACCGTCACCTTGTCTTCCACCCCGTGGAACCACTGCTCGTTGTGCACCACCTCCGTGAGCTTCTAACCCTGCCGCCTACTACTCCGCCTCATTCATGGCCTACCTCTGCAGAATTAAGGACCTCGACATCAAAGACCGTCAGCTAGTGGTGCTCATCGGCACTAGAAATTGGAGGCCGGCGAGGGATGGTGGAACCAGGCCTGACGTCGATTGGGGTAGATGAGGAGCTAAGCGAGAAGGAGTAAGCCGCAGCCTCATGGTGGAATAGGAATAGGCGTGCGACTGAGGTAGGATGGAGGCGGAGGCTAGAAGTGATGGAAGAAGATGGATTGGAGAAGGATGAAAAGAGAATGATTCTTCTTCCCGACGCTGACTCCAATCCTATGTTCCTGGCCCTCCGTTGCCGACTGGGCGGGTCGGGTGCCAATCAAAGTGCGGTATGGTGTGATCCCGCATACGCTCTGCTGCTGGCCCGCACATGCACCACCACGCCCACTGGCCCACCTCCCGCACCCCAATCCGCATCGCCGTGCCCCGGGAATCAGCGAGATTCACTGCTGATTGAGCCCTTCGTCCAGCGTGATGTGGGATATCTTCGGTATGCCAACCTTGCCTTTCACTGATTCCATTGCAGATTTAAGGGGCGCGTTCATCCTTCATGACTCAGGACTCGTTCCTCCAACAAGTGTTTTTTTCAAGTGTTTCATCTTTATGTTACATTGGTATTCGACGGCCATCATATAGTGAATCACACACAGAAGAGTTCAGCCAAAACAAGTTCTCTGATCCTGTGTCGGCGGCGCAGACACAACAAGCAATCTCGCTGACAAGGGCGACTCCTGATGTCACATCCTCTTCCCTGCCGGTTCGCTCTGGCCAGCCCACCACCACCACCTCCTCCCCCCCCCTCCACCCACCCCCCAAAGCGAAGCTGCAGCCGGAGCAGAAAAGACACCTGACAATAGTGCTCGAGTAGTGCACGTGCGTCTGCAAAACCTTTAACACCAGCAATAAGAAGGGGTGCTCCGCTGCGCAGCACCAACTGACGGGAGATCTATTTTGGGTGAGCCCCAGCACATGCGCTGGTATGCAGCGAAGGAAGGATTTTTTTGGATCCGGCGAGAAATATAACATGCCACGTTAATTACCACAAGCACTGTAGCAAGCCGGGTTCTTTATAAGATAAGTGGCTGAGAATAATTGAAGGGGAGGAATCCGGGTTCCCCGCAAGCACCGTAGCAAGCCTCGATTCTTGAATGCACAAAATGAACAAACATGACATAGGTACAAAATTGATCGAGTATGAATGATTTCTTCGGAAATCGTGAATTAGATTAAGGGCATTGTCACGAAACAGGACGGCGCTGAACATGATCAGAAGCCTTTATAACAAGGCGTTCAAAGGTTGTTGGAATTTCACAATGTTGATTCCACGGATCATCTTATGAATCGTAGCTCTGAATGTCTTCAAAAGAAATTATAAATTGAATATAATATTTTGACCAATAATAAAGTGACTTTAAAATCACTGATTTTGTTTGTTCGTTTTTTTCTATGGCAGAGTAATAATGTTGTAAGTAAAGCTGAATTTTCATGTAAAGGAAGATAAATATTCAAATCATGGTTTCTGTAAAACCACTGCCTTACGTGGACGTTCTTAATTGTTCACAGGTTGTACTTCAATTGCCCTAAATCCAATGTCATCGTTTAACCTCTGCTGCAACACGTTCATACCTTGAGGCAAGTAATGTAGGAAGGTGAATGCCCCACGTGGTGGCTGGCTGTGGCTCAGCTCCGATCCAATCCTTTCTCTGATGTTGGTTTTGGTGACATAAAGCTTATACTATAAGTTCTGTGTTTCTTCAATATATATACTGTCGTTGGCTGCACCATATATAATGACAAGGCCACATGGGACTAATCCTGAAGTTTGGTGCGCGCAGTTCTAAAATAATAATGGACTGTGTCAAGGGCCATCAGAGTAATGGATTAAGTGTAGTAGTGTAACTTTAGGTTAAGATATTCCTTAGGCGATTCCTAAATTACAAATGAAGTTAGCACAGCCTCAGGAGTTGAACTTCTTATTGCTTTCATATACTGCATACCGCCCAAGCGAAGCAGACGAATTGTGCAGGATATTGACAGTTGTACAAAAATTTCTTGTAGTATTAAGCAGAATTGGTCAAGTACTCTAGTAGGAAAGGAAGGCATTGGGAATGTCACTGAAACTTCATTCATGCCTGTCTTTGCCGTAGAGTCGGATGCATAAAAAAATTATGAATGAGCTGCTCAATATTCATCGAAGGAAGGTACACCAATCAGATGAGATAGTAACTGATGCTGGTACTACGTACGTACAAGAGCTAGCCGCTTATCTGTTTTAGTGTTCCATGCATGACTAATCATCTGCACAAATTTGTATGTACACTATCTGGGTTGGATGATCAGCTAGCTAGTTAGCTTCCAACTCATTTGGTAGGCGGCTCCAACTT
This sequence comes from Digitaria exilis, assembly GCA_015342445.1. Taxonomy (NCBI): domain Eukaryota; kingdom Viridiplantae; phylum Streptophyta; class Magnoliopsida; order Poales; family Poaceae; genus Digitaria; species Digitaria exilis. Next base: position 979,731 of record JACEFO010002039.1, read on the forward strand.
TATATATATATATACGGCGTACAATATCTCAGGCCATACTGAGTGGTATAACATCAGGCTGACCACTTGTATCTGTTTGAGTGGTAGGAGAGAACAACCAAAATTAGTAGGAAAGGAAGGTGTCGGGAGGTCATGTAATGCTCAGAAAGGAACTCAGCGCATGAGCTCATTTGATCATGAGATCATCTCACGATCCAAGACACGGCCTCATTCTGATGAGTTCCAGGAAGGACACACAGCATGCTTGCAGTAGGAGGAACTGAGCCGTCTATTCTACTCGATCACTCCACATACTGCCGCAGGGCTGGGAACAAAGAACTCCTCTCAATCCCATTATATGATTGGTTACCCATATTATTTGGCGATTTCAAGCCTCATCTTATCGGATGCATAGTGAGTGACATGGAAGCAGCAAATTTGCATTACTGAGAACTCTCTACACAAGTACTATTTGAATATTCGGCTAGCCAAATTTCAAGAGTTATTGGTTCATATTCCATATTTTCATAGTTACATCAGGAGTATTGACGCTTGTCAATTATAATATATCTTAGCATCATTTACCCCCTTAAGGATAATATTATAGACCGAGATGTATATGTGCCGGGCCCGGCCTAATGGTGTTTTGGGCCTCTCTGAGGATTGAACCCAAGGATCCATGTTCCTCCCCTCCATCGTGATTTGTGAAGCTATATGTGGAGACAAGGTTTGCCAAATGCCAAATTCACTCGTACCAAGCCAAACAGAATCCCTTTGTGTAGTGAATACATGCTTAGCAATTTAATTTACCATACACAGCTTTTTGAAGCACACAAGCATCCATATATTAATTGAGTAAATTACATTTCCCATAACATTAAGTTTCTGATAGCTGTATATTAACCCCAAATTCACTTGGTAGGTACTTTGGTAGTTTGGCTACAATCAATAACTATACAAATAGTAAACTTTGAGGACATTCCCATGTTAACCTTGGAAAAAGATAAACATGCAACTATCCGTTCAACTTGGGATCAAAGTTATAATGGCTGTGGCCAAAAATTGTATCAACATTGAAAACAATATATCCCCACCCCCAAAGAACAATTCTCTTGCTCTCTGTTTGCAACTCATGACAGTTCCCTTTTTAAAGTATACAGAGCACTTCAAAACTATGCAATCCTGTTTTTTTTAGCTGTTTGGGATAGTTTTATCCTCTCTATCTATTTGGGTTCAAGTTTGCTGCAAGATTGTAGTTGGTCAATTCATCAGCCTCCCTTTATCGAAGGCGTGTAGATGAAGGATAGAGCTGCATATGCGTGGGCACTGCGTGCTTGTGTCATTGTCTGATGCTGCATTCACATGGGTAAGGTGCTGCCCATGTACGTTCATTTTCGGATGAGTGTCCGTGTCCCAATGCATATTTGTGCATCTTCTCATGTACTTCGTTTCGAAAACAAAAACCCATAGTCAACTGATATCCACAATTCATTGATGTCAGAATGCCCCAGGTTGTAGAATGTATCTATTATCAAATGCAACTAACTAGGCAATTAATTAACTGGCACTTCTAGGTCAGCTGTGTGGAATGTCAAGACAAATGGTCATCACCAACATCTGTAGAGCTTTGAACAAACGTACATCAGGAAACCTGTGGGACAGGACCACTTCAGCAAATTATTGTTACGCAGTTCCTTTTTTATTCCAGTTGATATTAACTGCAAATCATTATTCTTTTGTAACAAGAGCACCTCCAAGAGCTCTTCTATACTATCTTCGTTGGTAAAAAAAGAAAAAGGGAAAGAAAAAACAATTTCCAATAGATGAGTCAAATGGTTAGCTATCCATCCTCGCTAGCTATTTTCTACCCACGTTTAAGAATATTTGCCTAGCATCCCACGCTTGCCATTGCCACAGGGCATTTAGATAAGTTGTTGGATTTCACCATTCTTTTGCTAGCTATTTTATTTTACATAATAGCTAAATCAAGACTTTAGCTAGTCCTTTTTAGATAATTTAAGATATTTGATACACAAGGTCAACACCTTTCAGTTGTTGACCAAAAATGGTACGCAATTTATAAATTCTAGAAAAGAGGACACAATGTATGCCGATTGGCACAACAGTCTGTCCTTAGAAGTACTTAAATTTACAGCGGGACCATTATACCAACCGGCAACGTATCCTATGGAAACCAACCTCTCCGTGGAAACTATGGAAACTAAAATCTGAAACACACGATGTTGATCCAAAGGTGCGACCAGATCAGGTGGGAGGGGTGATTTGTAGAAACGTCTTGCAAGTCACCCCTCCCACCTCCCCTGAGTTTTGCAAATCATCCCTTCCACCTGATCTAGACGAGTCCTTGGATCAACATCGTGTGGTCCAAATTGAAGTTTTCATAGTTTTCATGGGAGGTTGGTTTCCACAAGATATGTTCCCCAACATACCAACCAGCCCTAAAAATGCAGTTCCTCAGCCCACCCGGAGCCTTGGCCCCACTTGTTTTTTCTAGGGACAGAGGCACAGAGCTAGAGGTGGGACCGTCGTTAGAAAAAAACCATACGTCATCATATGAAATGCTTCTGCGTATCATTGGTGATCGTTTGTTAACAATTACGATGATTTAGTTCAAAGTGGTGGTAAGCATTTTGAGCTATGTGCTGACGATGGAACTTACATGTCACGGACGATGTAAACAATCTTCCATACGCACCTAGATCCCTGAGGCACACCCCGGTGTATACTCTCCTAGAACAGTTTTGTCCGTTCGATCCGCCCATGGTACAGAGAAGAATTTATGATTGAATCAGTCGTTGGCCATTCCGCCCACATACCAGCGGCTGGTGCAGTGGTGCTACATATAAAGACGTCACCTTCCAACCAAGAACGAAACACCAATCTTACTACGCAGCTCTTCCTGTGGGTAATCTGCAATCACAGTGATCCATCTGTTTACTGTTTCCTCATACCACCATGGATTCACTGGCCGCAGAGAAGAAGCCGGTACCCCATGTTGTGTGCGTGCCGTACCCAGCGCAGGGCCACGTCACGCCGATGCTGAAGATGGCGAAGCTCCTCCACGCCCGGGGGTTCCACGTCACCTTCGTCAACACCGAGTTCAACCACCGCCGCCTCCTCCGGTCCCGCGGCGCCGGAGCACTCGACGGCATCCCCCCAAGGTTCCGATTCGCTACCATCCCCGACGGCCTCCCCGCATCCGACGCCGACGCCACGCAGGACGTCCCCGCGCTCTGCTACTCCACCATGACCACCTGCCTCCCACACCTCCTCTCCCTCCTCGCCAAGCTCAACCACGGCGACTCCGGTGCGCCGCCCGTCACGTGTCTCGTGGCCGACGCAGTCATGTCGTTCGCGTACGACGCCGCGAGGGAGATCGGCGTCCCGTCCGCCGCGCTCTGGACCGCCAGCGCGTGTGGCCTCGTGGCGTACCGACACTACCAACACCTCGTCGAGTGGGGGCTCGTCCCTTTCAAGGACGACGCGCAGGTCACGGACGACGCGTACCTCGACACGGTGGTGCACGGGATTCGTGGCCTGTGCGACGGCATGAGGCTGCGTGACTTCCCTAGCTTCATCCGCACCGCGGACCGTGGCGACATCATGCTCAACTTCTTCATCCATGAGGCCGGGCGGCTGTCGCTCCCCGACGCCGTCATGGTGAACACCTTCGATGAACTTGAGGAAGTGGCGCTCGATGCCCTGAGCGCGACGCTCCCGGCGACGCCGCTGTACACTGTGGGTCCACTTGTCCTTCATGAGCGTCGCGTGCATGCTGAGGGCGGTGAGCTTGACGGGCTTGGATCAAACCTATGGACGGAGCAAGATGGGCTGCTCGAGTGGCTCGACGGCCACACGCCTGGCTCCGTCGTGTACGTCAACTACGGGAGCATCACGGTGATGAGCAACGAGCTGCTGATTGAGTTTGCGTGGGGCCTAGCTGGCAGTGGCTTTGGGTTCATCTGGAACATCCGGCCGGACTTGGTGAAGGGTGACTCCGCCGTGCTGCCGCCGGAGTTTGTGTCTTCCGTGGAGGGACGGGCCAAGCTCACGCAATGGTGCCCGCAGGAGGCGGTGTTAGGGCACGAGGCGGTGGGGCTGTTCCTGACGCACTCCGGGTGGAACTCGACTATAGAGAGCATCAGCTCCGGGGTGCCGATGCTGAGCTGGCCATTCTTTGCGGAGCAGCAGACCAACTGCCGGTACAAGTGCACCGAGTGGGGCGTCGGGATGGAGATCGGCGGCGAGGTGAGGCGGGTGGAGTTGGCGGAGATGATAAGGGAGGCCATGGGTGGGGACAAGGGTAGGGAGATGCACCGCCGTGCGACGGAGTGGAAGGAGACGGCCATCCGAGCGACGCTGTCAGGAGGGACTGCAGAAAGAAATTTGGACAAGGTTGTCAATGAGGTGCTACTCAAGAAAAAAAGATAGAAGTACCGCGCACCGCAACTCACACGAGTAAGAAGGACACTAGTATGGGGTGAGGACGAGGACACACCATCGGAAGAATGACATTGTATGTGGAGTCAACCTTTTCTCAATTCTAATAATAAAACAAGTTGTCTTTCTTATAATGTGGTGAAATATTTTAGTCAAGCTAATTCTACATTTGGCAAAGTTTATGATACGCTGAGAACAAATTAGTCAATTATGTGTACGAACTTGTGTTCTGCATGTAAACATTGCTTCAAGCTTCTCCCGCTTTTTTCTTAGATAAATTATGTGTACGAACTTGTGTTCTGCAAGTAAACGTTTGCTTCAAGCTTCTCCCGCTTTTTTCTCAGATAATGGAAAAGAGTTCCGGCTTCAAACCTCTCTGTAGAGAGGTATCGGACCGCAATTATTACAAGCACACTTAAAGTTTAACAAACACTGAGTTTAACATTATTGACCAATTCTAAAAATAAAAGGCCATCCATGGGACGCGAAGAACCACATAGCTGTAGACTCTAGAAGATGACATATCTCAACCAATTGGTCCCTCCAGTCATCAGTGTGCTGCAACAGAGCCCAGAACCGCAGCCAGTGTCCCCTGAAAAGAACCTGCAAAAATTTTTTTGTCTGCAACTGTTAAACACAGTATCATTCTTTGTTAGCCAAATTGCCCAACAAATAGTTGTAGCTCCTGTCAATAACATTAAGTTGTGTTTATTTCCGTCCTTCTTAGACCAACTATTAAAAATATGCTCTATGTTTTCAGGTGGCGGTATACCTAACACAATGTGAATTGCATGCCATAAAAATTTGGCATAATAACATTAAAAAAAGGTGATGGATAGTTTCTTGTTTGCTACAAAAGCAACATGTTTTACTACCATGCCAATTTCTTCTAGCTAAGTTGTCTTTTGTTAATATCACTCATAAAATTTTTTATTTCGAGTGGAATCTTCATATGCCAAATTTCTTGCCTAACTTTGATACAGTTATTGACTAGGTGCCTATACATTGAGTTAACAGTGAAAGCTCCATTTCTCTGTAAGTTTTGTTTGTAAATTTCTTCTCCCGCTTGAAGCCCCCCCTCCCAATTTGGGTACGTTTTGTTTGTAAGGCCACTTAAAACGTTTCTATGTTGTGTTATACATACACATATATTGATATGGTTTTAGAAACGCGGCAACGTGGGATGATATTTGTTACGCTTTTGATATCACAAGGTATGTAAGGATGATTTTTGACATATTTTGAAAACGATCTCAAGTTAACATGGTGTTACACACACTTTTAATCGTTACTACCATCTAGATATGTTGTAAAGCGCAACAAGTAATTGTCTATATGGACCTCCACGTCACTATGGTCACTGATCGGTCGGGGACCTGGCTGATCGTGAGCCTCGTCATGAACGTCACTATGGTCACTGATCGGTCGGGGACCTGGCTGATCGTGAGCCGCGTCATGAACGTCTCCTAATTGGGTTTTGTAACTGTGGTTTGCGTGGAGGACGGAAAATAGAGATGTGAATGTCTGCCATACGTAGTCAAACCCGTAAGAACTGGGCTGCATTTACATTCCATGGAAATTCTGATTGTGTCATGTGGTTTTATTTGTAGGAGGATATATTTTTTAATTGCCTAAAATATAGTGTACTTTCAGTCGATTTTATGTACCACTGGATCTAGAATCAACGGCTTTCCTTCCCTCACTAGAGGAAAAACGCCCATTCGTCCACCTCCCGTCTGTACCGGGTGCTTACCAACCGGTACTAATTGTTATGTAATAGTAGTTATTGTATAGTGATCAATTAGATGCTAAGAATATTCCCTATATGTAATTAGTAGATTCTTTCCTAAGGGGCCATCCTTTTACGAAAAGGGTGCCTCCAAAGGGCCAACCTGTCCTTTGGACAGGTATATATTGTAAACAATCCCCATCAATGAGATCATCCATTTCATTCCCTCATTCTATTATTGCCTTCCACTTTTCTCATTCACAACACGTTCACGCACGCTCTACTGAGCAACAGAGAAGAGAAGGAGGCCGACAGGCCTCAACAGAGAAGAGAAGGGAGACATCAGGCCTCAAACACCCCAAGTAAGCACTATGGATTCAAGCAATTTACGTTTTCTTCCAACCATGGATGGTTTCCTCGTCATCCCACTCCCTGGCGCTCGTCGGTGCTTCCCTGGACGCCGCCCAGGTCTCTACTTCCGCAGCAGGGGCGGCCGCTTTTTCCAGCGTCGTCGTCGCCATGGCCGTCGTGGTGGCCGCCATCACTACCATCGTGGTGGTGGTCGCTTCGCCATCTCTGGTAACCGCATCGGCAACCACCACCCTCGTCGAGGGGAAAGAAGGATACCGCCTCCACCAAGCCCAGGCCAGCGGCCTGGACCTTCACGACCGGCAGCACCGGCATCAAGCAGCACCACCAGTGCCTCCTCCGAGCGCACTCGCACGACGACGCCACCATACACCGATAGCATTATTCTCACTGGATAGAGAACAAGGACACCGCCTCGTCTTCCAACGCCGACTCCACCAGAGGCAGCACCTGTTCGCCGTCCTCTGATTCTTCGTCTTCGTCGCCCTGGGTGCAACACCTTTGGCATCGGGGTCATCCCTGACCTCAACGCACCGGCGACAGCAACTCCGGCGACTGGAAGATTGGGTTCTCAGGCCGGACCTTCCAACACTGGTGGGATCCCCATCACTTCCTTCAGCACCGCCAACATCACTTCCGGCTTTGCTGGACTCTCCATGGCGTCACACCCAAGCTTCACCGTCGGTACCATGGCTGCTCGCTGTGGTGCGCCGCTGTTCTTCAACGCCGAACCAGCACCAACCGCTTCCGCGGCAACATCTTCCTCGGATGCACCTTCGGCTTCTGCGGCAACCGTTGCATCAACCTCGTCGGCCCTCTCCTGCAACAATCCAGCGGCTTCTCCGGTCGCACCTTCACCGGCATCTCTCCCCTCACCGGCCCAACTCCTTGAGCGTGTGGCGGCCATCGACCGCTGCCCCGACATCCGCCGAGGCACCTGGAGCCCAGCCTCGCTGCGCATCGGGGGCAACATTGCAGAAGGCGAAGGGGCAATGGCGCTGCAAGAAGGCGGTGGTGGCGAGGATCTACAATGGTGCTGCAAGAAGGCGGTGGTGGCGTGGATCTGCGATGGCGGGGCAACACGGCAAAGGCGGTGGCGGCGGCTGACCATAGCGGCGGCGGTGAAAAAAGGAGCTGGCGGTTAGGGTTGCTCAACCCTAACCAGCCATGGCTCTTAACCGGCCAACCAAGCCGGGCCGTCATGGGCCTTACGCAGGCGGCCCAAGCCGGGCCGCCAGCAGGCCAACTGGCCCAATTCGCCCCCAAAGCCATACAGGAGCCTTTCTCCCTACAAGATTTGCACTAAGACCCCCAAACTTACCTATATTTACATGTTTTAGAATTCTAGTTCTATATATTCATGTATAAGTCCCTGAATTGTTCTGTTTTACTCCTCAGGCTACTATGTAATTGCATCTATGTTGTAAATAGCTATCTAGACCACCTAGTTTGATGTTATCACCAATGTAATATGGATATTATAATTACCGCAGTGATTATATATTATGTGATCCACAAATCTCACATTGGCTATGCAATTATCATTTTAGAACAATTTTTGTATTATTCTTTATTCTATTTTTAATATATGACACTTCATTCATATTCTATACATCAAGTAGTACCATGCAAAATATAATATATTTATAACAAGGTATATAAATCAGAATTTTTTGGAATAACACAAGGTGATGGAGACCTAGGCATTGGCTGCAATAAGTTCTATAGAATTGTAACAGGTTCTATAAGAATTTATTTGCCCAGAGACCATGCTTTTAGGCAGCAAGTTACTTGCCCATTGCTGAGAGGTCTACATCTTATGATGATTACCTACAACGTGTATATCCAAAATATTCTATATAATAACAATTGTGTAAAAAAAATTGACTATCAAGTTTTCCATTCCTATAGGAATACCACCAAAACAATGGCATTATTTATACCTTTATAAATACAAGAATCATCTTGATTTCAACATTTTGCATACATACAACACCACAAGTTATTTAATTTACCATAGTAAATTAATTATATACATGATCTCTCATGTAGGAAAATGGCTCATATAGTCAATAAAGATTTCCCTGAACTTGCATCAGATGGTCAGAACTATCTGACTTGGGCTATGGATGCAAAAATTATGCTTACAGCAAAAGAGTATCAATACAATCATTGCACCAGATCCACATAACCCAGTCACAGATTCAGCCAAGTACAAAACTTTATTCTTTCTGAGGCATCATCTCCATCCAGATCTTAAAAATGAATATATGATGGAGGAGGATCCCAAAGCACTTTGGGATGCTCTTAAAGAAAGATATGATCAACAGAAGGCAGTCATTTTGCCTGAAGCAAGACGCGAATGGTTACTACTTCGCCTTTTGGATTTCAAATCTATTGCAGAATATAACTCTGCCGTTCACAAGATTTGTTCCAAACTTCGTTTCTGTGATGAGCCTGTAAATGATGCAGACAAAATTGAAAAGACATTGTCTACTTTTCTCCCTGAAAATAGAATATTGCAACAGCAATATCGTCACCAAAACTATACAAAATATTCTGACTTAATATATGATTTACTTCAGGCAGAAAAACATGATGAACTCTTAACAAAGAATCATCAAATGCGCCCAGTGGGTGCAGCACCTCTGCCTGAAATACACTTCAATAGTCAGAAAAATAATAAGAAGTTTGGTGACAAGAAGTTCAAGAAAAATTTCCATGGAAAGTGGAACAATAAAAACAAGCATCAAAATGGCAAAGGTTTTCACAAAGGCAAGAGCACTTTTAAGAAAAATATTCCAAAGGACAAATCTCAAGTTTGTCAAAGGTGTGGTTGTCACAATCACATTACTAAAAAGTGCCACACTGCCAAACATTTGGTTGAATTATACCAGCAATCTACTGGCAAACAAGTTTATGGGAACAAGTATGAAGCGCACTTCAATAACCAATTCAAAGTTGGCAATTGCTCCAAGGATGCTCCTAAGGAACATGATGATGAGAAGATTCTACCAGAGTCGGACGACGTCCAAAGCACTGACAACATGCTTGTTGAATTTCAATCAAACGACATGTAAGGAGACGCCAACTGAGTCTCCATTACCATCAAGATTAGACTATCTAGCCATATTTATGTAAACATTAAAGTTGTGTTGTAAATATTTGTTGTCATAAGTATTGTAAGACATATGATACTTGATCAATAAAATATACATATTATATAATCTTTTGAGTTGATTTTAATATTTTAATTCACTCATTATAGATTATTTCACGGGAACAATCCAAATGGAGGAAGAATTTTGTTTAGTGGACAGTGGTACTGTAACACCCCTGGTGTTAATCAACAATAAGATGGTGAACAAGTTAAGCTAAGCACAGTTCAAAAGTGAAAATTTGAGAAAATGAGAAAAAGTTATCCAATGTGAGTCAAAAACCGTTTAAATGGAGCAATAAAGAAACTTTGAAAACTTTCTAAAAACTTGAAAAAGTGCAAATGGGAAAGTTGGAGTATAAGTCAAACCAAGAAACTTCCCTTTTCAAACTATAGCCTAAAAATGTCTGGAAGCATCTAAAATTTCAAACACTAATCTTGGAATTTGAAATTTCCAATTCAAATTCAAAGCTGAAATGGAATCTTAGCCAAATCTCAAGATTTTACCACAGAACATCAAAATCTCCAAAAAGCAAAGTTGTACATCTTCACGTTTCTGAACTTTGCCTCAATTGGCACTTTGGCTAATTTTGCCATCTAGCCCCTCGAATTTTAAAATTTCAGTTCAAAACAGGGAATTACCCCCTTTTGAATTACGGCCGAAATTCCAACTTTTTCTCAAAATCTTCGGTGCTGGGACGTGTCTCATGAAATTCTAAACAACTTTCATGTTGGAAGATTTTCGAGTCAATGTTCAAAATTTTGGAGATCGAGCCTAGCCAGTATGTCCGTGACGATCGAGCCTAGCCAGTATGTCCGTGACGATCGAGCCTAGTCCGTGACAATCGAGCAGAGTTTCCGTCACGATCGAGGCTCCGCAGCCAAGCTCGAAGGGGGGAATTCACTCCGTCACCATCGAGGCTCCGCAGCCAAGCTCGAAGGGGGCATTACCCTCGAGCGGTGATTTCCGTCACGATCGAGGCTCCGCAGCCAAGCTCGAAGGGAGCATTCACCCTCGAGCGGAGTTTCCGTCACGATCGAGGCTCCGCAGCCAAGCTCGAAGGGAGCATTCACCCTCGAGCGGAGTTTCCGTCACGATCGAGGCTCCGCAGCCAAGCTCGAAGGGAGCATTCACCCTCGAGTGGAGTTTCCGTCACGCTCGAGGTTCCGCAGCTAAGCTCGAAGGGAGCATTCACCCTCGAGCGGAGTTTCCGTCACGATTGAGGCTCCGCAGCCAAGCTCGAAGGGAGCATTCAACCTCGAGCGGAGTTTCCGTCACGATCGAGGATTCCGCAGCCAAGCTCGAAGGGGGCGTTCACCCTCGAGCGGCGTTTCCGTCACGCTCGAGGCTCGGCAAGCTCGAGCTTGCGGTCCAAGCTCGAAGCGCATGGTCGAAGCGCCTGGTCGAGCCATGCCAACCAAGTTGACTTTGCACCGTCAGAGGCGCGCTCACGGGGCGCTCACGCGTGCCCGCGCTCGCCGCCGGCAAGCGCCTGCCGCCGTCCGGCCTCGCCTGAGCCGACAAGTGATATGGCAGCGTGTCCCCGCTCGCGGTGCACGCCTCTGACAAGGTCTCATGGTCGGAGACGCACTGTAGCGCTGACCCGAGCCGCGCTCTCGACCTGTCGCCGCCGCGGACCGCCGGACTTTGCCGTCGCCGCCGTTGCCTGCCGGTCCAAAGCGCGACTTTTGCGCCCCGCGTGCTCCTTTTCCTCCTCCGCCCTGTCTCGTCGCTCGCCCACGCGCGCCTGCCGCCTGCCGTCCTCGCCTGCGCCGCGCTGACGCCGCGCAAGGCGCCAAACGGCCGCGACAAGCCGCTGCCGCCGCGAGCCGTTGCCGCGCTGCCCCAGTCCCATCCAGTGCTGCTCGAGCACCATTCCCTTCCCCTCTCCCTCCTACTTAAAGCCCCAAACAGTTCCCCTTCACTTCCGCGCCGAAATCGCTCGCCGGAGTTCACAAAGCCGCCGCCGAGCTCGCTCACGCGGACAGCCCTCTCCACTGCTCCCCCGGCCAAACCAAGGCTCTCACGAGCTTCCCCATCCTCCACTGTCACTCACCGAGCCATTCCCGAACCGCTTCCCCCACCAGAGCCGCTGGCATAGCTCGCCGGAGAAGACCGAGCTCTCCGCCGCCGCCCGCGCACGTGCACAGCTCGCTACACTCCTCCTCCGGCCGAACCAAGGGCACCATTCGCTTCCTCGTGCCGTGCTGGTGCTCACCGACCCCTTCTCCGAGCTTCTCCGACCCCAACGTCGCCGGTCGCCGCTCGCCGGAGCAAGCCGAGCCGCCACCGCCGTCGTTGACCTCGTTCCCGGCCATCCCCGACCTCGAGACCTAGCTCAAACGAATCACGGTGAGCCCCTCTCCTTTTTCCCCCACTTCCCCGGCCCGGTCTCGCCGCCGTTTGGCCGGCGTAACCACGCCGGCGAACTCGAGGACCCCGTTGTGTCTTCAACCTTTTTCCAGGGGGCCGAGCGCAAAATTTCAGGGACCCCGTTGTGAGGATTCAAATCTTCCAGGGTTCCTCGCGTAAAATAGATTCTATGTTTTAGGTTTAATTCGCTGAGATCTTCAAAAATTCGTAGAAAATCGTAGAAAAATCAGAAAAATGCCAAACCAATTTTGTAGTGACCAGTGAATCTAGAAGAACAAATTCTTCCTTTGCACCTCACCCAGTTGAGCTGTAGATTTCGAATTATAAATTCAAATCAGTTTGAGCACATTTCATCATAGTTCAAAATCTACACATGAACTGGAGCTGAGCTTTGGATATGTTATTAGGATGGTTATCATTAGCCTAATGCGCAAAAAGGGTGCACAAAAATTCCCAGTGGATTTAGGGTTATGATTTTCCAAACATATACCCTGCTGTTTTGGCAAATAAATCACAGAAAATAAATTACTCAGTGAAAAATCACGTCCTTCACACAGAAACTAAATGAGGACATTAGAAGCCTTAGAAAAATAAAAATGGTAATTTTTGGACACTGGAAAATGGCTAAATAATTTTTGGTATTTTAAACATGGTGAAATTCCACAAAAATAACCATAAATCAAAATCACATGCAAACTTGCAGAGAGGTCACCCTTGGCATCCCAAGCCACGGTGCCAAGTGGTTTGGACAAAAACCTTGTAATTATTTTTGTAGGATTTTATTTTGATTCTAGGCAAAAAGATAAGAACATTTTTAATAAATTATAGAAAAATTATCTTGAGCCAAGTGTTGGGCTAAGCTCCTGCCTTGGCATGAGTAAGCCTCTGGTCCAATGGCACCTAAAAATAATATTTCTAAGTTCACCTTTTGAATAATGGAAAAAGGACTTGAATGGTAGAAAAGAGAAGACAAAGAAAAGAAAAGAAAAGAAAAAGAAAAGAAAAGAGAAGAAAAGGAAAAGAAAAGGAAAGAGAAAAACCTAAAACTCTAAAATCAAAGTAAAGGTTCAAAATGAAAAGGGAATATTCATTTATAATTACTGTTATCCTTTCCAACTCACTAAACAAGATTTAAATAAACCCTGACTTTTTAAATCTCGATATTTAAGCATTCATGCATTTCGTGTAGATTTGGGTCTCGCCGACGGAGTCTACGAGTTAGTCCCCGCTGCAGAGGAGATCGCCCAGGAGTCCGAGGTGAACGTGGTGCACGTGGATCCGAGCTCCGAGCAGGAGTACCGCTTCGAGCCGGAAGGCAAGCCCCGGAGCATAACCTAACTTTACTTACGCGATTTATTTGATTATATGTTTGTGCATTTAAGTTTCAAGGAGTTGAATGAAACCCTAGATTGCATGATCATAGGTTCCTTTGATTGAACACTAGTATGTTAGGTTCGCTAGTCGCTATGCTTAAGACCGATAGAAGTCGAGTGTTTTCCGACACTCGCGAGATATAGGAGTTGTATGACTACTCATACCAGAAACACTAGAGATGATGGACGGATGATTGTAGATACCCGTCTATCGATGTTTTAAGTGGAAACATGTGGTACTTTTGTGTCAAGCGTTTGAACGTACCACACATATGCACGGTTTATGGGACCGGTAAGTCCCGGTATCCGATTGATGCGAGCAGGTCCGACAGCTCTCTGTCTTGGAAACGTTATCCCATGGGCACATGAGGGTAGTTGCGTGAGTCCCAGTAGTGGTAAACCTTTACCCTGAGGCAGTGGGACTCGGGAGCCACTCGCAGAGAGAGGAGAAAGGATTGGGGTGTGTTGGCATTTCCAACCATTCCGTATGTTTGGGTTTTCCCTGGCCAGGTAGTAAATTCGGTTCGAACTGTCCGCTTCTCGCGGTTAATGAGACTGCTTGACCGATGTATGACATATTATGAAGTGGAACTTGGAAGGATGAAATCTTTGTATGGAATAATTGTATTGCAAAACTTGATTGTTTAGCTAGGCTCACCTAGAATGGATAGGCTAAAGAAATTAAAATCAAAATGAAGAAATTAGAAAACAGCTTAGTCGCTTTTGGCAAATGAACCCCACTAGCCAAACAGCCTCTCATCTTAGGAGTCGGTGATGTAGTGATCACCAGTCGGTTAAGTCTTGTTGAGTATAACTAGTATACTCAGCCTTGCTTGTGGCTAAATTTTCAGGACCGTTCCCTCAGGAGGTAGCTGCCTCTATGGCTTGGGCCTCCCAGCTTCCTCCTGGTTACAGCATCGAGTGGGAGCCGACCTCTCCCGAGGATCGCGAGGAGTAGCGTCACGGCTGACTTCATCGTGACGATACTATGGATCGTCGCTAGTATCTCGTTTATTTCCGCTGCATGAACTCGAACTATTTATTTTACCTTATCATTTCAATTTGGTTGTAATAACTCTAAAACTTGTTGTACTTTGAATTGTGGAATGACGTGATCTTTGGAAACTCACTTTCGAGTGAGCGTATGGACGGACGATCTTCAGTAGCAGTTAGTCGAGCTTGACTCGACGGTCGAATCCGCACTTGGGAACATTTTCGTGTATTAGCACCAATGGAAGGTGGAATATACTTAAGTGGGCCCATTTCTCGGGTGAGATCGCTACAGCTGGTATCAGAGCCGACGTTCATACACTCCAAGGAAAGCATCAGACCCTAACCAATGTTTTCTAAAAAAAAAAAATAAAATCTACCAAACCTCGTTTCCATTGCGCCTAAGCAATTGGAATGAAACGTATAGGATCGTTAAGGATAAAACTAGAACGTGAAGTCCTTAAGGGTTAAGGGTTGCGCTTTGTCAGGTGGCATAGTCTAACTTATGATTGCTCTTCCATGAAACCTAATCTTTAAAAGGCTTTCGCCGCGAGTCCTCTGACTGGTACGTAAAGTTTACGAGTAGGAGTCCGACTAGATCTATGGAGAGAGACGCATCTATGCCTAGCCACCGGCACTAACTCCGAAAGTCAAGTCTGGCTTAAAATGTGAGAACGTTTAGGTCTTGCATGCATCTCTTAACGAAAACCGGAATAATGATGAACTTAAGAAAGTCAAAACCCAACCGATCAAATCAATACTTCAACGACCTTTAATTAAAAGCTTAAGCACGATCATTAAGTTCATCCCTCACAAAAATCAGAAGATAGTCGTAAGCTATGCATGGTGATTACCTAGGAAACAATTCTGCTTCAACGATGAATTAAGCTTTAAATGAAATCATATGCCTAAGTAAAAGTCGTTGAACATTTATCTAAATTGTGGTAGCCCAAATCTTACAACAATTGATGTGGTAGAATCAAATTTATGAATTAAATTGTGACCTTGTGTTGCTGAAATTTACAATGGACAACAAATTGAAATATCATTTTTTTTATACCCCCACATCAGTTGAACCTATCCTAAATTCGAATAACAAAGTTGTGTGAAATTTTTATAAACAAATGTCACGCCAAAAATAAGGACTTTAGATTATTATAATTCAAGTTATGCCCAAAATCATACACCTCGGTTTATGAAAAACAACAAAGCAGCGATGGTGAAACTAAATTTTCAACCCCTTCCAAGTGATTTTGGTGCTGAGCTGAATGCCACAGTTAGTGGGCACTAGTTTTTCTTTTCCCGAACGAAGATAAAAAGTTTCAAATGTTGGAGTTGAGAGCTACGGCTTTTTATCTACGAGCACGCTACCTGTCCACAAAAGTTGTCCTTTCATTCAAGCTTTGATATCTTTCCCGGATGCTCCACTCTTTGACAATTCCCTTGAAGCAAGAAAATGTAAACGACTTCCCTCCACTTTTCTTGATCCAGCCCTTTTGAATCCAGTTGTTTTCTCTTGGGAAACGGAAAGCAGATAGACCTATGGCTACCCCTCGTACTATCTTCCTTCATGATCAGTAATGTAAGTGGCTAAAATAATGGTGGACCGACAACTTCAAGCGTAAAAGGATCATTTTCTAGGCACTAACTTCAGTCAATAGTAGAAATCTTGGATTCCGAGCCTGAGCCATGCCCTGTTCCATTATGGTGTGTTACCGTCCAAACCTTTTTATCTCTGATTCAGTACACTTCAAATTTCATGTCTTGATTAAATTGTTTTCACCACTTCTCGTTGAGATGAAATTTTTATCGCGTAAACCTCCCTTGACGTTGATACTTTAAACTACATTCCTTTGGCTTCTATATGTTTAAGCATCCTACCCATGACTGGCCATTTCAAGGACCGTCTACCCTGTTTTTCCCGCCATCACCGCAAGGTCTCACGAGCCAGTTGACCCCCTCCGTATCCGTGCGCCGTGTGCTCTGCCTCGTTCGCCACAGTCGCCATCGTTTTTCCCACCGCCATCGCCCACGTACTCGTCGCCGTACCACCGTCCCATCGCCAGGGCATCTCGATGCCGGCCACTACCGCGCCATGCGCCGCACTCACGCCATCGCCCCGCCGACCCCTACCTGACGATGTCGACACGCCACCACCATTCCTCCACCCCGGCCGTCGATAACAGTGACCCCTCCACCGGCTACCACCACTCTAAGCCGCTCCGTTTGAACAACACCACTCCGCCGTTCTCGTTTCCCTCCGGTAGCCTCCACGGTGCCCAAGTCATCCATCCCCACCATGTGTTCCCTTCCTCGATGAGCAAGCTACGCCTCCATCTCTTCGTGAAGCCATAAGGAAGCGCCCTCTTCACAACCTACCTTGCCGCTTCACCAAGATCCACGACCCCAACTTCACCGAAGGAGTTCAAGCAGAAGCCACCAGAAGATTCCGCAAGATTGAAGTCGACAAGCAAGGAAGTATTCAACCTTCGCCACCATCCATGTCTTTCCCTTTCTTTCCCCCGATTGGTCCCGGAGTTCAGTGGACAGAGTTGGTATATTACTTTTGTTTTCTATGTGAGATCTTGATAATCTTAGCTTTCCATATCAACATTCATCGCCCGCTCCCGCATGAGCGCCGTGATGCTATCTGAGAGATCTTGTATCAGTTATCATCTTCGAGTTGTGAATCTTGTAGGACATGGCGTGTTGTATCTGTGTTCTTTGAGTAACGCCTCTTCCTTCTAGCGAAAAGTTCCATTCTTCTCCTCCTTCTGTGGCGGTTCCACTCCGAAATTATTCCAAGTTAAGTACCTTTGGACCACTAATCACGTAGTCAAGCACTTAATCCGGAATAAGCTGGAGCGCCGTCGGATTAAACCCGATTAAACCACGTACTTTTCCCGATCGAAACAACAGCACGCCCACACGAAGGCGGGTTTCAGAGATTACAACATTCCACAAATTAAATCACGCACATAGGTAACCTAGTTATTACAAACCGAGTTGAATAAAATCAGAGTACAAGTCTTGCAGCGGAATTTGAAAGTTCATAACAACTGAAATTAGAAGTTCATTGCAGCGGAAGTAAATAATCTAACGGCGGTACAAATAACTCCGTGCTGAAGCCTGCCACGAAGCTACTCCTCCCGATCCTCGCCAGAGGACGGGACCCATTCGATGTGCCAGCCAGGTGGAACCTGGACGGGCCAAGTCATAGCATCCACATCCAAAATGATACCTGTAAAATAATGTCACAAGCAAGGCTGAGTATACTAATACTCAGCAAGGCTTACCCGTCGGGTGAAATCTACATCACCGACATCTAGACAATGAGAGGCTTTTGGCTGGTGGGTTTGTTTGCCAAAAAGCAACTAAAGTAGATCCTTGCTTTCAAGTTTTAGCTTCATATTCTAGTAAATTTAACCATTCTAAATTAGCATCCTCTCTAAGCATACAAGTGGTGCAATACAAGTTATTCATAGAACGAGTTCATGATCTCATAATTCCACTTATTACTCGATGTAGCAAGGCGGTCAAGCAGTCTCATTAACCGCGAGAAGCGGACAGTTCGAACCGAATTTGTGCTACCTGGCCAGGGAAAACCCAACACACACGGATACTCTGCCTGCTATAAAAGGTACAAGCATTTCCCAACCTTTCCCATCGATCCACAATTCGGAACCGGGTCCATTTCCTTAGGATAAAGGTTTACTGCTTCACTCACAGCATCACGCATATATCCACAAGTGTACGGCAGGGGAAACAAGTTTCCAAGGAGAGATGGCTATCGGCCCTAGCTGCTTCAATCTGGTACCGGGCTTACCGGCTCCCATATACCGGTATGCATGTGGTACGTTCAAAAACTTGACACACTCTACCACACATTTCGACCTTAACCAATTATCATACACGGACGGGAGATCTACATCTATCATCCCGCCCGTCAATCCTTATGATTCCAACATAAGTAAAGACAAGCAATCCCTATGTCTCGCGAGTGACAGGAAATCACTCGACTTGTAACGGACCTATAGCAATGCACTATCGATCCCTTTCAAACTAGTATTGCAAGTCATGGGTACTAGGAAATGTGCAGCTAAGGTATTCAATCAACTCCTTGAACGTAAATGCACAAACATAGAGAATTCAAAGTGCATATTTTGGTAAAGGTTAGGTCATGCTCCGGGGCTTGCCTTCTTGCTCGGACTGAGAGTTAGCCTCCGGGTTGTTCACGTCTGCACCGGCACCGGGCTCCGGGGCTTCTTCCTCGTCTGCGGGGATGAGGGTGTAGTCGCCGTCTGGGATAGCGCCTTGTACATGATATGCATAACTTAGGGTGGCTGTTCTGGAATTTCAGATTCCATTTATTTTATTCTATCTAACTACAAAAAGGTTTATTCTTTTATATAAATCGATTTCCATCTAGATTACTTCGCATTTTTGTTTCTCCATTTCTGTTCATCATTTTTATCTATAAACTTTATGGCAGCTACTGGAGTATAAGAGCTAAGCTCACTCCAAAATTTAGCTAATTTCGAGCTACACATAATTTATTAAAAATCTAACAAGTTGCTGCCGGCAGAAATGAATTTAATTCATATAAAATTGAAAATTCAACCATTTCAGGAGATCTCCCTACCAAAGTTAAGCATAAGTATGAGGAGGGCTCTGGCCAAGTGGTGGCTCAAAATAACCCTTGGGTGATCCTCAATGATTTTCTAACCAAAAACACATATTTAATTATTTGCCATCCTAAACAGAGCAAAAATTAAGTTTTTCATTTTTAACATGTGTTCTAACAAGTTTTAAGCTCTCAGGAGCAGAATGGTGATTTTTCACTGCACATATTATTTTTAATGATTTCTGCACTGCAAAAAGACAGAAAACCTATTTTAATTCATAAAAGGAGCTAAACATCATATTTTTGGGTCTTCTTTGGACACAAGCTGTCCAAAGCCACTATACACAACATATCCAAAGCTCAACCCTAGCGCAGCTCTGGATTTGAAATGGTGCATAACTTTAGATTTTCCTTGTTTGAATTTTAATTCAAAAACAGTTCGTCAAAAGTACAAACATGTCTAATAGAGATTGTAATTTAGACTCTCACGAATCCAGGGAGTATTTTTGTGCATTTTTCCGATTTTTTTACGATTTTTAATCGATTTTACAAGTTTCGGGAAAAATCAAACCTAGACTTAAGAATCTGTTTACGCAGAGAACCCTAGATCTTTCAAAACTTCGCGAACGAGTCCCTGGACTTTTGCGCAGAGACCCCTAAACAAAGGTAGACGATGAACTTGGGTCCCTGGGACCTCGCCGGAGTTGCGCCGGCCAAACGGCGGCGAACTAGGCTCGGGGAAGTGGGGGAAAAGCTTCCTGGGCTCACCACGAGTCGTTTGGGGACGGTTGGGAGGCCGGGGATGGTCGGAGTTTCGCCGGCGACGAGGTGGTGGCGGCGCGGCCGCCGCGGCTTCTACGCCGGCGAGCTCGGGGTCGTTCGCGGAGGGGGGAGAGGTCCTTGAGCACCAGCAGAGCTTGGGGAAGCTAATGGCGTGCTCGAGGAAGCTCGGGGACGGCTCGGAGTAGGGTCTCGACGTGCGGGTGCTTCGACGGCCGGAATTCGCGATTTGGGGAAATCGCAAATTCTCGCCGGAGAAGGGACAATAGCTTGGGGAAAGTTGGGGGTTTTGGAGCTGGTGGAGTGGACTAGCTCCGTGCGGGATGGATTGGGGAATGGTGGAGCGTGGACGAGGAATTTCGCGAAGAGCTTGGGTTCGGCTCGCGCGTCGCGAGGAGGAAGAAGACCGAGCGAGCGCGGGGAAGTGGAAATGACCAAGTGAGCGAGTGAGAGGAGGGGTGGGAGTGCGCGGTGGAGTGCTTGGGCACGCAAGGGAGGCACTGTGCGGCCTCGGGAGCGTGCGAGCGCGTGGGTGGCTGTCGCGGTCGCCATTGATGGCGCGGCGAGCTCGAACAGAGCGCGCGCGACACGATTGGGAGAGGAAGATTGTGGCGTGATCGCTGGGGATCCTCCACAGTGCTCCTTGGCGCGTAGCGAGCGAGCATCGCGACTGCGGGGCGGCGCTGCGCGGCTGCGACCAGTGCCGAGCGAGCTTGCCATGATGGCGCTCCGCGGCGCGAGGCAGCAGTGCGCCGTCGCCCGCGAAGTGACGGTACGGAAGGCTTGGACAAACGCGTGAGGACAAAAGCTAGCTGCCGCCACAGCTCGGCCGACCCGACGCGGTCTCCGCCACACGCCGGCCACGTGGCGGCCGGACTCCGGCCGGAGCAGAGCGCGCCAGGGGCGAGCTGGCAGCCCCGTGGAGCTCTTTGCCCCTTTTGAACTTTCTCCAAAAATTTGAGCTGAACTTCGAAACGTGTAAAATTAAAAGTTGGAGTTTGAGGTGCGGGACACAACTTCCGAGCTTGGACCGGGCACTTCGACCAGGCGCTACGGCGCTTCGAGCTTGAACCGCAAGCTCGAGCTTGCCGAGCCTCGAATGGTCGGAAACGCCACTCGAGGGTGAGTGCCCCCCCCTCGAGCTTGGCTGCGAAGCCTCGAGCGTGACGGAACGTCGCTCGAGGGTGAGTCCTCGAGCTTGGCTGCGGAGCCTCGAGGGTGACGGAACGTCGCTCGAGGGTGAGTCCTCGAGCTTGGCTGCGGAGCCTCGAGCGCGACGGACGGCGGGGCCTCGAGGGTCCTGTCGTGCAGCCTCGAATCGTGACGGAAACTACCGGCTAGGCTCGATCGTCACGGTCATAGCTCGATCGTCACGGACATACTGACTAGGCTCGATCGTCACGGACATACTGACTAGGCTCGATCGTCACGGACATAGCTCGATCGGGACGGATTTTTACGGCTAACCTCGATCGTGACGGACATTCCCGCTCGAGGGTCACCGATCGGCGCGAACGCCGTGGCGAGGTTGTCGCGAAGGGCTGTCCGAGATGTTTAAGTTTTAGTTGGGTGCCAAACAACCCTTGTTTTTGAATTATAATTGAATTTTTGACGAATTTTTGAATTTCAACCCAATTCCCTGTTGTATTGATTTTAATTGCACTTTTTAATTCTTTTGACATCAGAGATGTCACAGCCTACCCCCCTTAAAAGGAATCTCGTCCCGAGATTCGATTAAACCTAGAGATAGAGAGGGGAAAAGAAATACCTCGGCTTATGAAAGTATGTCGGGGAAATTCTTCCTAAGATAGTCCTCGGTTTCCCACGTGGCTTCATCTTCGGAGTGATGACTCCACTGAACTTTGTACATTTTAACTCCCTTCCTTCGTGTTTGTCGCTCTTTCTCGTCGAGGATCTTAACGGGATGCTCATCATAAGAGAGATCCGGTTCAACCGAGAGTTCCTCTTGTTCAACAACTTCGGTTGGGACACGAAGACACCTCTTGAGTTGAGAAACATGGAATACATTGTGCACCGCTGAAAGTTTCTCGGGAAGCTTTACTTGATAGGCTACCGGCCCACATTGCTGAGTAATTTCATACGGGCCGATATAACGAGGTGCAAGCTTGCCCTTGAGTCCAAATCTTTGCACACCCTTGGTCGGGGAGACCTTAAGATATACGTGATCACCAACTTCGAACTGAAGTGGCTCCCGCCGCTGATCAAAGTAGCTCTTTTGCCGTGACTGGGCGGTCTTCAAATTCTCCCGAATGATCCTAACCTTTTCTTCGGCTTCCTTCACAAGGTCAGGGCCATAAGTGTACCTCTCGCCTGCCTGGGACCAACACAACGGGGTCCGACATCTTCTACCATACAAGGCTTCGAATGGTGCCATTCTAAGACTCGCTTGGTAGCTGTTGTTATAGGAGAATTCGGCCAGAGATAAACATTTCTCCCAATTCTTCCCATAATGAATAACACAGGCTCGAAGCATATCCTCAAGTATTTGATTTACCCTTTCCGTCTGCCCATCGGTCTGTGGGTGATATGCCGAACTACGGATCAGTTTGGTGCCTAGGGACATTTGCAATTGTTCCCAAAAGCGTGCTACGAACAGAGCACCACGATCTGAAATTATCGTCTTGGGTACCCCGTGTAGACAAACGATCCGCTCCAAATAAATCTCCGCATACTTCTTGGCAGTGTAAGTGGTATTGACTGGAATAAAGTGTGCGGTTTTGGTAAGGCGATCCACAATTACCCAAATAGAATCGTGCCCCTGAGGGGTTCTGGGAAGTCCAACAATAAAATCCATGCTTATATCTTCCCACTTCCACGAGGGAATAGGTAGAGGTTGAAGCGTGCCTGCTACCTTCAAGTGGCTAGCCTTGACCCGCTGGCATGTGTCACATTCCGACACATACGTGGCAATTTCTCGCTTCATTCGAGTCCACCAAAAGTTTTGCTTCAAGTCTTGGTACATTTTGGTGCTGCCGGGATGGATAGAAAATTTAGAGAGGTGTGCCTCATCCATAAGCTTCCTCCGGAGTTCCGTGTTTTTGGGCACCACAAGGCGATGTCCATACCACATCACTCCCTGCCCATCCAACCGGAAACACTTGTACTTCTCTTTCACCCTTTCCTTAGACAATTTCCTTTTAAGGATTTTAACGCTCGCATCATTTAATTGGGCTGCAACAATCTGATCGTGCACGGTTGGTTCCACTGCAATATGGTTGAAGTACCCGTGTGGAACAATCTCCAAATTGAGCTTTGCCATTTCGTGACACAGGGTGTCGGCATAGGACTCCACGGAAAGACAATGACAACGAGCCTTGCGGCTTAGTGCATCCGCAACTACATTAGCCTTCCCGGGGTGATAGTGTACACTGAGATCATAGTCCTTTGCTAACTCCAACCATCTTCGCTGTCTCATATTCAGATGTGCCTGAGTGAAGACATACTTGAGGCTCTTGTGGTCTGTATATATGTTGCAGGGAACACCCATCAAATAGTGTCTCCACATCTTGAGAGCATGAATGACCGCTGCTAACTCAAGATCGTGCGTGGGGTAGTTTTGCTCATGAGGCCGAAGTGCTCGAGAAGCATAAGCAATGACTCGGTTCTCTTGCATGAGAACACAGCCAAGACCGGTGCCTGATGCGTCACAATAAACATCATACGACTTGGTGCAATCGGGCTGAGCCAAAACTGGGGCTGAAGTTAAATGTCTTCGCAAGGTGTGGAAAGCTTCCTCACATTTGTCATTCCACTCAAATTTAACTCCCTTCTTCAAGAGTTCGGTCATGGGCTTTGCTATCCGAGAGAAATCCGGAATAAAACGGCGGTAATAACCGGCTAAACCCAGAAAACTCCGAATCTCATGGACAGAGGTAGGTGGTTGCCAATCTAGCACCTCTTGTACCTTGGTTGGATCCACGGATATACCATCCTTGGAAACCGTGTGACCTAAAAACTTCACGCTCTCAAGCCAGAATTCACACTTGGAGAACTTGGCATAGAGCTGATGATCTCTCAGCCTTTGAAGAACAATGCGAAGGTGCTCAGCATGCTCTTCCTCATTCTTAGAATATATAAGAATGTCGTCAATGAAAACCACCACAAACTTGTCTAGTTCAGACATGAAGACCGAATTCATGAGGTACATGAAATAGGCTGGGGCATTGGTGAGTCCAAAGGACATAACCAAGAATTCATAAAGTCCATAACGTGTGGAAAAGGCAGTCTTCGGAATGTCACAAGGCCTGATTTTGATTTGATGATAGCCAGAGCGTAGGTCAATCTTGGAGAATACTCTGGCGCCAGCTAATTGGTCAAACAAGATGTCAATACGGGGAAGCGGATACTTGTTCTTGATGGTTACCGCATTGAGAGACCGGTAATCAATACACAACCTCAAGGAATGATCCTTCTTTTTCACAAAGATAGCGGGACATCCCCAAGGTGATACACTTGGACGAATGAAACCCTTATCTAGCAATTCTTGGAGTTGAATTTTTAATTCAGCCAATTCATTGGGCGGCATTCTATATGGTCTCTTTGATATAGGTGCTGTGCCAGGTTGAAGTTCAATCACGAATTCAATGTCTCTATCCGGCGGCATCCCAGGTAAGTCATCCGGAAATACATCGGCATACTCACATACCACCGGAATGTCCTTTAGTTGGGTTTCTACCATTGTGTAAGCACACGCATCGACGCAAGTCCGTTGTGGCAGATATAGCACACTCGGGCCATGCGTAGGCGAGTTTATCTCAACAACTCTTTCCGCAACATCTAGGACAGCCTTATGTTGAGTCATCCAATTGGCTCCCAACACAATGTCAATTCCTTCCATTCCAAGCAGAATCAAATCAGTAGGAAATGTTTTACTTCCCAGCCTGATTGGAACCTTGTGGGTGACTTGGTTGGATGAAAGTTTACCTCCCGCAGTTGATATCACATAAGATGATTTGGTATGGTACGATTTTAATCCGCATTTCACATGAAATCTTGTGCTTATAAAACTATGTGTTGCCCCGGAATCAAACAATATCACAGCAGGTTGAGTGCAGATAGGGAAAGTACCAGTCATGTCTGGGGCTCCCTCGGGCAGGTCGGCCAAGTTGGTGTAGTTGAGCCGTCCTTGGCGAACTTGCACACGCTGCTGCTGCTTGCCCTTGCCTTGCTGATTTCCCGGGCGTTGGTTTTGCTGCTTGTTCTGCGGGCAATCCTTGATAAAATGATCTTTACTTCCACACTTGAAGCACTGATAGCCGGCTCCAGGGCGAGCTGGCTGCTGTGCATTTTGCCTTGGTGCTTGCTGCTGCTGCGGCGGAGGGAAACGAGGCGCGTTAGGCTGTGGCGGCCTAGCAACCCATCCACCTCTCTGAGGTGCCCTGGACTGTCCCTGCGGTGCAGCCGGGGGAACCAGGCGGAACCTCTGTGGCTGCGCGCTCGACGGTCCAGCGGGAGTCTTCCTCTTCTTCTCCGCCTTGTGCACCACATTGGCGTCTTCCTGGGTGATGGCAAGGTTCACGAGATCGCCGTACGTGGCAGCACGGGTGGTGGCCAACTGTGCCTTCAACTTGGTGTTAAGGCCACGTCGGAACCTCTCTAGCTTCTTCTCGTCGGAGTCGGCGTGATGACCCGCATAAGGGCACAGACCATTGAAGGCCTGGGAGTACTGCAGCACTGTGCGAGTACCCTGGGTCAGCGCCAAAAACTCATTCAACTTTCGCTCTACTAGACCGGCCGGAATGTGATGAGCCTTGAATGCAGCCTTGAACTCATCCCACTCAACTACATGACCCTCCTGCTGCAGGGCCAGGTAGTTCTCCCACCAAAGGAGAGCTGGGCCGCGGAGCTGCTGCGCCGCGAACACGACCTTGCGGTTGGGGGGTGCAAGGCGTCGCCAGAATGGTGAACTTGGACTCGGTGGCTCGAATCCAGGTGTCGGCCTCCAAAGGCTCATCAGCTCGAGAGAAGATCGGCGGGTGCGTCGCCAGAAAATCCTCGTATCGGGCCACCTGAGGCTGAGGGGCCCGTTGACCCCCCTGCTGCAGCATCTGCTGCTGCAACGGGGCTCTCCGCCATCCTCAAAGGAGAACTAAGGTAGCGCCTCATCCAGTGGGGATCATCCGGCTGAGTTGGTGGGAACAGCCCAAGCAACTGGTGCTCTACCAAGCTCTGGTTCTGAGCACAAAAAGAACTGATGCCATTCAAGGCAGCTAGCTCACAAGTCGTCTCCATGTGGTGTCCATGAACTTCCACCGTCCAGGTGGGGGAACTAGGACACGGCGGGTGACGGTGTACCACCAAACGCACACGGGAACGAGTCACACCACGGTCTCGGATGAGGATTCTCTCATACTGTGGCGGTGTAGGGTAGCCAAGTGCCTGTAGAACCGACCACAAGATGCTAGGGAAGCCTTCCCATCCCAAGCAATCAGAGAAAGACACGTCGTTAGGGTAGCTAGCCAGGTCAGCGAGGGCGTCCATCTGAACCAAAAGGAAAAAGGGGCAAGGGTGAGCACCGGGTAGCGCCAAAGAATAAGAACAGATTCTGTGCAGGGTGGTAAAAATTTCAAAACTCGAAATCTACAAGCTCAAAAATTCCCAAATTTGGCCAGGACATTGTTTAAGTAATTCCTAACAAGTTTCATTTTGGAGGTTTGAGCAGAAACTGTCGTTAAGATGGTGTAAAAATTCAATTTTTATCTCACTGTCCCCAGAAATTTCCAGCAGACAGGGGGTTACCATTTTTAGCATAACTCCAATTTTACTGAACCATTTTCGTTGAAATTTCTCCAGCATTTACTCCATAATATTTATGACAACTTTCGTGTTGAACACTTTTTCGTTCGACAACGTTTTCAGTTTCGAATTAAGGGTGCAACAGATTGTTCTCAGCAGGATTTTTGGGTTGTGATTTCAATTCCTTTGATGGCGGTTCGATTCGGTCACTTATTAAAATCCATGTCAATTCAGTGAGATGCAATGCATGAGCGGCCTATTCGTTCTCGCCAACACACATGCCAATAACTTTTGGCTTACGAAGTTAGTGCCGGTGGCTAGGCAATATCCGTCTCTCCCTATATTAACTAGCCGAACTTTTCTAACCGTTCATCTTACGGAATCGTGGTTAGTGTACCTGCAGAAAATTCCATTCCAGAGCATGTATAATCAACCTTTCGTGCCAGCACTCACGAAAGCGTCTCCATTCATTACCACCCACTATAGAGGTGGCACCCGAACGTTTAACATTGAACGGGCAATGTTCATATGTCACCAAAGCAACATATTGACAGTTTCATACGCTATTGAAATAGCGTATTGACTTTGTGCCGCCATCATATTTGCATATGATGCCGTGGTACGCTACAGCAATCGCCGTACCTTGCGCCCACCATCCTATTCTAGTTTCATACGCCATCACAGCGTATTGACTATGTGCCGCCACTATATTTTCATATAGTGCCGTGGTACGTTACAGCAATCGCCGTACCTTGCGCCCACCATTGCGTAAAGTAAATGACAGAATGAAATGTGCTGGAAGTCAGTATAATATACTATTTGCCACCTATCATATCGTGATCCCTTATCCCACATAGGCTTCACGTTCTAGGTAACATCCTTAGCGGTCCTAAGATAACCTTCCTTCGCAAAACGCGTCGGAAGCACGAGTTGGCAAATTTTATTCAAAAATTGTTTATTAAAGGTCTGTTGCTCTCTCCGGTGCGCTGTTTCGGCTCTGATGCCAGCTGTGGCGGTTCCACTCCGAAATTATTCCAAGTTAAGTACCTTTGGACCACTAATCACGTAGTCAAGCACTTAATCCGGAATAAGCTGGAGCGCCGTCGGATTAAACCCGATTAAACCACGTACTTTTCCCGATCGAAACAACAGCACGCCCACACGAAGGCGGGTTTCAGAGATTACAACATTCCACAAATTAAATCACGCACATAGGTAACCTAGTTATTACAAACCGAGTTGAATAAAATCAGAGTACAAGTCTTGCAGCGGAATTTGAAAGTTCATAACAACTGAAATTAGAAGTTCATTGCAGCGGAAGTAAATAATCTAACGGCGGTACAAATAACTCCGTGCTGAAGCCTGCCACGAAGCTACTCCTCCCGATCCTCGCCAGAGGACGGGACCCATTCGATGTGCCAGCCAGGTGGAACCTGGACGGGCCAAGTCATAGCATCCACATCCAAAATGATACCTGTAAAATAATGTCACAAGCAAGGCTGAGTATACTAATACTCAGCAAGGCTTACCCGTCGGGTGAAATCTACATCACCGACATCTAGACAATGAGAGGCTTTTGGCTGGTGGGTTTGTTTGCCAAAAAGCAACTAAAGTAGATCCTTGCTTTCAAGTTTTAGCTTCATATTCTAGTAAATTTAACCATTCTAAATTAGCATCCTCTCTAAGCATACAAGTGGTGCAATACAAGTTATTCATAGAACGAGTTCATGATCTCATAATTCCACTTATTACTCGATGTAGCAAGGCGGTCAAGCAGTCTCATTAACCGCGAGAAGCGGACAGTTCGAACCGAATTTGTGCTACCTGGCCAGGGAAAACCCAACACACACGGATACTCTGCCTGCTATAAAAGGTACAAGCATTTCCCAACCTTTCCCATCGATCCACAATTCGGAACCGGGTCCATTTCCTTAGGATAAAGGTTTACTGCTTCACTCACAGCATCACGCATATATCCACAAGTGTACGGCAGGGGAAACAAGTTTCCAAGGAGAGATGGCTATCGGCCCTAGCTGCTTCAATCTGGTACCGGGCTTACCGGCTCCCATATACCGGTATGCATGTGGTACGTTCAAAAACTTGACACACTCTACCACACATTTCGACCTTAACCAATTATCATACACGGACGGGAGATCTACATCTATCATCCCGCCCGTCAATCCTTATGATTCCAACATAAGTAAAGACAAGCAATCCCTATGTCTCGCGAGTGACAGGAAATCACTCGACTTGTAACGGACCTATAGCAATGCACTATCGATCCCTTTCAAACTAGTATTGCAAGTCATGGGTACTAGGAAATGTGCAGCTAAGGTATTCAATCAACTCCTTGAACGTAAATGCACAAACATAGAGAATTCAAAGTGCATATTTTGGTAAAGGTTAGGTCATGCTCCGGGGCTTGCCTTCTTGCTCGGACTGAGAGTTAGCCTCCGGGTTGTTCACGTCTGCACCGGCACCGGGCTCCGGGGCTTCTTCCTCGTCTGCGGGGATGAGGGTGTAGTCGCCGTCTGGGATAGCGCCTTGTACATGATATGCATAACTTAGGGTGGCTGTTCTGGAATTTCAGATTCCATTTATTTTATTCTATCTAACTACAAAAAGGTTTATTCTTTTATATAAATCGATTTCCATCTAGATTACTTCGCATTTTTGTTTCTCCATTTCTGTTCATCATTTTTATCTATAAACTTTATGGCAGCTACTGGAGTATAAGAGCTAAGCTCACTCCAAAATTTAGCTAATTTCGAGCTACACATAATTTATTAAAAATCTAACAAGTTGCTGCCAGCAGAAATGAATTTAATTCATATAAAATTGAAAATTCAACCATTTCAGGAGATCTCCCTACCAAAGTTAAGCATAAGTATGAGGAGGGCTCTGGCCAAGTGGTGGCTCAAAATAACCCTTGGGTGATCCTCAATGATTTTCTAACCAAAAACACATATTTAATTATTTGCCATCCTAAACAGAGCAAAAATTAAGTTTTTCATTTTTAACATGTGTTCTAACAAGTTTTAAGCTCTCAGGAGCAGAATGGTGATTTTTCACTGCACATATTATTTTTAATGATTTCTGCACTGCAAAAAGACAGAAAACCTATTTTAATTCATAAAAGGAGCTAAACATCATATTTTTGGGTCTTCTTTGGACACAAGCTGTCCAAAGCCACTATACACAACATATCCAAAGCTCAACCCTAGCGCAGCTCTGGATTTGAAATGGTGCATAACTTTAGATTTTCCTTGTTTGAATTTTAATTCAAAAACAGTTCGTCAAAAGTACAAACATGTCTAATAGAGATTGTAATTTAGACTCTCACGAATCCAGGGAGTATTTTTGTGCATTTTTCCGATTTTTGTACGATTTTTAATCGATTTTACAAGTTTCGGGAAAAATCAAACCTAGACTTAAGAATCTGTTTACGCAGAGAACCCTAGATCTTTCAAAACTTCGCGAACGAGTCCCTGGACTTTTGCGCAGAGACCCCTAAACAAAGGTAGACGATGAACTTGGGTCCCTGGGACCTCGCCGGAGTTGCGCCGGCCAAACGGCGGCGAACTAGGCTCGGGGAAGTGGGGGAAAAGCTTCCTGGGCTCACCACGAGTCGTTTGGGGACGGTTGGGAGGCCGGGGATGGTCGGAGTTTCGCCGGCGACGAGGTGGTGGCGGCGCGGCCGCCGCGGCTTCTACGCCGGCGAGCTCGGGGTCGTTCGCGGAGGGGGGAGAGGTCCTTGAGCACCAGCAGAGCTTGGGGAAGCTAATGGCGTGCTCGAGGAAGCTCGGGGACGGCTCGGAGTAGGGTCTCGACGTGCGGGTGCTTCGACGGCCGGAATTCGCGATTTGGGGAAATCGCAAATTCTCGCCGGAGAAGGGACAATAGCTTGGGGAAAGTTGGGGGTTTTGGAGCTGGTGGAGTGGACTAGCTCCGTGCGGGATGGATTGGGGAATGGTGGAGCGTGGACGAGGAATTTCGCGAAGAGCTTGGGTTCGGCTTGCGCGTCGCGAGGAGGAAGAAGACCGAGCGAGCGCGGGGAAGTGGAAATGACCAAGTGAGCGAGTGAGAGGAGGGGTGGGAGTGCGCGGTGGAGTGCTTGGGCACGCAAGGGAGGCACTGTGCGGCCTCGGGAGCGTGCGAGCGCGTGGGTGGCTGTCGCGGTCGCCATTGATGGCGCGGCGAGCTCGAACAGAGCGCGCGCGACACGATTGGGAGAGGAAGATTGTGGCGTGATCGCTGGGGATCCTCCACAGTGCTCCTTGGCGCGTAGCGAGCGAGCATCGCGACTGCGGGGCGGCGCTGCGCGGCTGCGACCAGTGCCGAGCGAGCTTGCCATGATGGCGCTCCGCGGCGCGAGGCAGCAGTGCGCCGTCGCCCGCGAAGTGACGGTACGGAAGGCTTGGACAAACGCGTGAGGACAAAAGCTAGCTGCCGCCACAGCTCGGCCGACCCGACGCGGTCTCCGCCACACGCCGGCCACGTGGCGGCCGGACTCCGGCCGGAGCAGAGCGCGCCAGGGGCGAGCTGGCAGCCCCGTGGAGCTCTTTGCCCCTTTTGAACTTTCTCCAAAAATTTGAGCTGAACTTCGAAACGTGTAAAATTAAAAGTTGGAGTTTGAGGTGCGGGACACAACTTCCGAGCTTGGACCGGGCACTTCGACCAGGCGCTACGGCGCTTCGAGCTTGAACCGCAAGCTCGAGCTTGCCGAGCCTCGAATGGTCGGAAACGCCACTCGAGGGTGAGTGCCCCCCCCTCGAGCTTGGCTGCGAAGCCTCGAGCGTGACGGAACGTCGCTCGAGGGTGAGTCCTCGAGCTTGGCTGCGGAGCCTCGAGGGTGACGGAACGTCGCTCGAGGGTGAGTCCTCGAGCTTGGCTGCGGAGCCTCGAGCGCGACGGACGGCGGGGCCTCGAGGGTCCTGTCGTGCAGCCTCGAATCGTGACGGAAACTACCGGCTAGGCTCGATCGTCACGGTCATAGCTCGATCGTCACGGACATACTGACTAGGCTCGATCGTCACGGACATACTGACTAGGCTCGATCGTCACGGACATAGCTCGATCGGGACGGATTTTTACGGCTAACCTCGATCGTGACGGACATTCCCGCTCGAGGGTCACCGATCGGCGCGAACGCCGTGGCGAGGTTGTCGCGAAGGGCTGTCCGAGATGTTTAAGTTTTAGTTGGGTGCCAAACAACCCTTGTTTTTGAATTATAATTGAATTTTTGACGAATTTTTGAATTTCAACCCAATTCCCTGTTGTATTGATTTTAATTGCACTTTTTAATTCTTTTGACATCAGAGATGTCACAGCCTACCCCCCTTAAAAGGAATCTCGTCCCGAGATTCGATTAAACCTAGAGATAGAGAGGGAAAAGAAATACCTCGGCTTATGAAAGTATGTCGGGGAAATTCTTCCTAAGATAGTCCTCGGTTTCCCACGTGGCTTCATCTTCGGAGTGATGACTCCACTGAACTTTGTACATTTTAACTCCCTTCCTTCGTGTTTGTCGCTCTTTCTCGTCGAGGATCTTAACGGGATGCTCATCATAAGAGAGATCCGGTTCAACCGAGAGTTCCTCTTGTTCAACAACTTCGGTTGGGACACGAAGACACCTCTTGAGTTGAGAAACATGGAATACATTGTGCACCGCTGAAAGTTTCTCGGGAAGCTTTACTTGATAGGCTACCGGCCCACATTGCTGAGTAATTTCATACGGGCCGATATAACGAGGTGCAAGCTTGCCCTTGAGTCCAAATCTTTGCACACCCTTGGTCGGGGAGACCTTAAGATATACGTGATCACCAACTTCGAACTGAAGTGGCTCCCGCCGCTGATCAAAGTAGCTCTTTTGCCGTGACTGGGCGGTCTTCAAATTCTCCCGAATGATCCTAACCTTTTCTTCGGCTTCCTTCACAAGGTCAGGGCCATAAGTGTACCTCTCGCCTGCCTGGGACCAACACAACGGGGTCCGACATCTTCTACCATACAAGGCTTCGAATGGTGCCATTCTAAGACTCGCTTGGTAGCTGTTGTTATAGGAGAATTCGGCCAGAGATAAACATTTCTCCCAATTCTTCCCATAATGAATAACACAGGCTCGAAGCATATCCTCAAGTATTTGATTTACCCTTTCCGTCTGCCCATCGGTCTGTGGGTGATATGCCGAACTACGGATCAGTTTGGTGCCTAGGGACATTTGCAATTGTTCCCAAAAGCGTGCTACGAACAGAGCACCACGATCTGAAATTATCGTCTTGGGTACCCCGTGTAGACAAACGATCCGCTCCAAATAAATCTCCGCATACTTCTTGGCAGTGTAAGTGGTATTGACTGGAATAAAGTGTGCGGTTTTGGTAAGGCGATCCACAATTACCCAAATAGAATCGTGCCCCTGAGGGGTTCTGGGAAGTCCAACAATAAAATCCATGCTTATATCTTCCCACTTCCACGAGGGAATAGGTAGAGGTTGAAGCGTGCCTGCTACCTTCAAGTGGCTAGCCTTGACCCGCTGGCATGTGTCACATTCCGACACATACGTGGCAATTTCTCGCTTCATTCGAGTCCACCAAAAGTTTTGCTTCAAGTCTTGGTACATTTTGGTGCTGCCGGGATGGATAGAAAATTTAGAGAGGTGTGCCTCATCCATAAGCTTCCTCCGGAGTTCCGTGTTTTTGGGCACCACAAGGCGATGTCCATACCACATCACTCCCTGCCCATCCAACCGGAAACACTTGTACTTCTCTTTCACCCTTTCCTTAGACAATTTCCTTTTAAGGATTTTAACGCTCGCATCATTTAATTGGGCTGCAACAATCTGATCGTGCACGGTTGGTTCCACTGCAATATGGTTGAAGTACCCGTGTGGAACAATCTCCAAATTGAGCTTTGCCATTTCGTGACACAGGGTGTCGGCATAGGACTCCACGGAAAGACAATGACAACGAGCCTTGCGGCTTAGTGCATCCGCAACTACATTAGCCTTCCCGGGGTGATAGTGTACACTGAGATCATAGTCCTTTGCTAACTCCAACCATCTTCGCTGTCTCATATTCAGATGTGCCTGAGTGAAGACATACTTGAGGCTCTTGTGGTCTGTATATATGTTGCAGGGAACACCCATCAAATAGTGTCTCCACATCTTGAGAGCATGAATGACCGCTGCTAACTCAAGATCGTGCGTGGGGTAGTTTTGCTCATGAGGCCGAAGTGCTCGAGAAGCATAAGCAATGACTCGGTTCTCTTGCATGAGAACACAGCCAAGACCGGTGCCTGATGCGTCACAATAAACATCATACGACTTGGTGCAATCGGGCTGAGCCAAAACTGGGGCTGAAGTTAAATGTCTTCGCAAGGTGTGGAAAGCTTCCTCACATTTGTCATTCCACTCAAATTAACTCCCTTCTTCAAGAGTTCGGTCATGGGCTTTGCTATCCGAGAGAAATCCGGAATAAAACGGCGGTAATAACCGGCTAAACCCAGAAAACTCCGAATCTCATGGACAGAGGTAGGTGGTTGCCAATCTAGCACCTCTTGTACCTTGGTTGGATCCACGGATATACCATCCTTGGAAACCGTCTGTGACCTAAAAACTTCACGCTCTCAAGCCAGAATTCACACTTGGAGAACTTGGCATAGAGCTGATGATCTCTCAGCCTTTGAAGAACAATGCGAAGGTGCTCAGCATGCTCTTCCTCATTCTTAGAATATATAAGAATGTCGTCAATGAAACCACCACAAACTTGTCTAGTTCAGACATGAAGACCGAATTCATGAGGTACATGAAATAGGCTGGGGCATTGGTGAGTCCAAAGGACATAACCAAGAATTCATAAAGTCCATAACGTGTGGAAAAGGCAGTCTTCGGAATGTCACAAGGCCTGATTTTGATTTGATGATAGCCAGAGCGTAGGTCAATCTTGGAGAATACTCTGGCGCCAGCTAATTGGTCAAACAAGATGTCAATACGGGGAAGCGGATACTTGTTCTTGATGGTTACCGCATTGAGAGACCGGTAATCAATACACAACCTCAAGGAATGATCCTTCTTTTTCACAAAGATAGCGGGAACATCCCCAAGGTGATACACTTGGACGAATGAAACCCTTATCTAGCAATTCTTGGAGTTGAATTTTAATTCAGCCAATTCATTGGGCGGCATTCTATATGGTCTCTTGATATAGGTGCTGTGCCAGGTTGAAGTTCAATCACGAATTCAATGTCTCTATCCGGCGGCATCCCAGGTAAGTCATCCGGAAATACATCGGCATACTCACATACCACCGGAATGTCCTTTAGTTGGGTTTCTACCATTGTGTAAGCACACGCATCGACGCAAGTCCGTTGTGGCAGATATAGCACACTCGGGCCATGCGTAGGCGAGTTTATCTCAACAACTCTTCCGCAACATCTAGGACAGCCTTATGTTGAGTCATCCAATTGGCTCCCAACACAATGTCAATTCCTTCCATTCCAAGCAGAATCAAATCAGTAGGAAATGTTTTACTTCCCAGCCTGATTGGAACCTTGTGGGTGACTTGGTTGGATGAAAGTTTACCTCCCGCAGTTGATATCACATAAGATGATTTTGGTATGGTACGATTTTAATATCCGCATTTTCACATGAAATCTTGTGCTTATATAAACTATGTGTTGCCCCGGAATCAAACAATATCACAGCAGGTTGAAGTGCAGATAGGGAAAAGACAGTCAAGTCATGTCTGGGCTCCCTCG